>VWZG01000615.1:0-73295 GCA_013396735.1 Grallaria varia
AGAAGGAGAAGGAAGTTCCATATGCACCTGTACAGGTAAGTCACTGTTTCTGGCAGGCCTCTTCCTGGTGGTCTGTATTTTACTGTGCAGCATGTGGCTCTGCCCACATACCCCAGGGATGAAATACCACATTGTTAGGCAGATGTGCTGCATACAGCCTACCTGGAGTAAGCAATGTTAATGTGTGGAAGGGGATTCTTTGTAGGGGGTTTTGCTGTCCTCTCTTCCCTTTAGATGAGGCCCTTTGTTCCCTTATTTTGAAGGGCTCCCACAGAGTGCCCGTTGTGCCTGGGGACCGTCCCCCTGTGGAGGGGCCGGTGGCTGCCGCTGGGCTGTGGGCAGCCCTGTGCTGTGTGCCTGTCAGCCATGCTGCTGTGCTCAGCTGTCCGCAGACAGGAGATGGCTGAGTTACGCCTGCGTTCCTCATGTTAGGCATTATGACTACTTTTTCCCGTGTTGTGATTATGTCCTACTTTGTCCTTTCATTTGTTTTGTTCCATTTTGACTGAGGTGAAATGAATCTGTCCTAGAGCTCCCCCGTGGTTTTTCCAAAGGCAGTCTGGGATGAGCTTGTTTAGAGTGTCTCTGGTACTCTGTAAATTCTGCTTAGCTACTCATAATCTCAGTCCGTCTGAAACATGGAAGTGTGGTTGTGCCTCTGCTTTTTTTGTCTGTCATGAAATATTCATTAGTGTTTCCAGTGTCTCTCCTTGACTTCAAAAGAGCCCAGCTGTTTTCCACATCAGGGTGGAGTTTGCTGGTCTCTGATTTCTCCCAAGGAAAACAGACGATACTTCTTATAAGTACACCTCCAGGACAGAGTTGGAAAGTCATGGTTACTCCTCTCGAAATCAGATATCCAGTGTCACCAGCTGTCAGAAGTGTCATTCCAGGGTTTATGTCTGTAATCTCCTATAGTTTTGCTGTATTTGTAGGAGTAGCTGACAGTGTTACTGAAGGAAGGTATATATTTATAAAATGCAGTAGAAATAAGTCCCAGTCACATCTATTTTTAACTAAATCTGTTTCTTCTGGTGCACAGTTGTGCTTCTCCTTAGTTGCTTAAAATAATACCCCTTTTTAATAACAAAATAATTTAATCTGTTAGTCTATAACTCCTGTATTTGAAAGTACCAAATACTTCCTTATCAAGAGAGGAAATAAATTTGCTCTGTGTTACAGTTGTAGAGTGATAAGAGTTTTCATCCCGAAGACCAAGTTTAGTTTAGAGAGACCTTTCTTCTCAGTGTTACTGCTACATTAACTTTTGTAATATCTTTTTGTATCCAGTCATAAGGTTGCAGCTTTTATATCGTGTCCTAGAAGACTCTCACCCAAACTGACATGATGTAATTGCTGTGTTTAAGGATGGCTGCCATGCTCTTAATGCACAGAGCTTATCTTCGTTTTCTTATTTGTTGGCCACTAAGACTTTTACATAATTGTATAGGGGGGTAGTGTCAGTCTACTTACTATGCTAAGTGTTCTTTGAGTAGTACGGTAAAGGGTTGAACAGTATTTTGAAAATATTACTGATCTTAATAGATACTCAGCCAAAGTAGAATAGGTCTGTGTACTTAGTGTGTTAGATACTTCTCTTTCTCACCGAGTAACAAGTCCCTGTGAAGGCAGTAGATGCCATGTAGGCATCTTTTTGAAGTGGAAAGGAAAACCGAAAATTTACAAACATTTATACACATAACATACAAATAGTCAGCTTTTTCTATGAAGGACACCACTTGATTTCTTACTCCTCTTTTTTTGTTATTCTTTTTTCTTTTTGCAGAACCTGCCCCAGTGAATTCATTTGGTTGTGAACCAGTGGCCAAGCAGCGTTTCCTAATGCTGAAATGGAGGTGTCCTTCTGGTAACAGCTCTGCCTTCAGAATTTTAATATCTAATATAAATAACTCAAAGGAAGATGAAGAAGAGGCTCAGTCCTGCATGGGAGAAGGCTCAGAGGAAACCTTCATAACAAAACCTTTAGATTATTTCAGCACCTATAATGTTACTATCATAACTCTTTCATGTGGTCGTGAAAGCTCTCCAGTGTACAAAATGTGTCAAACGAGCATTACTGGTAAGCATTAAGATTTAGGAATGAAAGATATTCGTAGGACAAAAATACTAACTTGAAGTTTGCAGAATACCAAACTTGGTATGCAGTATATTATCAGCCTACAGAACAAAACACTATATTACATTAATGCAAAGTCTAATGTGATGCACAACACATATGCGTTATATGAACAGCATCAGTATTACAGCATTTTCTTGTTTGGAAAACTTTTATCAGTCCTTAACATAACAAAAAATATTTTTGTTGATAGACCCACCTCATCCAAGTGAAGCTCCTTCAATCAAGGTAGTCAGTCACAGCTCATTGTCTGTTGAATTCTCTGATTTTGATCCATTGTATGGCCCGTTACAAGCCTACGCAGTAATGATCACAACAGACCAAGACCAAGGTAAGATGTTATGACATTATCTTGTAGTGGTGTGAAACAACTTATCAGATGGTATTAAGCTTTAAAGAGGTGTTAAATGAATAGAGAAAAAGCTGACTCACTATTTTCGGTCACCTTTCAAAAATCATGAGGCAAATACCTTGCTTGCTTTGTCAGATCACTCTTGTTTTCAGAAATCCCATTTTCACTCCCATCTTTTCTTTCCTGACTTACCCTTGTACATGTCTCATATGTACTGCCCCTGTGCTGTTGTCAAATTGATTTGCAGTGATTCTCTACCCCAAGATTGTATAGTATCCTTTCTTCCCCTTCCCCCCCTTGAATAACTGTCAGAGCTGCTAACACAAGCAGCCTAGGAATGTGGAAAGTTTTCCCTCCTTCTTTCTTCAGCTGGAAGATGTCTGCAGTAAGATCTTAAAAGAAAGAGAGCTTTCCTTCTGATTTTACTTACAACACTTTATCTGAGAGAGACAGGATGCAGGTGGAAGGCTTGAATAGCATTGAGAGCATTAATGCCATGGGAGGTTGAATGCCACAGAAAACTAGACAGTCAAACTGGTCTCTTTAAAGCATCAAAACTGAGAAATGTTTTTAATTGGTGGATGTCTAGTGATAAATCATTAAATTAGAGAACTTACCTTTGTAGCATAGGTTCCAGCTGAACAACTTTTCATTTCTGCCAGTGCACTGAAGGAATAAAGCACCTGATGGAGATAGTTTCTGCCAAGTGAGATTTGACAGTCATGGTTATCCTTTGTCATAACACTGGAAATTGATCTTGCAGGATTTTAAGCATAGATCTTTCTTCTGTGGTTTTCCATGCAATAACTGTCCAAGAAATGTTTGTGTGTGTGTGTGTGTGTATATATGTGTTATATAGATAGGAATTTTCTGCAGTGATGTGATATATATTCATATACGTATAACATCAATGCAAGAAAGTTACTATTTTTCACACACCTACTCAGCTGCCCCAGAGCTGCTTTTTTGAATGTCACTCTCATGCATGCTGCTCTGCTTGTACTTTCAGTCCATCCTGGTTAGTCACGATGAGGTTTTAGTGCATTCTGCTTTGATTGTAAGGTATTTGAGGAGAGAAATAAGGGAGGAAGACTACCTGCATTTACAATGTAGAGTGAGTGCTTTGAAAGGTGCAGAACAGCCTTACAGCCAAATATTCCTTCAGCTGTATAGTGTATTCTTGAGATGTGTTTCTCTGTTGTAAAACAGGCATCATTACCTTTAGGATAGACAGAGGGGAGTTTATTCAGTTGTGCAAGGAATGGTGTGGTGTCTAAGGCTGTTTTAAGATGAGATCTAGGATGTCCACAAGGAGCTGCAGGTATAACCTGGAACGTACAACCTGTTGGAATTGAAACTAGGGACAAGGCAGGACATAATAACTTACCTCAGGTAGTATCGAACACGCATTTCTAGGCTACTGAGTTAATTGCAACCTCAACTGCTTTTAATGAAGCCAAGTTAGTGGTTCGGGAGAGTTGTCTTGCACTGTGTTCCTGCACAGTCACAGCTGATGGAAGGTTTGCTGCTTGGTGGCAGTGAGCCACCAGCTCACTGGTGGCAGATCAACCCTTGTCTCTACACAACTTTATAAAACTTAAAACTTTACTAAAGCTTTCCACCTTTTGGAGCTCCTGCAAGGCTTCTCATTTTTAAAGGTGAATTCAGTACCGCATCTGCTATAAGAAGGAGCTTGTGGCTTTGTAAAGGCAGTCAGTAGAGAGCTAACTCCAGTCAAATGAGTGAGATTCTTCATTCTCCCTTAACACTGTGAATATTTATGTCAGTTTGCTTGCTCTTGAGTTGCTGGACAACTGGTAGATTGAGTTTGTTTATTGCCTGCCAGGTTACCTGTGCCTCAGCTGTGTAATTGTCTCAAGTTTCTAAGGTTCATCTTCTATAACAGGTACTGTGAAGTGATGCCGTTCTGCAAATGGTGCCCTGTTGGTTGCTCATTGTGGTAGCCTGTTTTTAATCTTCTGAAAGGGAAACTGTACTCACACTGTTTTGTACAGTGCTTGTCAAGAAAAGGCAGAAATTAACTCTTTTGCCTCTTAGGATTTAGGTGTGAGTTTTCTTGTAAGCTAGAACAGGGAACAAGGTCAGGACAAGTTAAGTGTCACCCTGTAACCAAGAGCAGATTAAAACAAATAGCACTGGGGAGTTGGGAGGTAGTGCAGTAGATTGCACTGCAGTTGCAATGATTTCTGAGATTATCTGTTGTACATCGCTTTTTATTTCAGGCAGTACTTATGGAGTAATGTCAACTGTGGTCGATGTAACCACCTGAGCCATTGTGCCAATTGATATAAAACCAGTGGATGATATATGTACCACATATATCCTTTTTATTCCCCCTGAAGGTGATGTGTCTTTGAAGTCTAAATTGAACAACACATATAAAGACTTCAAGAAGAAGAAGACAGCTACCTATGTTACATACATCATAGATACAGAAAAGGCAGAATCACCTTATTTCCATTCTCAGAATGGTAAAAACATCGTTAATGTAGGCAAGGGAAACACCATGTATGGCTACGAAAACGGACCACTGATCCCACTTCTTTCATACAGGTATTTATTCCAAGTCCCTGTTCCATTAAGTTTTTGGCAGCTGAAATCTAAAAATCTAATCTAAGTAGTTGAAATCTAATGAAAATATTACAGATCTTGCTTAGGGTTGTTAAATGTATCTGTAATGTACCTGTTCTGTTTTGGTTTTTTCCTTCTCCCTTTTCAACAGGGCATGTGTTGCAGGTTTCACTAATATAACCTTTATGGCCAACATGATTGAGGGGGAAGACAGTTATGTGTCATTTTCACCCTGTTCTGAACCGCTTTTACTACCCCAGGATCCAGGTATAGTTAATGTCAAATATAGGACTGGTGGCTTGGCACGTACACAGCATGTGGAGATTCCTTAATTATGGCAAGTTTCATAATATCGAAACACCCGTTGGTTTCTCTGTATGAAATGTTTCTAGCTTTGCAGTGACACTGCTCTGTAAATTCATACCTTGCTAGTTCTGCGGGTGATTCCTCTTTTCCATGTATGACTTCTACTGCAGGAGTATCCAAAAGCTGTGCTGTTCATGGCGTGCTAAAAGGGATAGAATGGCACTGTGAGACTTTGGTGTAGTACAAGTAGCAAAAAGAAAGTGATCTTCTAACAGTTCTGGTAAACTAGAAGCAGGTGTATTGAAATGCAGATACTGGTCCTTTGATCCCATTTTTTTATTAATTTATAATCCTATTTATTATTCTTAATGAGGTTTCAATATGGTATTGCCAAAGGACACAGCAAAGATGAGACATTTATTAGAGTAGAGCATGCTCTGTCACTTGTGAAGTTCTACTGTAGGATGTTGATTTAGATCATTACTGAAGAGGTAAATCAGTAATGAGTAATACTTGTTCTCTTTTATCAGGTGTTATTGCTGGAGTGGTTATTGGATGCCTTTTGGCAATATTTGCTGTAGTCGCTATAGGGGGTTTCATATTCTGGAGAAGGAGAAGGTAATGTGTGTTTATCATTGTATTGGTTGTGTTTTTAACTTCTGTGTCTTTCTCCTAAAAAGGCCTCTGTTTTATACACTTGTGTTATGATGCTTTAAAATACATAGTATTAAAAATGTTGTTTATATGTTACAGATTAGAGTTGAAGTATCAAACCACTTGTTAAATTACTTTGTTTAACCCTATAGTTACAAACTAATGAGTTCAGAAGAGCTAAACAAAATAAATCTTAATTCGTAGAATAGAATCATAGAATGGCTTGGGTTGGAAGGGACCTTAAGGATCATCTGGTTCCAGTCCCACTGCCATGGGCAGGGAAACCTTCCACCAGACCAGGTTGCTCAAATTCCAATCCAGCCTGTCTTTGAACACTGCTGGGTTTGGGGCATCCACAGCTTCCCTGGGCAGCCTATTCTGGTGCCTCACAATTCAGGCATGCTGATCAAGTCATTCAGGTAGAAATGAGCAAACATCACAAATTATTGTGCTAAAAAGCATATGTAACTGTATCTTAGGTAGTTTGATTTTTAAACTATCCATTAATATGCTTTTTAATTGCCTGTCACATCAAAATTCCCTTATGGAATTTCCAGAAGCTGATGGGTTGCCTGAGGTTTGAGCTGGCCTCTGTTTCCAATCTTTTGCAAATTATCTGGGATGTAAGGGTCCACAAAGTCTTTTTCCTGCTTCTGATCATGTAGTACATCCCCTCTGAAGAGGTAACTGTAAGGCCTTCAGTCCTGTTTTCTTAGTTTCTTTGAGAAACTGCTGCTGTTTTCCAAATTGTGTCTAATAAGTGAGTACAATGATGAGAAGAGCTTCCTTTAAAGCTAGGAACATTCATTTTTGTTCAGCAATGACTTTCAGTATGACTGACACATCACTGTTGAACACTTACTGTAGAGATTCTGGTATTAGTAACAGTTCTGAGATGTTACCTAGTGATGCGGATCTCTAAAATGTACTTATTCCACCAAAATGTGTACTTTATATTCAGGCTTTATACTCTGGTTCCAACAGGAAAAAAGCCAGTCCCATTGCACATCACCAAATGGAGGAGGAAGTATTTTATTCTTAGTCCAGGTGTAAGGTTTGTCTCAGGAGTTGTTTGTGTTTGGGGTTTTTTTTCCACAGAAAGAGATGTTTTAAAAGAAATTGTTCTCAACAGGCACAGGAAATAGCTGTCATCAGAAATCTCACATGCATTCCCTTAAATTACTGTGAACCTATTGTGTTGTTTTCTTTTACCTTACAGGGAAGATAAAAGAAATACTGAAGTGTCCTTTTCTCCAATTAAGTAAGTCTATATCCTTTCACATGTTGTTTATTGAGATCAAGTGATATTTGCAAAAATTACTCTGAACCCAGGTACTTCCTTTCTGTGCAGTTTTATATAGAATTTTGCAGTACTAATTCCTCATGGAATTCAAAGACTCCAACCTGCAGACTAAAAATAATCATATTGATCGAGACTTCTCGAGCCACCACAGGGATTTGAGTGTTCACTTCATGAATCACTATTAGACACACAAATGCTCTGCATGGTTTTGAAAAACAGGATGTTTGAATGAAACATGGGCTTTGTGCACATTGAGGGAACAATTCAAATTGTTGATAAAGGGCACATAGGCAAAATATGCGCTGTGATCTGATTTTTTAATTTTTTTTAGTTTATGACTACTGTGTGCTCAGCCATTAATTCAGATACTGTTGTGGTTGTAAAAGCTGGCCATGGAGGAGGGTAACCATAATAAATTGAAATTTGTCACAGGCAGTGCAATTGAATCACATTATTGGTTCTTGCACCCTTTTTTGTGCTGATGGAAAAGCATGGCCAGAGTATCCCATGAAATCCCACCTGTGTAGGCTTTGATAGTTGACATAAAATATACCAGGGAATGGGACCCATCTCAAGGGAGTAAGCTGCTGACTCACACCTTCTATGATGTTCCTCTCCTGAAGGATGCACTATTCTCTCCTTGGTTTAACAGAGCAGTTATATGCTATGCTTAATACCTCTGTAAATGCACAGTTTTGTTGCTGCAACTAACAGTCGTGCTTTCATTCTTAGATTCACATAGTGAAAAATACAACTGCATGTGTCTAATCAACCTTTTTTTCTTCCCCCCTTCCTCCCCTGAAGAGTCAAGAAGTAAGTAAAGCACACTTTCTAACA
Source organism: Grallaria varia (assembly GCA_013396735.1). Lineage (NCBI taxonomy): Eukaryota > Metazoa > Chordata > Aves > Passeriformes > Formicariidae > Grallaria > Grallaria varia. The sequence continues at coordinate 8,182 of VWZG01000615.1, forward strand.
TGTTGATTGAATTAATTCATGGCTACTTGACCTAATACCAATTGCTGATACATGGCTTTTCTTATTTTAGATCAAAAATGATTAAAGTGGAGAACTTTGAGTCCTACTTTAAGAAGCAGCAGGCTGACTCCAACTGTGGTTTTGCCGAAGAGTATGAGGTATGTGCCTTCAGCGGAGAGACCTTCATGGCAAATATTTTTGGAAAGTCAAATCAGCTTTCCAATGACTATATGCAAGGCTTACTGAAAGGAAGAAGGGTCTTTTATTTTACTGTATGTATAGCCTTCCCTTCCCTTATACACCTCCAAATATGGCTCAAGTGCATGATAAATACTTCATGTCTTGAATTATTATCCCTACCTGTGAACTTGCAGCCTGTCCTGCTGGTCAGGGCTCTCTCACCAGAGACAGGATCTCCTGAGTCCTTGCCCTAATCACACTACAGAGTTAGCCTGGGGGAAGCTATTTAAGTTCTGCACTTCAGTTTTCTCATCTTGGGGTTTTTTTTTTGATACACTGCAAGACATGTCTCTTGCTAATACCACTGACTTCTTCAGTGTGTAGGAGTGATTTGCAAATGACACCTGTGAATAGCTCAAAGGAGCGGTCAGAGAAACAGCAATTATGATTTGCTTTCTGACCGTATATATTTTTCTATGAAATGTGCTAAAGCTCAATTGTTACAAGCTACAAGGACAGGAAGGAAGTGTCAGGAAGGATTCTTTGTGATGTCTGCTGTTAAAGACTATATTTTTTTTCCTCATTTCCTTGAAGTTTTTAATTGACTTTATTCTTCGAATTCTGTCTCTGTGATTGTACTTGACAGGCTGGTGCTCCACTTTGCTGTCGTCTCAGATTTTGCTTCCTTCAGTCTGTCCATGATGTTTGCTCCCTTTCTCCCTGTAATGTCTGTAAAGCTTATGCAAAGTAGTTCAGTGTCCCGGGGCCAGACCTAGTGTGCCATTGATATCAGTGTTTTGGCAAAACTTTTTCCGGCTTTTAAACACACTGCAATTCCTACATTCTGTATTAATCCCTTCTCTATCAAGTTTGCCACTGTCACCCTCCCACCCTGTAATAAAATTGTCATTTATCACAGTTTAACATGCCTGCTTTTTACAGCACAGGCCACGAGTGTTCAGAGTATTTGTCTGTCTCGTGTCTCTCTATGATTCCGAAGCCAGGACCAGGTGCTCATGAATCCTTCTTTTATTGCAGGAACTGAAGTCTGTTGGTGTTCATCAGCCCAAATTTGCTGCTGAACTACCTGAGAACAGAGTCAAAAATAGATACAACAATGTCTTACCATGTGAGTTACTCTCTTTGGTTTTGCATCTTCTACTGGTTGAATTTTTAGGTGAAAAACCTTGGGGTTGGCTAATCTGGCTTTAGTAGTACCCTGAGGTTTTTCTGTTGTCAATTTCCAAATGAATGAATCTGGGCTGCTGCTTTCCCAAAATCTCTGTATAAGCAAACCTGAAGAAAGCTCCTTTAAATAACTTTTCCTTAATTGAATAACTTTAATTTTCCATATGTGAGAAACTTGCAGTCCAGGTTGAAAACGCAAGAGGATAACAGTTGACCACAGACAGATATATATGCAGAGCTATTAGAAATATTAAGATCCTGCTGCCCGGCTTTGCAGATGAATGAAGAGTCTTAAGTCCTGCCACGCTCCCTGTGGGCATCCCAATGTAGCAGAGTGTAAGAAGGAATTGAAAGGTGAACAGTGGTGGGTGCTTTGGAGGAAAAACATCAGCTGCAATGGCAGTGGGAGACAAATTCGTTTTTTTAATGCAGTAATTAAAACCATAATAAATTTTGTGTTGGATCAAAAATGTAGGCAATAAATAGGCAAAACTGTACCATGTTTAAAACCAAAATAATCTGTATTGAGTATTCTGAGTGCTTATCCCAGCCACTCATTTTTCTGAAGGCTTTCATTATAAATGTATTGTTAGTTATGATTCCCGGAGTTCTGTTCTTCTTAAAATGCACATTGTTCTAAAATACCTTTTATTTAGAAACCATGCATTAGATAAACAGTATTTTACTGGAAGAGTTCAGTTCTAAAATTCATAATGGTCTTTTTTTTTTTTTCCCTTTCTTTCTTTCTGCAGATGATATTTCTCGTGTTAAACTTTCAAATCAAAGCTCTGGAACTGATGATTATATTAATGCAAACTACATGCCTGTAAGTTGCTTCACTAGCTGAAATGAAATATAGTGTGCTTTTTTCTAATGCAGGCTTAACAGCTCATAATGATGATTAAAATCAGCTTTTATGTCTCACTGATATGTGTGTGTATATATATTGAATTCCTTTTTTATTTCTTAGGGCTATAACTCAAAGAAGGCATTTATTGCTGCACAGGGTCCTTTACCCAATACTGTAGAAGACTTCTGGCAAATGATTTGGGAAAAGAATATCTATTCTATTGTTATGTTGACAAAATGTGTGGAACAAGCTCGGGTATGTTTTTATCAAAACTGAACTGTCTTTTGAAGGCAACTGGATCTCTTCTAAATTTGTTGTTACCCTAATAGTTTGAAGACTGACCACTTTCTTTTAACAACTATCCTCTTGGTGGAAGACTATTTTCTAAAGTAAATAGGCACAACTTTTTTTTNCCACTTTTTATATCTGCTGACTACCCGAATAGTTTGCCTCAGGAGGGTTGTTGAATTGGGTGGGTTCTCTCTGAGGAATGATATTAGTAGAGCTTCTCTTGCCCTGGAATAGCCCTTGAGAACTGTGACATGCTTTCTAGCCCTGTTTCACGTGGTTTGTTATTTAAAACTAAGAGTCAGTTGCTTTGTTGCTGCGTGTAACATGTTTAACTATATAACTCTGTTCTTAGACAAAATGTGAGCAGTACTGGCCAGACAAACAATCCAAGACCTATGGTGACATTATGGTGACAATAGCCTCGGAAATTGTCCTTCCAGAATGGACAATAAGGGACTTCACTGTAGAAAAGGTAAGTACTGCCTTGGTTGGTTGTTGTTAGCATATAAAATAACCTTGTGCTTATGCAGATATTTGGAAAATCTGATGGACTGAACAATTAGCCTCCTCAGCAAATCCAATACAGCAGATACAAGCTTAGAGTATGGTCAAAGGAAAAGAAAATTATTTCAAAGTATTCCCTACCATAGCGGAAGGAAGAGGGAAACTGAAATATCATTGTTCCAAATCACTGCACATTTTGTAACAGGCATCTTTGATGATGCTGAACTTGGCCCAGTACATATGACAGGAAGTCTTACTGTTGCTCCTCTGAAGCCAGTTTTCATTGTCTTGTGGGTTTGTTTGTCTTGTATTCTTTCATTTTTAATATATATTCCGGTAGTCCAACACACCAGAGAGCCACACAGTGTGCCAGTTCCATTTCACCTCCTGGCCGGATCATGGAGTGCCAGAGACAACAGATCTTCTCATCAGCTTCAGACACCTTGTTCATCAGTACAACAGGCGCAATCTGATCGACTCTCCTACTCTGGTCCACTGCAGGTAGGAAGAACATGTTTCAGTTACACAGGCTTTTATCTTCTGGCTTTTTTGTGACCAATTTTTTTTCAGTGGGACTAAAAACAAAGTCAGTTTCTTTGCTTAAAGACACAGGCTATTTACCCTGCCAAATTAAACCCTTTGTCCTGTGCTTCAGAAATGCTATGTACTTATCAAAGTCGATGCAAAATTTCATTAGAATAGATCATCTCTCCTAGCCTGGAAAACCTGGCTGAAAAAGTTGTCCATTCAAGTGCTTTTAAATATATTCTTGTGTGAGTGCAAGGCTGAGAAGCCCAGAAGCATGTCCCTCCTTCCTCTTGGCGGTGGTAAGAGCCACCCCTCTGGGCTGCCAAGACTTTTGTTACCTGTGCCACTGAAATAACAGGAGGCACTGTACTCTTTTCACTGGCTTTTCATCAGGCCAGCGGTGAGCAGGTGGTTGATAGTAAATAGCCTCTCCGTGTCATTGCAGTGCTGGTGTCGGGAGGACAGGAACATTCATTGCCATTGACCGCCTGATCCAGCAGATGGAAATGGAGAACACTGTGGATGTGTATGGAGTGGTGTACGATCTCCGCATGCACCGGCCTTTAATGGTGCAAACTGAGGTAAGGCTGTCTTGGACCCAGCAGCATGTTTTTCAAAGGTGCATAATAATGCAGGAAGTGTGAACTTGAGATGTAGCTCAGAATTACAGGAAGATAATATATTTAAGGAGTTAAAATTGCCCTTTATTTACTTTTCTCCTTCCTGCTTCAACTCATCCCACATAGTTGCAGCCAGGGCCCATAGTACATCCAGGCAATCTCTTTACAGAGTACTTTGTAGGACTGGCATTTACAGCTGGAAAGAATCAAATTCTGAAGCAGACTTTTTTTACAGCTTGTTTTACCCATGTGGGTTTTATCCTTTAGCTGTAAGCCAGAATTATCTTGAGCCAAGTGGTCTCGATGTGAATCTTTTCTTATGTGTTCTGCAGGAATACAAATGTTCCTGCTGAAATTATCACTACGATCCAAAGAGGTGTATAGACTAATTCAAGCTGATTCGAAAAAGGCTGTAAAATTTCTGTCATCAAAGTCTTTTAAGAGGGCATTAGGCATGACAGTAAACTTGATCCTAGTTTTTTGTTGTGGGATTGGTCAGATGACAACATGAGGTTCTTTCCAGCTCTATTTTCTAGACACACAAGTTCTAAAATATACTCTGTGATAATGTTCAGTGCAATGCCAAAACCTATATTCAGAAGCAGAATTACTTCAAAAATCAGGTATTTTCTAGGGATGCATTACCTTCTCTCTTTCTCCCATCAGGACCAGTATGTCTTCCTAAACCAGTGTGTTATGGATATTATTAGATCCCAGAAGAAGAAGAAAACTGATCTTATTTACCAAAATGTGACAGCAATGGAAATCTATGAAAACTTCACACCTGGACCAGACTTGGGGAAGGCCAATGGTTACCACGCATAGCCCAGATGGAATGCAGTTTCTCCAGCAGGTGTTACCTGCCTGTAGGAAATGGAGATGTTCTACTCATGTTTTCTGGGATTGTGTGCAGTGTCTCATGTCTGGCTTCTCCAGTTCTGTCTGCATTCAAAGAAGTGATCTACAGGAGGAAGAACCCGATGCTGGCAGGAGCTGCTGATTGATGTTATAAAGAAACCCAACACGAGCAAAACTATTTAAAGTTAACAGAGGAATCTTGCTTTTTTTCTTGGGAATTTAACAGTACTGATAGGTGAAATAGCATTTGCAGTATGAACAGTGAACTAGAATTTAAATATTAAAATAATAACACAGGCTTTTTATTATAATTTTATATGATTTCATTTACAGACACCAGGCTTGTGAGCTGTTTTAATATATTTAATTATAAGTTTCAGGAACATATTTTATCTACTGTATCTGGTTACTTAGTTAATAGATACGTGCCTCTGTGATCTATTTTTTTTTTTTCTGTGTTCCTTTTTATTTAAAAATGGAGTACAAACGGCTCCTTCAGATGGACATTTATACTTGGAAATTGTGCCTTTTCTAGTTGCTACTCTAGAAAAAAAAACAGCAGAGATTCTATTTTTGTACTGAAACTCTTAATGAGAACACAGATTTTTAAATAAGGCTTATGTCAAACTTAACTGTAGTTGCACTGTTGGCAGGACTTTCCAGAAGTGTGGAGGTGAGCTTTGTTTTTGCATTTCACCACAAATATCCCCTGCCTTAATGTTTCGGTGCCTCTGCCAGAGGAAAAGGAGTGTGGTCTGCCACTCCAAGCTTTAACTGTAGTAAAAAAACAGAGCAAGTGAATCTGTGAATGTGTGTGCAAGGGTGTGTGTGTGGGTGTGTATGAAGGACAGAATAGCTTCTCCCTGTTCCTGGCTGATACTCCTGTTTTTATACAATTTATGATGATTTATTTAAAGGTGCAATATATGATTTACTGAATAATGCTCACTCTATTCTAATAGAGTTTTTCTCAGGTTGGTGTCTTTTTATCATTGTTGTTGTTTTTCCTCAAATATATAAATCTGTGAAAATGTTGAAACTAAGGTTCCAAGTGTTCAAGCACTCCCAAATGATTGACTGGCTTTACTGTTTCTACCAAAACACATTGCACAAAATTCTGCTGTAAAGACAAATTTCTCGGTTGTTTTTAACCACTCAAAACTGAGACACATCTTACCTGCCTGCATCTCGTTGATCCAATGTAATTGTTTTGCAATTATTTGCAATATACTGCTGCTGGTTTTTTTAACTGGTCCTTTTAGAAACAGAACAAACAAGCAGAAATCCCCCAGTTGCTGATCTCACAAGTCAAGGATCAGAATAGATTTATTTTGCTGGTACATAACTGTTAGACTTAGGAAGGCATTACCAGTGAAGGACTTAAGTAGCCTGGGGTGGGGGGAGGGTGTGTTTTTTGGTCTTCTGATCATTGCACTGGTTGCATTGCAGGTGAATATGAAGTTTATGAATAATGCTATAGAATAGCTATAAAGTGGTGAAAAATCTTATGAAGGTTTAATAACCAGAGTCCCTGGAATTCTGCTGCTTTTTTGTTGTTGGTTTTTTTTTGTTTTTTTTTTAATTATTTGTTTTAGCAGAGTTGTCAGGAAAAAAGCTGCAGATGCTAAGAGTATATGTAGCTTTTCAGTGGAACCTAGCAACCTCGCAGGATCCAATGTCAGCTGAAGGAAAATGTAAGAATTCCTGGTGCACAACTGTAACTTTACAAATATCCCAGGAAATTCTTTACAACCTGTTGTGAAACTGTGGTGTGCTGTGTGAGCAAAAGTGGAGGACAAATCACAGTGCAGTTCAGCTTTTAGTTGTTGGGTGTTGGGTTTTGGTTAACTTATGAGTTCTTGAATATATCTCTCTTTCTTGGAGATACTTAAAAAGAAAATTAAAAAAATAACCGCCATGAGGTTAATGATCCTGCGTAGCTCCATCCAAACTGCCTGTTCACAAAGTGGATCTCTTACCCTCATTCTTCCTAAGCTGCTGTCAGACGACAAAGATAAACCACTTGGACCAAACAGAACCATTCCAAAGGAATTGGGAGGGAGGAAAGTCTGCCCCTTAGAGTAATTTTTTTTAAACTCTCTTTTAATTACTGCACATCTGTGCAGAGCACAGAGCCAGTATTCATTATTCCAGGTCTCCCAAGAACTTGCTGCCTTAAGGTGGCGAATGCTCTTTTGCTTCTGAAGGCCCTTGTTTTGTATAGCACAGAGGAGAGGCAGATGAGAATTCTAAACTAGATCATGTTGATTCCAAAATATTGCAGGAGAACATCAGAAAACTAGCTAGAACAGTATATTTCTGCGTAACCACTGCCCAGATCCTCTTACGGAAAACAGTTGGATCTGTCCTATTATTTTGGTGTTGGAGGCAGGCATCAAATTCTCACTTGTGGCATCATCTAATGAGTATCCATTTTAAATAGAACCCTATACATGTGTTTTCCCAAAACTGACTTATTGTGAAAAGAGAATGAAGTTTGAAGTAAATGACCTGTTGATCCCACAAATGGGTGGAAAAAGTTGGCAAGGTTGAAAATGTCGCAGACATAAAGTTGGGTGTAGTGTCTGTTTGAATGAGTAGGACATGCCTTCCATAGAAAGCAGAGGAGTACAGGTAATGCCCTACTACCTTGTGGATCTGTCTTGGTCAAGATGACTTGAATTCCTGCAAGTATTTTCTCCCTGCCCTCTGATGTTCTTTGTGTTACAATTGCTGAGATCTGTCTCTTTGGTCAGTGTTTTCTCTTGGTGTTGCTTATCTAAAGCTATCCACTGAAAGCTCCACTGTGTGACAATTATGTCTCCTGCATTTCTGTTCTACCTTTTTCCCATTTGGGGCCTGCTTAAGAAGGGAAAAGTTGATATGTTTCAAGTAAGTGACTGTTGAATATCTTGAAATGATGTACAAATTTTATTGTTTTCATATTTGTTGTACAGGAAATTTCAGCACGTTAAAATGTTTTTAATGGTTTGGTTTGTTTTTAAAGATATAAAAATAACAATTAAAAAGCATCATCCTAGAGTACTTTCTGTCTTATTTTTTCTTTGAGTTTTCTTTTTAGTTATTTTTGAATAAAATTAATTCCTTAGAGTTTTATTTAGAAGGACATTATAATGGCTAAGGAAAGTGGGCTCCCATCCTCTGGCTAGGATGGCTGTGTATTGCAGTCATTGGAGTTCTCTGAAAGGGTGTTAGTCTGTCATTCAGATTTGCCTGGCAGCACCTGGATCTGATGTTAATGTGTCCTGGCACTGAGTGGCATCTCTAAATGAAGAGATTGATACCAGGTAAAGGACCAGGACCATCATCCAAGGCCCATCAAAAGATATCCATTCACTGAAATAGCCTTGAGGGAGGACCAGTGTTTCTAGAACTCATTTACTTTCAGAGAAACAAGAGTGAGGACTTTTCCACCCCTCTAAAATGTTCTGTTGTTGGGAGGTGATGATAGAAATATCTGTTAATGTTGTATCTGGCTGCTTGATTACGCATTACCTGTCTGTAGGTGCATATAAAATTATCTCAAATCCTTTTCTCCTAAAATCCTTAGGTTCCATTCCTGGCTACCATCTGAATCACTCCCAAGGAGGATCACATGCCTGGAGGATGATACTGGCACTCAGCATCTCTCCAGTTCATCATAGGGTGCTTACACTTCAATGTGAAATCTTGTGATCCTCCGTGGTAACTTGTGTGTTTCCTGAAGTGACTGTGTAGTGAGATGGGAATAGCAAAGCGTGATTGTCTCGTCATCAATCAGTGGGAGCATGTGCCAGCCACATGATGGTTGTCGGAGTGCTCTCGCTGAAATGGACAAGAAGCTGTGACTATGAACCTCCCAGTGTAGGACCTTCAGCAGGTGACCATCGCTGCCAGGGGTAATCAGCCTCAGGGAGACTTTTAGGAAGCAAAATTCCTCACTTTCTTTTTTTTTTTTTTTTTCCCCTGCAATTGGATAGGTTTGAGAAATTAGAACTTCAGTAAAGCCAACGGTTCTGGCTGTCCTTTGGAGTGTTAGTCTGTTTGGGTGGGTAGAGCTGAATCCGTACATCTGGAAATCACATTCTGTATCTGGTCTTGTCATGTATAGTTTTACTGCCTTTGAGATTAAAGAGGTGTAGGTCAGAGGAGAGAATGTAATGTTTCTGTCCTGTTCTTTGCTTGATAAATGGGATGTATTGATGCTGCCCTTACATGCCCTTCCTAGCTGGGAGTTATCAGGAAGCATGTGGAGTTTGGAGATGAACAAATATGGATGTTTTGTGGAAGAGAGTCAGAAATGGGAGCCTGGAAAGGAAAGACACCTGAAAACTTTGCACACCATGCTTTTCTGAAGCAAAAAGAAAAAGCCTAGGTCTTAGCAGCTCCTGGATGTTCTGAGTAAAAACTAATTAAAAAATGCAGATGCAGTCACTTTGGTCTAGGGCCAGAATGAGGGGAGAGTGAAGAACAGCAGTTAACTTGCTTCTGAGGTAGGCAGGTACAGTGTTCTCCCACTTCCCATACCCATCAGGGAAGTCACTGTACTTCCCTTTTTCAGTTAATGTGGCGCTGCTGCAGGGAGTTGCTTTCAGCTCTTCACGTAAGACGTCATGGTGTTGAAACCTCTGGCTGCAAACTGTTCCTTTTCAGCACTTCGCAGAAGTGTTTGGGGAGTTGGTACCAAACAGTGCCTCTCTCCAAGCTTGTACTTTGTTCTATTCTCTCTGCCCTCAGAGTTGGCAACCCATTTGCCCATGCCAGTCTCTCCTGCCTGGGAGGGAGCAGGGGGCAAATGAAGTGGAATAACTGAGTTTGAAGTACCAGGAGGAGCTGCTTCTTGCCTGCATTGTTCACTGAAGGGAAGGAGCTGTTCATACATCTCACATGGGGGAGAAGCTGGGAGCCCTTCTCAGGCTATTTCTTAGATCTAAAGAAAAAGGTTAAGGATTTAGGCTTGGTCTTCTTTTTCCCTGTTATGTAGCAGAGCCCCATTTATTCAATCAAGTTGCTTTCCCTGGGGTTGTTTCATTATAAATTAATAGACATAATTTCCTGACAGCAAGAAGCAAACCTAGCAAATCATCCTCTCTTGCTGTGAAAAGATAGTCTATTTTGATCTCAAGTGAGTAATTTGACTTCACATTTTACCTCCAGCCTTCTAAGTAATCAGGGAAAAGCCATATTCCATGCAATGATGTTCTCGAATGTCTCATGGACACCCCTAGTATATTAACGGTGCTTACGAGAAGTTTGCTATAGACAGAAGAGCTGTGTGCTCGGTGTGCTGGGGCCAGAGCGCTCATCACACACTGTACCGTGTCTCTGCCCTTGCTTCACTGCAGGGCAGGATGGACAGGAAGATATGTATCCTCTGTAACAGATTTCTGGACCTGATTTTTTTTTTTTTTTCTATCTGGCAGTTTTTTCATGTGATGTTTCCAGAGTGGGAAATGTGCTATCAGAAGGAAAACAGGCCTTGTGATAAAGGCTGGTGTAGTGTCAGCTCTCATTAAGGTATGTATCTACCTAAAAGGTGATTGCTGTCACTCCAGAAAGGAAATACATCCCGTTCACTTCTGTTTTAAGCCTCCAGATGGCACATGATACCACTGTTCTGTCCAAGGAAAGCTTTCCCTGCCAGGCTGCTCCTTTTTCACTTCCTTCCCAGATTCTGATAACCTCCCTCCACCCCACGTGCTGTTTCCCCTTCCTTCTCCCTATGCTGTAGGTGCAAAGCCTGTCTCCTCCAGTCCTGTCTACAGCCCCCTCCAGCCCAGGCCACTGCGCCTGTGTGTGCCTGTCTGCCTGCTCCACAGGGATGTGTAGGGTATTTCACACCTGATCAGATGACTTTTTTCAGAAAGTCTTAAGCTCAGCAATAGCCGATAATGCCAAATAATCTTCTACTTCCTTGGGAAGTGCTCTTACACTTTAGTCTGCTGATACCTAGGCATTTTCTGATGTTGCATGTAGTGTAAGGGCTCTGGCTGGGACCAGCCTGGAGCTGGTTATTCAGCATTACCGGCTGTGTGCTCATTTCCCAGTCTATCAATCTGCTCCCCAGCTGTTCCCAGCCATAACAGATTTATGGGATTGCTGAACACAGTGCAGATACATCAATAAAGACAGCAAACAATGATGTGCTTGCTGTACTGCTCAATATGAAACAGTTAAAAGTCTGTTTCAGTTAATGGATCTGTTTGTGTGTGTGTGTAACACTAGTGATTTTTTCCCTGCCTTTTTCTGCACAGGTCCTTAGGGAGGTTTTAAATGCAGCTTTTAAAGCAACTGACAACATCTGCTGAGTTACTTTGGTTTCTTCTGTCTCCCACTTGAAATACGGTGAGATTTCAATGCAAAGCTCTAGTGATAGATGTGATAGATACATTTTTTACAAGAAGGCAGTAATGGAGATGGGTGTGTGAGAGAGCTCTAAATCTACTGGAAAATATATCTGCAGCTACCCTGCAGTTTACAAACCCTGTATTCCTTTGAGCAAGGAATAAATCAAAACTAGAAATAACACTTCACATCGCAACTTCCCATGCTCATGTATCTGCACCTATCCTGTGGAAGATGAACTCTGAGCAGGGTTTGACTGGGCTGAATGCCTCTCAGCTGCTGCCTGCTAGTCTGATGATGCTCCCAGTGCTGACGGTGACAAGCCAGGTTGACATGAACAGAAGGAAAGCTGAGCTCTGGGGGCAAGTTACCAAAATACTGAGAAAAATTCCTGAACAATAAGGATCAGTCAAACCTTTAAAATCATTGTAATTTACTTATAAACCAGGTCTAAAGCTACTGAATTGCTTTTTCCCCTCTGCATGGTCATCTCCTAAAATGTGACTGTGATCCCAGCAAATAGATTTCACAGTGTTTGCTGCAATCAATATTTTCACGTGTCAAGCTCGCTGGCAGCACATTAGTACAAGTCATGTTATTTCTGTTAAGACATTTGATGTTGCCACTTGGTATCTTGAAAATGAGCTTTTTAGGGTTTTGCAAAGTGTTGTCTTTAAAAAATGCTACTAAACAAAGGTTTCAACAGTTCCACCTGGAAAAAAAATCTTTCTTGGGAATTTCTTCTCATTTTATTTATTCACTGTTTGGACATTTTTTAAAGTGATTTAAGGTAAAGATAGACATGGCTGTTTTGATCAGGATTTATAAGTATATTCCATTTTTGTTTCTTAAAATGTGCTTTGTAGTCAAGGGGACTGAAGTACTGAGAAATCCAAAGTAAGTGCTGGTTCCTGTCACAGGTGGAACATTACTTTATCTGCTCACCTATCAAGTCAGGCAAAAGGGAATGTAGGCATAACCAAACAGCTTGTGCGGGGCCTTTGCAAAGGAATTTTAGAGGGTCTTTTTGAGCAATATTAAGCACACAGAAGAAGGTGGGACAGAGAATAGGGAATCTGAATATATATATTGATATCAACCAGTGATATCCCTTTAAGCTTTCTGTAGAAGATGGTGTCCTGAGCTATGTAGAACTGAAGACAAATTACTCTAACCCAAATAGCTCTCCTATATGTAGAATTTGGTATTATATGTGTTGACCTGTTTCAAGACATGTATCTTTTCCATGGTATTCTCTTTTCTGGTTAATAGATGTGAGTTAGGGCCTTATTCTAAGGAGCTGTGGAAAGTATATACTCTTTCCTGAAGAGCATTGCACTGAGCCATCAATCACATATATTTAGGTATCCAGTTTCCATTTCACAGACAGAAGTTAGATAACTTTTGCTTTTAATTCCTTCCCCCTCCTCCCCCCTGCCCCAGCAATGTTATTCTATTTTGTTGAAATTTTACAAGAATGTCTGAGAAGGGTAAAATGTTATTACCAAACCAGAGCCTTATGGCTCTCTCAAAGTCACATGCTTTAAACGATACTAGAAGTGAGTGGAAGTATTATTCTATGAACTATGGTCAATTGGTTCCAGTTGAAACATTATCGTATTGCAATTTATCACATGAAGTGATCAATATGTTGTAAATGCTTTCACAAGGTAGCGCCAGAATCTATGTGAAAACACAGCCAGCAGCACCACAATCTGCAGAGACTGCTCTCTGCACTCAGAGAAAACACAACACTGCTGTTTTTCCTGGAACTGGGCTTTCACTGAGAGAACATTTCAACTTTCAAGGACTTTGCTCTTTAGTTTGTTTTCGAAGAGAGAGGATGGCTCTGGAGGACTCAGATGGCTGCTTCCTGGTCTGAGGACAGAGCTGCAGGACTGTCTCCTGATCAGAATTTGCAATCAGTGGCATGGCAAAAGCAGGAGGTAAGCACAAACAGCAGCTGCCTGAGGCACAAGGCAGCAGTGATGACCATGTTCACCCTAATAGGCAACATTTGCAAATGTCTACCATGTTTTGGACTACTTAAATACAAAATTTTCAGGAGACATTTGAAGGCAGTTTTTCAAACTCCTCAAAAGTAGTTCCTTTCAGAAAAATGGGTGGAGTAGGAAAAATATCAGAGGGCTTTGTGGGCGATTCAGTGTTGATATCATTAACGAAGACAATCATCTATGAAACACCACAGAAAGGACTGGGAAAATGAATTGACATCTTTGCTAGCAGCTGCGTTGTGGGGGTGAATTGCTTTCCCAACCAAGGCTGGGGGAAGCAGAAGGCACTCTTGCTGTGCCAAGGGGCTATGGTGGGGAAAACCTGTGTGTTCCATTGCATGTGTATACTCCAAATATTTGCAGAAGTGAAGCTGTGGTGCTTCTTCTTTCACACAACAAAGAAAGGAGGGAAAAAAATAATTTCTATGTAGTTAAATAATTCCATTGGAAAAAAACCCAAAACATCTCAGTGAGCTGTAAGCGTACCAGAAACCAACAGGCAAAGAGCAGGGAGAGATTACTGTGGAGCCTCTCCCCAGCCTCCCTAGAGAAGCCATCATGGTCCAAGCTGACAGTGGCCTTTTAACTTTGCTGATGTGTAAGGAAATTTCTTACATGTTAATAGTCAAATTATGATTTCCCATGATTGAAAAGCAGGAGCTGCTAAGCATAACAAAGTGAGCTTCCCCTGCTCACTAGGACATCTGCCAGCGCTGTGATCAAATTATGGCTTTCCTTGGCCCACAGTCAGGAGCAAACTGCATATCCTTGATCAAAAGCGCAGACTGCTTGGGTGGAGATGGTTTAATTATTAGTGACAAATCTGACAAAAGTCCTTTGAAGCGACAGTCCCAGGATGGCTCCGTATTCGCATATGGGAGAGTGAATTGACTAACTGCAGCAAGAAAAACCCTCAAAAATGAAACTGAAAAATAAGATGGGCGTTGGAGCTGCAAAGTCACAAGCACCAGGTGTGAGGGTGGCCAGGTGCGGAGGACTTGCCAGTGCTGAGGACTGTGGGTGGGGGAAGAGATGTTTGGGGTACATCACTTGTCCTAGGACATGTCTGGCTTTTTTGGTCTGGTTCTTTCTATGCAAAAGCAGCTGAGGGACCAGCCCAAGAAGTTGCAGTGCACTGGTGCCTTGCTAGCCTTGGAAAGGCTCTATTTCCCTGTCATAGGCCAGTCCCCAGAAGCAGCCCAGGGCCCTTTGCACCAAGCAGAGCCACAGCACAGGAAAACAAGAGATTCAATAGGGCTGTAATGCATGGAAAAACCCAAAATAACTCTTACAGTTAAATGAAAAGCCAACTTATCCTAAGGACCTTCACTGCAAAGGCAGAAAGCAAACTGAAAACACACTGGCAATTAGGGTCTTGCTACACTGGGGCAAATCCCTGTGCCCTGAAAGCTGACTTTCAGTTGCAGGGAAGGGTTTGTGAGCAGCCTGAGTGCGCCCACTCTCTCTAATCTGGTAAACCAAACCCAGGAAGGCATCCTGAACGTGGCCGCAGGCCTCCTGTCTGCTGACGGGTGTGGGGAGGACTCCTTTCAAAGGCTGGAAGCCGCGGCACCCAAATGGATTCCCCTTGGCAGCAGATGAAAGCTGTGGTTTCAGAACAAAGAGGTTGATTTTTGCATGTAGGAAATGAGGAGATCAGCTGAGTAATGTTACACAAGCTGGAGGGAAAGCCATAAAGGTTAAAAAAAGCACATTACACTTGATGCATTTGCTGGTGATGCTGACTGAGGCATTCTCTGCTAACTGAAGTTGCAGTGCAGCTCAAGTGAGGGCGCTGGGCAAGAACAGCAGTGGTGACAACAGATTTATACCTCTTCTACATTGCAGGACATCACTGTTACTAAAAAGAGGAGAAAGGTTTGTTTGGTTTTTTTTAAACACAAATCCATTTGTTGCTGTTTAGAAACGGGGGCTGGAATAAAATGCAGGCTATGGTAGCTGGTACTTAAATTGCAGAAACCAGTAATAATTTCATACTTCTCCTCAGTTTGGCTGGACTTGCTTGCTGGGGAGCTGACTTGGAAGAACCAGGACTGGCATCAAGTGTGCATGGCTCCCATGCATGATCCTGTTGAGAACACACAGGAGTTAAAGCGAGATTCTGATGGCACTTGCAGATAAGAACAGCTTTTAAGATCCTGGCTCTGAGAATAAACTGCTGTTCCGTATGTAATACCTTATTCCGTGGGTTTATGCATGTTCCTCCCGCTGCCTCTCCTCTCCTGCCCCCCTGGCTGCCGGCAGGGCTGTTCCTCACGGTGTCCCTCACTCCTCACGGCTGGTGTGGGTTGTGCCCTCTCTTTCCCAGAGGCAGCACCGGGTTCTGACAGGACAGAGAGTGCCCTGTGGTGAGGCCAGTGAGGAATGGGCTGGATCCATCACAGGGAAGCCCTTGGGCCCTCTCCTCACAGCAGCCACCCCACTTCTGCCAGCACCTGGGCACCAGCACCAGCCTTGGATCTTTTCCTTGCCCTCCCACCCCATCATCAGGCCCAGGCTCCTCATCTGACCTGTCCGCCACATCCAATGCCCCCCAGTCCCTCCACTGCTGGGGATGGCCCCGTGTAAGCTGCACCCTGCAGGTATTTCTGCCTTCCTCGGAAATTTCCCTCCAAACAGAAATGACGTGAAAATGTCGCTGAGAGAAACGGCGCGTCCCATCCCAGGTGAGAGTGGCCTCAGGGCCCTCCGGGGCTGGTGTCACCCTGGCTGGGTGGGAGGAGATGCTGAGGAGGCTCCTCGGGGTTCCCCACCACTGTGGGGACCGAGGGGAGTTTGTTTCAGACCTCACATCAGGATTTCTGGTGCATGCCTTGGTGGCCACACCAGACCTTTTTGGGTTACGCTGGGTGCTCCCCAGCCCACAGCACCTGCTCCAGGGGCAGAAGGGTTGTCTGGGAACCCACAGGGGAGATGCATCAGCCACTGGGTCTAACACAGCACTCCTACGTCTTCCCAAGGTCTGAACCAAACTGGTCAGTAAACACGCAGGATTTGGGTTTCCCTGGCAGAAGCAGCAATGTCCAGAGCTGGCCAGGCTGTGGGCTCACACCCTTGAGAGCTGGTGATGATGGAGGGCTTGAGTAGATGAATCATGCTAGCTGGTCCTTGTGCAAGTGGAAGGGTGAGGGTGGAGGGATTCATGAATAATTAAACTCTGAGACCGAGGAACATACATAATGCATGATAAATTAGTCCAAGTGCAGCAGAGGAAGCATGAGTAAAGTTTGTTTCTACAAGCATAAAATGGGATGTGACAAGGTATTTACGCTAGAACAGCTGTTTTCTAAAAGTTCTTCATTTATTTATACAGATTTCCTCCCTTTCACACTTAGGGGTCTGCCTAAAGTGGAAGAGAAATCAGCAACTGAGATGGAAAATAAGTTTGGTTCCTGCTGGGTCCCAGGCCAGCACACTCTGTGCCTGGGAGATCTTGCTCCCTGCTTGGTGCTAGGCTTTCCTTTTTGATAATCTAATGCAATATGTCCCTTCGTTTGGGCTGCAGTTTGACTGCAGCTAAGGCAGGTAGGGTAATGCTCTTAATTCCATGGAAACAGAGAGGCCTATGTTGACTCACTCTAGCCTTTTCTGATCCCAGATTCCCTAAACGTTTCCTTCCCTCCAAACTGTATTTGCTGTTACAACATAAATTATTTATAAGATGTTAAATTCATTACAGATGGTAACGAGGCTGCCAACCAGAGGGCATTGACTTGATACTGCAGTGACAAACTGATTTAAGGAGTGGTGTGAGGAGGGGGGGGGATGTGTAAATCAAAACCCAGTCCCTTCCTTTTTTTAAACAAACCTGGCAGGTCTGTTCAAATTCACTTTTCCTGTAAATAACTCTGAAGGCCAAAAGCTGCATTATTAGACTTGCAGAGTTGCTTCAGTTGAGTCAAAGTGAGTTCTGAGCAAGAGGACTTGTTTCTTTCGCCGCACTGTTCCTTTCCCATGTTAATGAATAAGTTAGGTCTTTGTCAGGATAGACCACAGGACACCATACACAGAAGGTGTTTATTACAGATAGCTGGTACAGCTACTCTGACATACAAAAGCCCAGCTTTGCCAGAGCTGGCCTCATCCCTTTTGCTTATCACGGCCTGTATGTGGGGTGGGACTGTGTGAAACAACTTGGAGCTAAGCACTGAAAACACCAGTTCTTTGATCTTGTCTCTCCTTCCATGTTCTGCTCACTCCAAAGCAGCCTTCCCCCTTCAAGCAAGGGCCACTGGATGCCCCCTGCTGACCTGCCTTCTCCATGAGAGGGCATCTCCCTTCTCACATGTGTAGACAACACACAGGGAAATAATGTTCTGTTACTCTCTCCAGCCTGCTTTTTTTCTGCTCTAGAACTGACTCCTGCTTTCTGGTGCATATTGCACTTGGATTTATCCGTGTTTCCAGAGTTCACAGAACAGAACCCTCAAGCAGGGACTGCTTAAATTCAAGGTGGATGAAAATCCCACCTGCGTACTTCTGATTATTTTACTATTCTTTCTTATACATAGTCTTTTATCGTTCCTTGCTAGAAAAGGTAAAACTATGGAAAGTCACACCATTCTGCTGTCATTTGTGTGCAAAGTAAGTGTGAAGGCTTGAGTATAGAACAACTTCCTCCCAAAAATCACTATATTCTCTTTAAACACTGTTGTCATCTATATAGTAAAAATACTAATGTTAAATGCATGCATGCAAATACTAAGCCCATAAAACATGCAGTTAAGACTGCACAACCCCCTCACTGAGGACACAAATGCAGCTGCAATCCAGGTGCTGGAAGACATGGGGAAGCTTTTGATCTTGTGTTACAGAGAAGCCCAACGCAGTTTAAACAGCCTTAGCTGTATAATCTACAAAGATACGCTTTAGTTCCTTGAAGTGTCATAGGCTTCCTGCGTGCTGCTCGGCTATCCTAGTAGGAAGAAAGTGATGTAGCTCTTCCAGAAAGAACACCCTACTTCACAAAGCCATCCTAAGGACAAATGTGCTAAAGAGAATAAAAATGGGCTATGGCCAGGCAAAGCACAAGCAAGCTAGGGAAAATCCTGGGTAAGCAGAATTTTTTTGTCTGGTAGGGTTTTTCCCCTTAGCTGTTGCAATGACTCACTGATTGGCATGGCCATTCTTGCTATAGATTCTGAAAAGCTTTGAGCACACGTTTGTGATGATGAAATGCCCTGTCAGCCATCTCTAATTCAGCTAGATTTCTTTTCTTTCTCTCCCTTCTCCTTCTGAGTGCCTTAATCTAGATGAGTCTTACCACTTTAAAACTAAAGTAGGACACAGGGATGTGAGAGAGAGAAAAGGAAAATTTCTGAACTCCCTGCCCTGTTCCAAATTAATTAGAGCCAAACCCACCTCAAATACGTGTAGAAAGCTGCACTTAAATTCTGAGATTAAAGTTCATGATGAATGATAAATCAAAGCCTACACCAGCATCTCTGCAGTTTGACTTCAAACAAGAGGAGAAAATGTAGGTGTTCACCAAGCCTCTATCATAATGTGCAGAACTTGCAGACTAAATCAACCCAGTGCTTGCCAGTGGGCTGGGATACCAGCACAGCTGACTGGCTGAGTGATTTTTCTTTTCGGCTGTATGAAAATTGAGAAGTTCCTGGTGGCAGGCTGCTCTGATAACCTCCATCCCCCTCTATTGTATGCCACTGCTGGGGGCCCTGGTCTGCTGCTGGCTTTGTGCTCTCCTGCTCCCAGATCTGTGGGGGCTCCTCACATGCTGCCATGCTTCCCTTAGTTTCCTTAAGATGGCTGCTTCTAGTAAGTGGATGTTCAGCTTGGCTGCCTCTTTGCAACCAAGACACTGTTTTTCTAAGCTACTACTTGACAAGCCTCTTTCCACAGCCCCAAGACCCTGTTTGAGGGAGCCCTCAGCATGTAATTGCCTTCAGGCGTGGGTTCCCTGCCCAGCACTGCCGTTGAACAGGGAATATGGCAGCATACCATGGCTTCAAATGGAAACCTGTGTTTTCCAAAGATAGCAGAAGATCCCCAGCTGGAAGAAAAGCCTGTGAGAACTGGCGTGGGCCTATGCCAATTTACATCAAAGGATAATCCAGATCATAAACGCTTGCACATGTAGCTTTTCAAGATCAGAGTGCAAAGGCCAGGCTGCTGAATTCAGTTAGGCTGTGCCTCTGGGCTGCCTGATTTTAACCACCGTGGCTCTTAGGAGGAGCTAAAAAAGAGGCTCCTGAAGTAACATAGCCTTCAGAGCTCTGGGGGTAACATCTTTGACTTGAGGTCCTCCAAAGAGCTGTAGTATCAGCATGAAAAAAGGGCAGAGGCCTCAAATAAATAAGTGAAAATATAGCCATATGAAACCAGGAGATTAAAGGAAATGGCACATGAAAGCAAACAGTGATTATTGTTAATGACAGTGTTGCTGACCTTATTCTAATTCGTAATCTATTCTAATTTCTAATATTCATATTCTAATCTCTTTTTTTTCCTTACCATTTGCTTTTTCATTAGGAATCCCCTCCCACTTCAAGGTATGGTGTAGCTTTTTTGTAATGTCTTAACCTTTCGACGGGTTGTCTGAACTACAGACAACTTTGCCCTCCAATACATGTAGGTGAGTTTATGTAATGTTTCTGGTAAAGATTGGATGGGACTTGCTCTTTGTTGTGTCAGGAGACTGAAAAAAGTGTTGCTGAGAACATGGGCTTTGGCCTGGGCTGTTCCTCAGACTGGGTGGCAAGTCAGCTTTGCAGATGAAGCACCTTAGTGCAAAACTTCTGTAGGAACAAATCCGAATAGTTTTCACCTGAGAGAAGTTAAGAAAGGTAAACACCAGCAAGGGAGTAAAACAATGTGCAGAGACCACCCGTGCTTTTTTCTCTATTTAGATTTTGTGGCAAAATGGGTCATCTGCTATCAAAATACCCGTTTCCAGACTGGTGACATGTATATGCCTGGTCTTCCTCAGAGCCTTAATTTACAAGGCCTCCAAAGGCCTTTCTGGACCTGTTAACATGTGTTACTGCAATAAATGCCTTGTCATCTTTAGGATTTACTGTTGGTTAGCTAATACATAGTAAGACCAACTTTTTTTTTGTTTCCTTGAAAAGGCAAGCCCTAAGGTTCCCCAGATGTCAGCCAGCTCTGACTGCCAAGTCCGCCAAGTTTTATTGCACACTGGGATATTTTGCTGCTGCCATAGGACTGGCAGGGTGAAATCAAGGGCTCTTACAAATGGCAATGAAGGTGAGGACAAACACGTGCGTCTGACGACAGGATGGCTTCCCACAGCCACTGCAGCAGGTCACCTCTGGAAGATAAAATAGGGGTAAGGTTTTCACAGCCTCCACACTGCCCCTCATGAGCAACATCTCTGTCTTCAAGTGAATGCTACGTTGTGTGAGCAGTAATTCCCATTGCCCCATAAAAAGCTAGGTCTGGTGTCATATTCCTCTTAGCAGCAAGAATCCACGGCTCTGGATGTTGCTGTATTGCTTCCCAGCACACGAGGCACCTGCTTGACTGATTTCTCTGCCCTTGTCATCGTTCCGAATAGCTGTGCAACTATTTTAGCCAGGCAAGCCAAGTGCAATTTGTTTTTCATGCAGGATGACCGTGTACAGCAGCACAGGCAGGGGGAAGCTGGATTTTTGAAAAGCAGACCCTTGTTATGGGACAAAATGCTCGCCTGCACTCTGATGCTGATTTTCTCCTTTATTGGCTGCTCCTGAGCCTGCAGCCGGAGGAACGGTCTCCTGTGGAACGGCAGCTTTAGACAATTTTATTGGCTGATGAATCTGATCTTGCCTGGCCACCTTCCAGAAACACTGACTTGCTGAGATGAGAGTGAGAGGAAGGTTGCTCTGCCTGGGGCTGTAAAGCAATTGTTTTGAGACCAACGTAGCACCCATGCCTTGCTGCACGGTGAGTATATAAAGATAGGTCCGTATACCCGTGTATATATGCGTAAAGTTCTTTATAATATAATTGCTGACACAATTAAATGTGCGGTTCCTGTGGACTCTGTCTCGTTTGCTGCTTAATTATGTGAAAATGTTCTTGGTAAATTGCTTGCTCTCACAAAATGCTCGATTAACTGTTGCAATGATCTAAGTTGAAACACTGCATTTGTGTCCTACTCTGGTTATTTCCTCTGTTGCAACACATTGATTTAAGCTTTTTGCCGTGAGCGAATGAAATGCAGCTGCAAGATGTTGATATTAAAATGTTTTCTTTGGTTTTATTATTTTTCTAGTGGAATTTCTAAATACCAGAGCTGCTTGCTAATATTTGCTCAAGCCCTCTAAAAATTACTGATAATCTTGCCCTGTCTTTTTTAAGGGTAACTTCTGTGAAGTTTCATGTTGTGGATCATTTTTTAAGTTATACTTTGCTACAGAGCAAAAATAGGGCAGAGTTAAGGAAGGGAATGTTTTTAATATAGACCCCAAAGTGTGTGGAGCTCAAAGTGGCAGGATACTGCATTGCACCTACATCAGTTGCAAACAGCTCTCCAGATGAACATTTCTGACGAGCCTCCAAAACTATTGCTACCTAAGGAATTGATGATTGATCAGCAGCACTAGAGCAGAATGAAGGAGTGCAGCCTTTTAGACTGCAGCAGCCCTATAATATATAAAGATGCTGCTAATCCTGAAAGTATATCATACCTGCTGCTTCAGAAATGATACTAAATATTCTGAGTTTCACTCTAACAACCTGCAGTGGCCCTAATACTCAGAGTGGAGTTTGAAGATGTGTCTTTTTGACAGCTTTGGGAAACAACCTTTTATCACTGTACATGTTTAAAATACCTCTCTCTAATATTTCATCCTTTTTTTTTAGAAGAGGTGGTGCAGGAAGTGGGGTGGCAGTGTTTTCTGCAAACAGATCTCTGCTGAACATAGTGCAGGGACAATATAACCTCCCCAGGGCTAAGACAAAGTTTTAAATTAAAGCTGAGTAAAGCTATAAACAGACCCCAAAGATTTTCTGAGCTAGAACTTTCCATACTCTTGGGCTGTGTGTAAGAAAACTGCATTGATGGCAATAACACTTTTCTTCGTTCTGCTTCCTGATGGCCAAGGGGGAACTTGAGCAGCTTCATGATTTGCCTTGGCTGGAATAACTTCTCAGTACCATGTTGGCCTGGGATGCAATGGGTTCCTTAAGGACACAGAAATAGATGGCGTGGTGCTGGCAATAGCCTCTTAAAATCACCTGCACCACATCTGCCTTTACAAGCCGTGTTGAAATTGTGTTTTGAGAACTCTGGGAAGAGATCAGAGTAGGAGGGCCAAGTTTTGCAGGTGGAGGAGGGACATGAACACTGATTTGCACTTGTAGTTGTAAGGAAGATTCTCCCCATTACATCCAGGCTGGGGAGAGGTGAGGCTTTAATTAGGGCAATTCCATCTGTATTTCATCTACAGAAGGAAATAACTTACTGAACTCGTTCCCATGACAAATGGAATGGCAATGCATGAAGTCATGTGGTTCTGTTATCACCCATGGTTATGAAAGTGAAGTAGGACTTTATATTAATGAGAAAATGTGCAGCAAATATGGTTTACTATGACTTTGGTGCAATTGTGTCAGGTAGCATTGACCAAGTCTTCTAAAAATTCATTTTGTTGGCCCTGTAAATAGTCTAAACTACTGTTTTGGGGGTTTTTTTGTTTGTTTGTTTGTTTGTTTGTTTTGCTTGTTCCTGTATTTCTGCCCCATTCCTGTTCCTGTTCTTGGTGGCTGAGGCATCTAAGGGCGCTATGGAAAGATGACATTCATACTCATTGGATTTGAAACATCCCTTCTAGAAATCACAGGCACTTTCATTAAATGGAAGATGAGGGGAAAATGGAGAAAAGTGGAAAGAGGAGGCAACTAAAAATATCACAAATCTTGTGATCATTGTTAATGATGGTATTTGGCAGCTCTGTAGAAAGGGATCCAAGAGAAAACTAGGATTTTCTAACTTTTAAAAAAGCATTTATCTAGAAATGTTTCAGTTTTAAAGTACGATTTGAGTGAAGAAAGTGGAAATACATTGATTTGTATTTTGACAGTTTAAAATAGCTTTTGTGCAATGCTTTCACAGTATGTTTGTTTAAAATGTGGACTTGCAAATTATGGGAGTATTTTAAAGCACTTGGAATTCAGAATGACACATAAACTGCAGTGATTTTATTTTTATCTTTGTTGGGTTTGTTGGTTAGCTTGGATGTGATTTTGTATTTCTGCATATGTATATAAACATAATCGCATTAAAATGTATGTAAGTAGGAAGCTGGTGGGCAATGTGCTTACATACATATCAGAATATTACTGAACCATAATATGCAACATTTACTACTGATATCCATGTGTAAACTTGATGTGCTGTGGATTCATGTTAGGAGTAATAAGGTAATAAGCTGTTTATGCTCTGTGATACAGATAGCCAGATCAACAATTGGAGTGAAAACTGGAATTGTTCTTCTGTTTTAATTACAGCCTGACAAATGGTGCATTCATTTTTCATTGTTAATAAATGGCCCATATGGCATCCTTTGATCACATGCTCTACAGCTTCTGCAACAGGAAGGCACTTATTTTCAGAGGATACAGAACATAACACTTGATCTGGGCTTTCTGAGCAGAATATTGTCTCGAGTAAGGAAATGGACACTACCAGGAGAAGGTACCTTAGGCAGCTCAGAGTTTTCCATTCTGAAGGCTGGGTGCATGGTGCACCCACCTCAGCAGCAGAAGCCAGCAGCCTCCTCACATTCCAAATAAAACTGGGAAAACCAGGAAGGGTTTTTCCCCACCAGCAAATTTCATTCTTTCACAGAATATGTGAGAATGGTTTTACCATGGTGCACAATCCAGATTTCAGGTTATCTGGCATACAGGGACAGAGAAAACTAACCAGAGAGGAGGGCTTTATTTAGAAAGTAAAGCAAACTCAGAATTTCTTTGTGTGTGAGAAATATGTATCGCAAAAAACCCCACCAACCTCACACACACACGTCTTGTAATAAAGACAACCTATTTGGTTTTAATCATGGTGCTTATCATACCTTTTACAAACAAAACTGAAATCCATGGCTAGGACACCAGCTGGAGACATTCAGGAATATCTCCATGGAAATGCTGTCTTGGAAAGCAAAGCTTGCTGAAGTTTGCTCATTATTATCTGCAGAGGGTTGCAATCTTGGAGAAAGCAGGAGCTAGGCGACAACCAGTCTCCCTGTTTTCTACACCCACAGTCACAACAGATGGATGGGTGACAGAATCTCTTCACAGCAGCTCATGTCCTGCTGTACAGTGTAGCTCTTGGAGCCACCTTGATCTAGGTGGGCAGTCAGTGTTTGGGACCTTTCTGGAGTGTTTCTACCAGAAAAGGATACTGATTGTGCACAGCTCATATCTTTAATGTAAACTTAAGTGTTTACAAACCATGTGCGTGGGCACGTGTCTATGTTCACAAACACAAGAGGTTTCCTCCCTCACAGTTTTCATGTGATCCTTCCAGGGGCAAGGAGATGCAGGAAGGAAGCAGAGAGAAGAGGAGGGGGAAGACTTATCGGTCTTGCCTTGAGAAAGTTTCATCAGTAGCACAGCAGCCTGTGGCCACTCGTGACTGCTGCAACACTGTCAGCACCCCCAGAGAAGTTTCAGCTTCTGGTCTGGCAGTAGCAAACGGCAAAACTGCACAGACTCACCCACTACCACATATAAGCAAAGATTTGTGTCCCCTTAACCTTTCACAAGTGATGGGTACAATATGATAGCTTAAACGTGCAGGCAGATGGTGCGTTTCTGCACCATGCATCATTTTGTTTTTATGATGAAATGTGGCTGGCTAAGTGTGTGCAGATGGGCATTGCTCCTTTGATGAAGTAAGCATTAAAATGTGGCAATTTGTGGGAATCTAGGCTAAAATAGGTTCTCACATGGAGAGCTCCTACAAGGCAGAAAGTTGAAAAAGTTGTTCTCCATATAGGTAACTGAAGTGGGGAAAGGGAGTGGGGAAACCTTTTAAGTTTGTGTGATCAGTTAATTTACTGCTTCATGGGACTTAAATATAAAACACTGTGAAAACAAGGAGTGATGTGAAATTTCAGCCAATACTCGAGTGCTAACATATAAAATGTTACCCCAAAGTACTTGATTTCTCTTTTCACCTGGCTTTTTAGGAGGCATTTTTGGGGAAAATGCTCTTTGTGATATTACAGGCCTGTCATTTTCAGGCTAGACTACAGAGGGATTATATACTTATTATTTTGGTTTCCCTTTAGAAAGTTCTGCAATGTTTCATAAATCCAGATGACCAGGACAGGTTTTATGGAATATGAAATTTGCCACATGGAGTATATGCTGGTCACTACCTCTGTTCTTATAGAGATGGCAGCTAACAAAAACAATGTCTGACAGCCAGTTTCTTACTGTGTGGAATGATCTGTCGTCTCCTCAGGTTCTTGTAAATTCCTGTAGCTCAAGATTAGGATAAAATGTTTAAAGTTGTCAAAAGCAGCTTTAAAGCCTCTGACTTTCTAACTTTTAAAAGTGGTTTAGGGGCTTATACTGTTGAATCCTGTAATCACCCTTGAAATGTTTTTCTAGTCAATCTTCCTGAAATGAATAGAAATGTCTTTATTTATGACAAGTGAAAAGGGCCTAACTTGGCCACAAAGAATTGCTGATCATGAACTTGCTGAAAGGTTTTCTGTAAGACTAAAATTTGAAAGTGACTTGTTGAACTGAGAAGATTGTCATGGACAGGAAGGGGTAAATGCCTCAACCTTTGTAATATAAATGATTGCGCTTGAAACTAAAAATGGATGGAAAATGCACTTGTCTCAGGAAAAGAACAGTGAGCACTTGCCCTGTGGAGGGCCAGGGGCTGTACTCAATAATCTTTGTGGGTCCCTTCCAACTCAGGATATTCTATGATTCTGTGACTTGAATTATTTTTCCGAATCCATGACACAGGAAACAAGAATTTCCTCAAGCAGTTGTATCACAGCAAATTAGGCTTTTATATCACACATTCCTGCTTGGGCTGCAGACCAAACCTCATCCCTCTTGTCCTTGTTTAATATGGTGGACATCAAACTTTAATATTAAAAAAAAGGAAATATTAAGTCAACTTCTTACCCCTCTTTTATTGTACAAGGCTCTGGCTAGGTGGAAGGATGAAGATATGATACATGAAAATGTGAAGGGTTTGTGGTCGAGTTTATTTCACATGTTGGCTCCAGTATATGGGCATCACACTTTCCATCAGATTGTAATAGAAATGCCATGAAGACCCTATATGGATGATGACTTCTATGTGAGAACAAAGGTAACAAACTTGACCCAGTCAAGTCTGTGATATATATAGATAACCACTGCAGGAATTTGCACCCACACAAGCTCTGAGTTGCAGGTTATTCACGTGGCTGTGTCTCAGCAGTTAGTCCCTCATATTGCAGTTAAGTTGCACTGGTTTCAGGCTATTCCATTTGCATCAGGCATTTACATGGTCCCAGGAAAAGCCTTGTCTGTGTGAAGTTTTGATAAAAGATGGTCAGATTTCTGAAAAATAAAAGGGAAGTAACACTGAGTAATCTGGGAAATGTCCTTCTAGCCAGGCTTTATTAATGATAATTTCCTTCTGTGATTATTTGCATACATTTACAGAGCCCAGCAGAGCTATTTTCCTTGCTCTGATTTTGTCTCATAAAATTCCAAAGTATAGAGCTGTCATTCATGCTTGCCAGGGATGAAATGGTGTGATGTAATTTAACTAGAGGAAAGGTGGCTCGATTAACACTTACAGTCTGTCTTTAATAAGTGGGTTTAGGATATGCAATTTTGTTTCATAGTAACTTCCAATTTTTCTTTTACATCTTTCCCCTACCACTGTAGCAGTGGAAAAAGAGCTCATGCGCTCTTTAGCTCTCATGTGACCATGCAGCTCCACAGAGGGACAGGGAATGCTCTGTTCAAGAAAAGTCAGTGTATTTGGGCCAGGACTCAGCAAATTAACTGGAAGCCTGTTTTTCTAAAGGCTGATCTATGCCAATGGGGAGATCCTCATACAGTGTGGAGCAGCACTGTGCTCATCTCAACAGAGCTACTTTGTTCAGTGGGGATTAAAAATCTAGCCCCCACTGTGTGTCATTCTCTGATGCTGAAGCAATTATCTCCACTGTGCCTGAGGAAGGTTATGCCCCTGTCTCCTCTTCTCTCTTTATGGCCTAGCAACCTTAGAAGGCCCTATACATCCCCTGGGGTTTTTTGAAGGTTATCCTTGCTCACATGGCGAGCTGTGTTTGTGGCTCAGCATTGCTTCTTATGTGAGCTTAGAAGCCCTGAGATAGGTGGCAGAGGCAGCGCGGCAGCACTGGTTTTGCCACGGACTTGGTGGGACCCCAGGACAGGTTTTTCCCAGCTCAGCCCATGCTGCCATTTCACCGCTTACTTGGTTTCCCTCCACATAGCAAAGATGTGCCTTCCTCCTTGCAGCAAGGCATATTGACAAGATAGGAATTACCCTGAGATGTGCTTCCCTGCTGGCAGTGGCTCATTGTGCTATACTGAACAGGTTTGCTTCTCACATATGGCAGCAGGAAAAGCCTGTCCCCATGCTGTTGCTCCTGCTCAGTTTATAAATCTTAGAAGACATGGTCTGTTTGCCTAGCACTCCTTCTGTGTTTGTAGGTTAGACAGAACTCCCTGCGGGTCAGCTTTACATCTTCAGCTGTAAATGTAGGTCAGCTGGCTGCTGTGCAGAATGTGCCTCATCCTTAAAAGCACAAATCCTCACGCAACTTCACAGTACATTGCGTTTGCTTGTCTCGTAAGAAAGCTCATTTTGCCAGTGTAGCGAGTGGTACAGCTGCTCCTGTGGCATTAGCAGTCCTGCCAGCATGGGAGCAAAGCATTTTTCAGTCTAGGTATAGCAGATGTGTAATGAGAGCAATTGGTGTTGTTTCTGCCACTTTTCTTTCGTAATGGGGGATTTGATGTCGTGCCTGTTAATTGAATCAATTATCATAGGGTGTGATAGTTGGTGCCTATAAATCAAAGCAAGTCCTTCAGTTCTTCTGTGCCCAAGGTCTGTCTCTTCTAATGTTAAACTTAAGATTTGTTTATTCCTGCATCCTAGGGAGTCCATCAGAGGTTTGAAGACTAGATGCAAAAGAGATTCTCATGAGCTCACAAGGAGCCAGCTGGGTTCAGTTACACTGCTGTTTCCTTCATAGCACACATTTGGTTTACATATCCCTGCCTGCAGACTCTAATCTTAGATGTGACACTTAATATGCTTTGAAATTTTTAGCCTGGTTTCCTAGGAAGTTGAGGCTTATGCAATCCTTATGCAAAAGAAAAAAGCCCCCAAAGGTTTCTCAAAAAAGACAGCACAAAAAGACCAACCAATGGGTTAAGGAATTGGAAAATTTATGTTGCGTTAAGTTGCACACAGGAGAAGGCAGGTGGTGCAGAGCTTCCTTTGTTTGTGGCTGCAGGGACGCTCTGTAAAACCACGGCAGGGCATGGACTGGGGCTCTGGATGACCTCCAGAGGTCCCTTCCAACCTCAACCCTTCTGTGATTCTGTTGTCCATGAAGCATTAACATTATAGCAGAATTCAGCAGAGGGGTACAGCTCTCAAAGGCCAAAAAGTTACAAGTGTCTGCACTGTGAGGAAGGCTGTGCAATGGATGAGGCAGTTCCGTGTCTTGATTGGCATGAGTAAACTTGGAGTCACCAAGTGTTCACAGTCCTCCAGAGCCACAGGTGTTTGGTGGATATAGAAAGGAGTAAGGAGGAGAGATATATAAAAAGACAAGACCCATTAGGTGGTCTGTGGGGAGATAAGAAGATGGTGCATCAATGCACAGGATATTTCTAGACTTGATTACTTCTGCTGGCAGGACACCTTGTCTTCAGCATCTAGAGAGAAGGAGATGTGGATGTGGCTGTGGTAGTTAACCAGGGGAATGTGGTATCTTTTATGTATCTTACATTTGTTTTCAAACAAAGCAAATTTGTGGAGATACCATCAGTGTGGCCAGCAAAACAAACATAGCCTGTTTGTAATACAGTAACCCCTCTATTCAAATATAAGACAGTTTGGCATATTTCTTGGGGCAGAATTGTCTTTAACAAATGCAAGCTTCTCAAAAAATGAAACTATTATTCCTCCAATACTGGAATTTCTTTAAAACTGAGACTTGATATATTACTGTTTTATTGAAATTAAGTTATTTGGCTACTGTAAAGAGTAAAAACAAATTCAGGAAAAACTAAGACAATATTTGTTTGTTTGTTTTAATGAAATGCCTTGCATTTTTAAAGAAAATATCACTGTGTAGTGGATTATTGAAATGCTACGAGATGAAGTCAAATCCCATTAAAAATTACTTCAAGAGCAGAATGTTACTTTATCCTATTCATGAATCTTCAGTTTACTGCCTTTTTTTTTTTTTTTTTAACCTCAGCCTCCTCCTCCTCCTTGAGCACAAAAAAGAAATGCAAAACCGTATGTGGGAAACTGAAATACCAAAATTCTACTGCAGAAAAAGTTTGCTAAACTGATGCCAATTCAATAAGCCCTTTGCAGAGCCACTTCACTTAAAAGAAAATAAATTCTTAATGGCATTCTTTAGATCAGCCTGACCTGTTAGTGCTGAGGCAAGCTGTTCTTCCTGGAGGACATCCTCAAAACAAGACCAATGGCTAAACCTTCACTAAAAAACAACCTCAGACTTAGGGGCAGAGTTTTTCCTGGCACCATTTGGTGGGGTGGTGCCGAAGCAGTTGAGTTCATCACCCAGCAGGTATCAATGATGTTCTTTGATCACTCACAAGTGCCACTTAAGCTTCATTCAACTCTGAGTGAACACATGGTGCTCACAGAGAAGTTAGTCACCATTTTTTCTGCAGCAGAGACTCAGGCTATCTAGAACTTCAACCAGTTTTCTTTCACAAAATTACACAAGAATAAAATAGAGTTTCATAAGGGAAATGATACAGCATTAAATATGGATTGTCCCTTGCCTCCCCATAAGAAATAAAAGACATTTTTTATTTGATAGTATATGTAAAACCCCTGTATTTTCCCCCTTCATTTTCTTAACCTTAAGTAGTAAATCTGCAAGAGTAACTCTGTGTATCTTAGCAGTCATTTCCATCTGGTGAAGGAGCCATTTCTGCTCAGGTGTTAGAGTACTGGCCCAAGAAAATGATGGGGAAAGTCTAATCAAGGACCAATGCTGAGAATATATTACCAGTCTGGAGGTGTGACAGGCTGCCCAGCCTGCAGCGGAAGGCAGAGACAAGCCTGTCCAACTTGGCCCTGAGTCCCCCATCAAAAAATCACTGGCAGGGTACATTGCAGCTTTCTGCTTTGATGTTCCTTGTTCTTCCAGACAGGGATTTGCTCATCCCCTGCCGCTCTGTGGTGCAGGAGGATGTGGTTTGCCAAGCTCATCAGCTTCCTCTAGAAAAGGCATTTCTGTCCAGGCCATGGCTAGATGCAGAGTAAGATTTATCCGAGCTGCCAGAGTTGAAAAGGCTGGAGGCATGATTTTGTATCTTCAGGGAGAGTTCCATATACTGACTGTGGCCCAGCATGTGTCAGCTGGACTACAACCCCAAAATCTTTGGGAGAGCGATTAGTTTTCATTGCACAAGGATCAGACAGGTGCAACACAAAAGAGTTGTGCAGTGTATGTTCAGATCTTCATGAGCAATGAGATGTTGGGGGTTTTTCCATTGAAAGGGTCTGTAGAGAAATATTCCTCTAAAAATGCTTGGCTAAAAACACATCTGCTATTGTAGTCTACTAAATAGATGTGAACAAGACTTCATTGGGAGTGTTGATTGGATCAGGCAGATTCGGAGCAGCAATCAGACTGTGACCTAACAAAATCTCTTTTTTAACTCCTCCAGTAACTACCTGAGGTTGGTTGGCTTTTGTTATAGGATTCTATTTGAGCAGCAGTGAAGATGGGCAGGGAGCAGATGTTCTGTGAGCAGCAGAATCAGGGAGGAAAAGGCTTTTTCCAGTGGCTGCTCTAATGTCTTGAATGGTGATAGGGAAAGTACCTGAGCTTTTATTGTTACCACAAATACATATATATGTCAGGAACTGGGACAGGGAAGGATCGGCCTGCTTTGCTGTCAGCTGAGGGTCGTGCTGCCAGCAGCAAATGCTGACAGTGGCTGTTTTAAATCAGACTCTGTCAAGGTTTAGAAGGCAGAGGGAATGTGCTTTCAGAGCTCGGGCAGTGACCTGGAAGGAAGCAGCAGAAGTGCTGCTGACACTGCCAGCAGATGACATGTGGGTTAGAGGCAGCACAAAACAGAAGGTGGCTGCTGGGCCAGGGCTGTCTGGCTCAGCTGGAGGTGGAAATGGGAAGCAAACTGGGTGTTTTATGTGGCCACATCTCTGTGCTATGATGGAAGAGGAGGAAGGTGTTCTCCTCAGGCATTTGAACCAGCTGAGCTGAATTACAGAGAGGAAAGTCACATGCAGCTGGTTTTTGGAGTCTTCTCACTAAAGACTACAGTTTGGGATGGAGCTGTCTGTCCTGCCTGCTGTGGATGTGCTGGGAGGAGTTCCTTTCCCATGCCACCTGACTGCAGCCTATGGATGTTGGCGCCATGAGAGAAAATAGCTGTAGAGACACCCAAACTGCTTCCCAATGGCTCTTTCTGGGTACCAGAAGCAGCATAACTGCCTTAATTCACTCCAAAATCTGGACTAAGTTAGCCTGCCTTGCAACAAGACTAACTTGGTTAGGCGGGGAGTGGTATCTGGAGACTTCTGGTTGTGCTTGATTTGCTCTGGCTGTCTCTGTCCAGCTCTGCATCCTGCTGCATGGACCTCTTACTAGATATGACGGCACTACAGAGGCTCTGGTGTCTGGCCCTGATGCCCCGGGTGGAGGATAAGCAGATAAACATAATCTTTACATGAAAGAGGGTAATTAATCACTGAAACAACTTATCAGTGTTTGCTGGGGACCCTTCACCACTTACAATTGCTAAATAAAGATGATGTATGTTTTTTTAAAATATAAAATACATATGCATGAGTGAGTTCCGTGACATCATCCAAACAAGAAGCCAGACTATGGCCAATGATCTTTTCTGGCTTTATAAAAATTACTTTATACATAATTTATAGAGTTCTAATGAATATTAGAAGTACATTATTAATTTTCTCTTGCAATATGTGTACTCTTATGTCTGGATCCTTCTTCTGACATGCAAGTAGATTTAATAAGAAGTTGATTCTTCATAGCTAGTGACCTTCATTTATTCTGGCATAAAACAACTAATATTTTTCCAATTATTTCATAATATCCTTGTAGAATTAAGAATGAGAAGCTGAGAGGAAGTCTCAGAGCCTAGAACTGACAACCCGATGTGAAAAAAGTTGTGTCTTTAATACTAGCAGAGGTGAGCATGACCAAGCATGAACTGCAGTAAGATCAGGAGTTATGCAAATTAGGGGATATATGAAGCGAAATCCACTGAACAGTCTGAAGTGTCATCTTAGGAAAGTGTTTCACTATGTTTCAGGGCTGTTAGGTCTCTTTCTTCTTTTCCACAGAACTGTTATTACTCCCAGTTGTGGCAGTCAGTGGCAGGAGTTATTTTTAAAGATGAAGGCTGCATTTGGCTAGGATGTATTTATGTGCGGGTTCCTAGTGATTTCAAGGAGGGAGCTCACCAGGACTGCTCAGAGTAGCTGGATCTGGGGTTTCTGGCCTTTTGGTGTGCCGAGCTGCTGCTTTCCACCTGCCTCAGCAGATGTGGGACTGGAACCAGGCTCCACTTTGGAGGGGACTAACACAAGAAGGGAGGCTGCCTGCAGTGCCAGCACACCCTGCAAAAGAAGCAGGAGGGCCAAAGGCATCAAATTTTGGGACTGGGCAAGTTGCCAAAAGTCAGAAATACAATTCTGCATGGCCTTGGCTATGCTGTATTTGCAGTCAAGGAAGTTTATAAACATCTTATTCATGCTCGTGTTGTTTTGTTAGTGACTGCCTCACATCCTATACCAAAGTAAAATACCTTTATCAAATTGCTACTTTACATTAGACTTTTTTTCCAGTGGTTGTTAATTCCTCGGAGTTGCTTTGCTTTATTAACAAGGAGTGTGAGCTCTGCCAGAAGTTAAGAAGAAATAGGTTATGATTTCCGGAGGATAGGATTTCAAAAGCCTTTGCAGCTGCTAAGGTACAGTTTAAACCTTTTCCGCTTGGGCCTTGCAAGTGTTGTGCTTGCCAGGTTGGCTCCTGGCCTAAGAATGTCAAACATCAGCTCTCACATGAATCTTTTGCCTTGTGGCTTCCTGGTGTGTCAACAGAGGGAACACACTACTCTGTCCTCTGATATTGGTACCAGTAAAGGTCCAAATATGCAAATCAAGGTCTACTGTAAGTTTTTTTGCAAAAAACTCTTATAAACTCACTGAACTGACTCGTAAAGTGCTACAAGCATGAATTATTCTACTTAAATGATTTCCAATACCTTCAGGATTTAAACCAGGCATAGATAAAGCCAGCAACGTAGTGAAGTAAATTCAGAGAAATGGAATTCAGTTATTTTTAATTTGGGAAACAGAGCCCTTCTCTTCTCCAAACAAAACCTAATCCTCTCTTTAGTTATTTCTGGACAAGCCTAGAAGCACTAATATTTTTGTAGCTTGGTTTTTAGCTTCTTTTCACCTCATATTCCCTCTGCTTTGAAGAACAATGTTCCCTTAGCCATGACTTAAATTTGCAACCCTCTTCTTTGGCCTCACAATAGAAATGTTTTTATTGGATAATATTTGTCAGTGTCATAGTTTACAAACTTCATTTTGGTAGACTCCAATCCCAACCCTGGCGTGATAGTGCGTGTTCCATGGTCCTCTGCAGTCTGTGAAGGACAGCTTGTTCCAATTCACAGCAATCCTGAGACTGCAACACAGATATTGGCTACTCACAGAACAGAGGATCCTGACAAGGAGGGTTTTTTTACTGATTGTTCTTGGTGTCTACCCGGGATTGAAGAGTTGGCTCTGGGGAAAGGTCCTGGAGTAGGTAGAATGAGGAAGAGGGAAAAACTCTATCATGACTCCCTTTGGGCAGTCCTCATGTTTTCTGAGATTACTGTTTGAGAGACTGAATTTTGCTGTAAGTCAGCCCAGGGGTAAGAATTAATTTCTTCATCCATTTTTTTCAGTGTGTCACAGGAAAAGCCAGCTTTATCTCCTTTATGTGATTGTTTCTAGAATGGTGAAGAAGCCTTTGGCATAAGGAGGATGATTTACCAATGAAATACAAAGCCGGGTCATATTCCTGGCTCTTTGTCAGTTGGCTGTCAATCTGTACAGCAAGGTGCCAGGCACCGTTGTCTAGTGCCTTGCTAGTAAAAAAAGGCAATCAAACTAATTTCTGTGCGCTTCCTTTTTGAGGAGCTGCTTTAAACTCTTCTGGTTAAACAAGGCCTTCTTGTGGAGATGTGAAATGCAATGAACCTCTGCATAAAAGACTTAATATCCAGGATATAACTGTATCTTTTAGTGTGGTTTGTTGCAGACCAAATTAAATCACTGTAGGAAGACCAGCTTTCTTTCTGATGGGACTCCCTTAAAGATCATTGATTTTACACTTGAATATAAGAAACACAACATTCTCAAAATGTTTGGCATTAATAGGAGCATGCTCCTATTGAAGTCAATAATAAAATTATCTTCATTTCAACAAAAGCAAATATAAAATGCCATGCCAGAATACCTTCCAGGCAAATTTTTAACTCTTCAGAAGTTATTTTACCTTGTCAGAGTAGCTAAGAGACTTTCTTATCTAACTTTAGGCAGACTTCTGGTTGGTAGGAATCTCCCAGTAGTCAGTGAGAGTGAGCATCTCCAGAGAGAAAATAATTGAAGCCATCAGTGATGCCCTGTTTAAAACAGAATTATCTACACTGTGAAGGTCTAGGTCTCTATGCATTGACTGGGTTTTTTATATGTGGCTATAGTTACCTGTAGTTCACTCCAAGTGTTTATTCTTTACCACATATACTTAGGTGCTTGTAAAAAGGGTTCAGCTTAGTCTGTCTCTGTCAAAATGTGTGTGTATATAGTTGCAGCTCACGCGAGAGGTGAAATTAATTTAAAATAACTCGGATCACCCACTCTTTAAAAGCCTTTACCTTGCTCACTTTGATCATGACCAATTTTCTAGGCAATGAATGCAAATAATACTCTCATTTCTGTTTACCTTTCCCTTGCACATTGCCTTTGCTATTCAGATATTCTTCTCTTCACTGGTTTTGTTTATTTGCTTTCTCCTCTGTAGTCTCAGCAAGCCATAAGTGCTTGCAGGGCAGTGCCGGCTTAAAGTTTAGTGAAATCACAGCTCAGATATGTTCCTCTCAAAGACCTGTGCTGCAGTGTTGCTACTCTCCTTAGAGCACTAAGTAGGAGTGACACACCTCAGGTCTTGCATGTTGTTTTGAAAATACTGGAGCAGATCTAGCCTTTTAAGACATACTGTTCTTCCTTAATTTCTTGGATGATTTCTGAAAAACCAGCTAATTTTTGTACATTTAAAGATTTGCTGTGGGCAACAGCAGAAAGAAGCAATTTCCTATAGTTATTTGGGCATTTCCATTCTAGTCAGGGCTATAAGTAGTGGGTCCGTCTTGTTCAGCAAAAAAAAAGCCAATTGAAAATCAGCAAAACACTTTCCAAATTTGGGTTGATTTTGCAAATAATTCAGGGAAGAGGAAAAAAAAATGTTTTATCACAATATACACTAAATCTGCTTGACCAGTATATCCTTTTTTATCAGGCATTGCCAATTTTAAGTTACCTATAGACCTGAATAATTTTCTCTAGTCAGAGACATGCTTTTTAGTCTTCTTTCTTTTTTTTTTGTTCATCAGCTCTGCACGGGAAACCCATTATGCTTTGTTGAAAGCCAAGACTATATCAGCATGATACAGTGTTGGGCTATGTAAAGTTAGCAAGATTGTTCAGCACAGGGTACCCTGAGTGCCAGAGAAGTCATATAGCCATGGAGAATGATTCCAGTGAGCCTTGTTTTCCAGCTGGGGTGGCAGAAAAGCCATGTTACAGGTATATGTTGTACGGCAAGACAACCATCTTCTGGCTAAAACACAGCTCCCTACCTCAGTACTGCTGTAGCCCTGGTGAATGGTCAGCATGACTCAAAAAGGATCAAGCTTTGTGCTGGAATGACTTCCACAAACAGGAAGCCAATCCTCCAAGACAGACACTAACGAGCACACACCCACCGCTAATTTTGGGCACAGTAAATATCATCCTGACACATCTACTGGCTTTCTCTGCCACTCTTTCTGAAGGGCGAGGACTGCACTGCAGGTTTTATGGATGGTCTTTCTAACAGGCAAATCAAGTGCTTCAAGCCTGCAGAAAAACTAATCACATCCCTTTCACAGTAATAAAATTTCCACGTAATCCTGACTGAAAAAAAATGACATCAAGGTATAGTTCTGGAAATATATCTAGAGGTAGGCTCCAACGGGAAGATTCTTTAAAGAGTTATTTTTGTTCTTGTAATCAGATACCTCAGGAGGGAAGAAAATCTCTCTGTGGAAGTATAAAGTGCTTACCAGCTAATGAAATGGAATCAATATCAGGAATGTTAAGTGACTCAATTGTGTTCTCCATTAATTTGCTTTGCACTCATTTACCTTGAAACTCTTAAAAGAGCTGGTGATTGAAAAGACGTATCTCTTGAAAGCATAAAGATTTATTCTTGAAAAGCGTCTATTGTTAACAGTCCCATGTGAGAACCGTCTAATTTTATCGTTTGTAGCATTGGGGTCTCATTTATCTTTTTTTTTTCTTTTTTGCAGTTCCAAGTTTAGTTACTTTAGCTTCTATTTGTACTAGTCAATCTCTTTGGGGCTGGAATAATATTCCCTCTCTAAAAAGCTCTTTCAGGGAGAAAAGGGCTACAGGGAAAATGAAATCACTCTGTATTTTGGAGAGACATTTATCTCAGTTCTAAGGCTGGCACAAAGCTTACAAATCTCCTAAACCCTCCATTTAAGACTTCCCAGCAGGGTCCTGACCCTGAATGTTTCCAGGTGTGGGTTCCTTGTGCAGGGCTGTGTTTTACTGCATAAGGCATTTCTAGAAGATGTGCTGAGAAGAAGAAACAGAAGAATTAATGTACGAAAGTAACACTTTCCCCGTTTATTTGCTTGTATTTTTTAATCTCAATCCTCTCCTTCACCCAGCTGGTGATGCTGTGCCTGATGCCCCCCGCGGGACAAGGCTGGCCCTCCTGGCTGCCAGGGCACTGCTGACTCAGGTTCAACTTGCCATCAATCAGGACCCCCAGGTCTCTTTCCATGGCACTGCTTTCCAGCACTATATTCCCCCGTCTGTACAAACATCAAGGGTTGCCCCATCACAGGTGCAGAATCCATCATTTCCCCTTGTTGAACTTCACATGGTTGGTGATTGCCCAGCCCTCTAACTTGTTGAGGTCTCTCTGCAGGGCCTCCCTGCCATCGAGGGAGTCAACAGCTCCTCCCAGTTTTGTGTCATCTGCAAACTGGCTTAGTATCCCTTCCAGTCCTGTGTCCAAGTCATTGATGAAGACGTTGAAGAGCACAGGGCCCAAGAAGGAGCCCTGTGCAACCCCACTAGTGACAGATCACCAGTCTGATGTTCTCCCACTCACTATTACCCTCTGCGCTCGACCCATGAGCCAATTCTCACCCACCACATGATGGGTTTACCCAGCTGTGGGCTGAACATTTTGTCCAAAAGGATCCTGAGAGAGACAGGATCGAAAACTTTACTGAAATCCAAAATGCTTACATCAACTGGCTTCCCTTGATTAACTGGGTGGGTTACCTTGTCATAAAAGGAAATTAGGTTGGATAAGCAGGACTTCTATCTCATGAAGGAAGCCATGCTGGCTGTGAACAATAACGGCATTGACTTTCAGGTGTTTTTCAATACCTCTCAGAATAATCTTCTCCATAACTTTACCAGGCTCTGAAGTGAGACTGACAGGCCTGTAGTTTCCGTGGTCCTCCTTCCTGACCTTCTTGAAAACAGGAACAATGTTCGCCAACTTCGAGTCAGCTGGAATGTCTCTGGATTCCCAAAACCACTCAAAAGCATTGAGAGAGGTTTTGAAATTACACCAGCGAGCACTTTGAGGATTCCTGGATGAATCAATCAGGCCCCACAGATATGCAGAGATTCAGCTTGAGCAGCAGATCCTGCACAATTTCAGGGTTGACTGGGGGTTGATCACTGTCACAGTCATGATCCTCCAGCTCAGGGCACTGAGAAGCAGAGAGACAGACAAAATCTCCATAAAGAAGGTGGCTTAAAGTACCCTGTGATGGTGACCATGGCAAGCTGATGGCCAAAAGAAATGCCTAGAAAAGATAAGAAAAGCACACAATTTAGAGGCAGAAGGCAGCATCTTAAATAGAAAGTGTTCTTCTTTTTTATATCCAGCACATGAGCAGCCCCCACACTGACTGCATATTGGGCCCAGCCCTCAGCTGGGAGGCAAGGGATGGGCTTTCTCTTCCACTTTGCTGAGTGAGCACTGAGCTCAGGGTGAGCAATAGTCTGCAGACTGGCTTCCTAGTAAAGATGTCCTCTGGTGCACTGCAGGCTTCAGAATGCAAAGCTTTGTCCAGGCTTTTTGCTAGGCATTTCTGGAGTGTTTCTGATGGCTTGTCTCCTGTTTCTTTTTAATCTGTTTCTCTGCAGAGCTTTGTACTAGACTGTAAAAGATCTGGAAAAGGTTTTGCTTTTTCCCCCCCATCTTGGGGTGAGGAGACAGGCCAGCAGCCTGCAGGCAGTTTCCCTTCACATTTATTGAAACCTTTCAGCTTCAACAGCTGCACGTGTGCCAGCACTGAACCAGAAGTGCCAAAGTAATTTTTTACAGGTGGATAAATGAGGTGCCTGAGGGTTTGCACATGTGCTCAATTTATTGCAACTGGCACTGTGGCATATTAGCTTGAGCCACAGGCCCTTGTCCCATGCAAGAAAGTGAGGTACAATAAATCAGTGCAAAGCAGTGATGCTCCTGAGGTAGATTTATTCCAGCTAGCTGGAGATCAAGTAGTGCTAAAGCAGACTTTATGTTGCAGGGCAGTACAAGACTGTCCAAGACCCTGAATACGTAAGTACTCAGCAATTATTTAAAGGATTTTACTATGTGAAGGGTTACAGCTCCTGGGAAGAGGCAGGCTTTCCATTTGTACTCTTACAGTCCTGGTGTAATGTCATACCTTTCATAATTTTTCTT
Organism: Grallaria varia; assembly: GCA_013396735.1. Lineage (NCBI taxonomy): Eukaryota > Metazoa > Chordata > Aves > Passeriformes > Formicariidae > Grallaria > Grallaria varia. The sequence continues at coordinate 47,879 of VWZG01000615.1, forward strand.
CCCTAGAATGAAGGGTGTGACAGAACTAAGGGATATTTTCCCATTTCAGTGGCATTTTGGAGTGGTTTAGTTATGCATTATCAATGGTAGCCCACTAGCAAAGATGGTTGGACATGCTGAGTTTCATCAAGATTTGATGACATATGCCCTGGGCTAATCACTGCCTTGTTTCTGTTAATTGTTAATAGTTTTGTTTTCCACCACCCAGGCACACAGAGGTCTGTGCATCCTCCTTGCCCACCCAAAGTGGCTTCCCCCACCCACAGCACCTTCTCACTTCTTTTCATCTCACATGGCTGATTTCCTTCCACGCCCCTACTCCTGCACTTTGGTCCTCAGCCCTCCCGTGAGAGCCTCTGGAAGGTGGGGTCAGCAGTGGGAAACAGGGGCTTGCTGCTCTGGGAGGTGTTTCCAGGTTGTTTGTGCTGGGCTAATTAACACAAAGCAGCTCCACGGTGTCTAGTACAGACAGAGAACAAAAAGGAGATGCTTCCCAGAGCATGGTTTGACCCAGGAGATGTGGAAGGGCATGCAAGGGAATTTGAAGAGGCTCTGGTCAGTGTGAGTCTTCAGCCAGAGTGGCATCAGCCAGATGAGTGAGGTTGGCATCACCTTTAAAATAATTTGGTCCTGAGGGTCTTACATTGGCATTCCTTCCTTCCTTCCTCCCTGAACAGTGTCAAGGAAAGGAGACTTTTATTTAGCTTTTAAAAAAGGGGCAGATCCTGAATATGGAAAAGGTTTTTGTGGGGAGGTTTTCTTTTCATGTAGAAAATTCAAAAAGGATTTTCTGTGTTGGAAAAACACAAGTCTACTCTCTTGACTGAAGAATGACAAAGGGAAAACAAGACGAAGATACATAACCTGAGTTGCCGAGAAACTTTCTGGCTTGCTGGTTCTGTAATGATCCCATTAGAAATTAGCTCTAAAAGTTGTTGTTCTTCTTATATTCTTGACTTACAGGGCAATTTAAACATTGATTGGTGACCTATTCTGCTATCCATAATGTTGGTATGAATTACTGTGATATATTTGGTAGTAGATAGAAACAGTGAAATTGTCATTCTCTTTTATTTTGTAATGTGGATTTCTTATATGTTTCTCCAGTTCTGGTACATTCCAGAAGTTGGTGTGTTATTCTTCACTGAAATGAGCCATGTTAAGGTATAACCACATCAGAATGGGATGTTGCCTAATCTCAGCTTCACTTTAATGAGAGTCAAACATTCTTTGACCACATCAAACATGTTTTACAGTAGTAAGAATCTAAGAATATCTGATCAGCCTGAATAACTCGTAGCAATTAGTAGCTGCTTTGTTTATTTATGGAATCAGTTCATGTAATTCATTAAGTGTCTTTAGACATTATGAACAATGTTTGCTGTGATTTAGCTTTTGGGCTGTATTTTGGGCTCTGACTCCTGCAGAGTCATTGTCAGCTGCTGGGAAACATAGTAGCAAATAGCTGAAAAGACAAATTCTCTTTGTCATAACATAGCAAAGCATAATTTCTTGGTAATAGATAACACCATTTGTTCTAACAGCTCATTGACAGTAGCAATTTACCTTCTACCCTACAGTATCTGATTTTGACCTCTTACATCTCTTTTTTACTACTGTAGTTTTAAGAGCCATAAGAGCATTTTTATTTAGGGACAAATGCAGCAATGTGATTAAATACAGATTGATTTCAATCAGGATGAAGCCTCTACTTAAAGTTAATTATGTACTTAAATATGCTGGAGATGACTTTTCTACTGAGTTATGCAAGCAGAAAATTGACTCCAAAAATACATCTTAAATAAGATAGGTATCTATTTCTTTTAAGATGCCATATCCTTTCTCCTCCTCTTTTCCCCATATCACTGTACTAAAAGGCTACCTTTTTTTTTTTTTTCAAAGACTTGATAATGGTGCTTCCTGCAGCTATGCTGATGTCCCCAGATTTATGCCAATAAATCTAACCCATATGCTTTCCATCATTCCTTAGCAGTCTCATTAGACCTACAGTAACTGTTAAGGCAGTTTTGCTGCAAAACTTCGATTTCGCCGCTTTCCCCACCGTCCCCCGTCCCCCTCACCCCCCCTTCTTCTNNNNCACCCCCCTTTCTTCTGGAAAGATTGATGTCTGCAGAGACTATTAAGCTTTAAATCATTGGGTTCCTTCAGCCTCATAGTTAGTGATGGTGGGACACTTGTTGCTGTCACAAGTCTTCTGCAGGATGTACCAAGCCTGCCTGAGCTCAGGGAGCTCTCTGCTCACTCCTTTGCGAGTGCAGCCACCTCCTCTGCTTCAAAGATGTGGAGTAACGAGGGCAGGTCAGAGCTGCTGAGCTTTCACAGCACACTCCAATATTGGGACACTTTACCCGTTTGCTGCTGCTCTGATGTTTTCCAAACCCCAGGGCCTGACCCAGTGTGGGCAGGCTGGGACGTGCTTAGGTGTGGCTGACTGGTGCCATCTAAAATTAGATAGTACTTCCAGCCTGTTCCTGCCTAATACTCTTGCTCTTGGGATCCCAGCTCTGTGCTCACCACTGCTGTTAGAGGGAATAGGTCTCTTGCTGGCACTTGGAGCAGAGCACCTGAACAATGCCAAGGGAACAGTTTTTCTGTTCATTTCCAGGCATGGGGCTTTGCTGAGGGTTTATCTGACTTTGTGCCTACTCCAAGCTAGGAAATAACACCTTAGTGTTATTGTATAAGACACAAAGTCTTTTCCCAGGCCAGGTCAGCTTACAGTCCCTCACAATCCACAATTACAGAGAAAACAAAGATAACCCGTGCCCAGAAGAAGTCCAGTCACTGGATTGTTGTAGTCAAGACAATTCATCTACCCCTAAGTTTGGTAAAAAACACACTGCCTTTCCTCATAAGCAGTGATAGTCAATGGCAAACAATAGCACAAGAAGTATAAATCCATAATAGGCACTCTGGCGCGCTGCTTGGTACATCATAGTGGGTGTGGTTATAATTCATGGCTTTGCTGCCATGGCCCTGAGCTACTCTAATAGTTGTGCAAAGAGGACCTAAAACATGAATATGCCTAAGATATGAGCACACCAGAGTATGTGTTGATAGCCATATGATGTGCACCAGTGGCACACGCTTCCCTGGGTCCTGAGTGAATGTAGGCTGCTCAGTTTGGCTTTGTCTCGTCTTGCTTTTTGCCTTCCCAAGGCTGACAGGTCCCTGCAAGTGCGGCAGAGGGGCACGTTGTACCCTGGGCAGCCAGTGCAATGTGCAGGGGAGAGAGACTGCAACTCCTTTGGTCCAGTTACACTTGGGGACAGAAGCATGTTTCCCTCCTGCACAAGTATGTCAGACAGCAAAAAGAAGGCATAACCTGGTTTTGAGGGTGGAGATATCAAAGTGCAGGACAAGAGGCTCTGAAGCTGAAGTGTGGTGGGCTGGGAGGTTGCTCCTCAGCCCTTTCTCTGGACCACTGACCCATAGCTGTGCAGCTCCTGGTGAATCACCGCTTCCAGGGGTATGAAGCAGGATGCAGCCCATGGCAAAGGTTGCTGGTAAGAGAGCTGTAAAAAGAAAATGTGCAGAGTCCTTGAGGACAGCTGAAAGCAATTTTTAGAGGTCAAATGTGAATCATAATGTTTTGCCTTGGAAACTTTCTATTCTCATGAGCTGCTTTCATTCTGCGTCTTTAGAGAAGTAACCCAGTGCGTTGGGGCCTCAGTTTGGGTTAGGCTGCCTCAATATCATGAGGGAAGAGTAATCACAAGATCCTGTCTCTTTAAAGTAGGAAAGCCAAAAAATCTTCTTGCTGAGCATTCTTGTTATCGCAGAGGTTTACAATTTATGTGGTATTTGTCTTTTAACCCTGAAAAAAATGGGTGACAGCAAACTGTGTTTAGATGTGCAGAGAAGCCCTAATACACAGAAAGAACCCAATACTCAGAAAAAGCTCTCTGTACGTTCCAATATATAAATTTGTCTAAGAAAAAAGTCCAGGCTTATGCCCAGAATATGTATTTGGAAATTTATAGGAGGAGGATAATACTCTAGTTTGAAAGGGAAGTAGAGAAGTTTCGAGGGGCAATGTTTTCTCCAGTATCCAATCCAAGAGCCACAGCAAGAGGACAATTCCCAGACCTGGTCCTACCTATTTGGCAAAACCTCATCTGCTTAGGACCCAAGCATTAATTGATGCTGATTGAACCAATTGACTTACGCAGTGGTGAAAGCAGACATACAGCCCTACTCTTTGGGACTAGATATTCAGATCTCCAGGTGGCCAGGAAAGAAGCATGTGGAGATGTGGATTTGTCTGCTCTAGAGCCACAGGTTGAGCACAGAAATGCTAAGAATTCTCTCCTTTATTATTAACTTTGTGGCAGTGTACTTAGCAGCTCCTAACACTGAGGCAAAGAGGTCAGCCTTTGGCTTCTGGAGAGAAGAAATGAAGGGATCCAATAGCACAGCAATTGTTTGGTCCTCTTTTCTTTTTAAGTTATACATGATTCATGGGTTACATTAGCATCCCTGCAACAGAAGGACATGGATCATTAATGCACTAGTCCAGAGGAGACTGTGAGTGGCTTCTTTGTGCTCTCATTACAAATCAAACTGTCTGCCTTGCACACTGCCAACCTTGCCTGCGGTTCTTGTCTGTGCAGCATTTCCCTTTTACAACAAGTAAATTCTTCAGGCTCCAATGTCATGTTAGATACACCTCCTCTACAAGGAAACTCTACCTCTTCAGGAAAATGTGCACTGATTAAAGCAGTCAGCATCCAGGAAGGGTTATGCAGAGGAGCTTAACCTAACACGTTAAAGCAGGTCGCACTAATGTAATTGCTAGTGCTGACCCTTTGCAATACTGCCTGCTGCCCTGGCTGGAGTGGATGCCTTTCTCCTGGCTTACCTTTTGTTCAGGTCATGCAAAAGCATGTTGTGCATCAGACTTGAAGGGCATCTCAGATTTTAAATAATTTTTTTCACTCGCTATGTGTTCTCTTTGCAAAATAGCAGCTGCACAAGACACAAAGAACTGTTGCCCAAGATGCCTGATTTGACAGTAAAAAGTTATAGATTAATAAATAGGCCAGGGACAGGCAGGATGAAAATACCAAAAAGTACCAGATGGATCATCGGTGGAACGCAGTGTGATCTAAGGTACATTTACTTGTGACAGACAATGCACAAAGGAAAATCAGACAGTTTATACTTGTCTGAGCGGCAGTAAATTTGCACTGGGGTTGTACATGCGTGAGTGCTGAAGATCAGACCTCTTTGCTAAGTGTGCTCTCTTTCTCAGCTAAACTCTAGCCTATTCAATGAGTTAATACCCTACCTAGCAAAGTCTGCTCGTCTTCCCAGCATGTTCCCCTAGAAGTGAATGAAGAGGTGTCTTTCCCCATGCAGTTGGGGGAACCTCCTTGTGTGCCCCTGTCCTTTGCGGCTGGGGTTGCATGAAAGCGGGATTTGTAGTCCAGCTCTTTGCAGTGCTGCCACAGTGAAACACGAGTGTTGTGCCCCGGAGTCAAACCACAGCTGCATTTAAAACTTGCCCTCAAGAAAAGATGAGGTCACACTCAGTAAGAATAAAAAATTTTAATTAAAACTTCCACCTTCGTTGTTACTGCACTTACAGGGAGGATCCAGCTATTCAAGTGTGACTTTCTTCCCCTCTGTTAGCAAGTTCAGGAAATCAAACTATGTGTTGGGAGAAGTGAAAGCTTACAGATTTGTGATCATCTGGGACTCATCTCCTGACCAGTCTCCAGAGAGACTGAGCTTTTCAGGGTTCTGTGTAGACAGCTGCATTTGAGTAGCATTTCTTGTGGGCTCACCATTTCTTGAGAACTAGCTTTCAAATGTCTCACTTAACTCCTAGACAGAGGTATAAACAGCTGCAGAAAATACAAGATTGGCTGCGTCTATTTTTTGTCCCAGAAGGTGTCACTCAAGAGCCAGGAAAGGTGCAAGTTTATTAGTAGTCTTAATTGGGGTATTAACTGCAGCCTCCAGAGGTTGAGCCTGGAGAAGGTTAAAAGCAGTTTGGAGTCAAGAGATTCCTGTGGCTACTGGGGAATGAAGATTTGGAGAATTTTGTATCAGAGAATGAATACCCTGAAGCTTGCAAAGCTGTGTTATTTCTCAGCTAAGTCATCTTATGGTCTGTAACAAAACTAAATGATTCTTGGAAGGTGGTGGCAAGGGGTTCATGAGTTTGGAGGTGGTTTTTTTTTTTTGTAACATACCTTTAAAGGAATGCATTTTTCTTCTTGCTCTTTGCTTCATGGATGTTGTGTCAACATTACATTACAAAGCACAGCTTTCATTCTTTTTTGTGTAGCCTAGGTCATTAGGCATTTTAAGGATGGGAGGAAGAGCTGGGATTTTCTGTGCAATTGCTTTGCTTTGATTTATTACACATTATTAACAGACACAGAACTAGCACAGATTTGGCAGCGATGTAAGAGGCCTCAAGGAGCTTGCAATGTGAATTCAACCCCAAACAAAAAGTTATACACAGCAATCTGGGTGTCCTTCTCTCAATTTGGAAAAAGTAGTTTGAGTTACTGTTGTAAGTCTTTCCTCTGATGTTAGGCATCTCATGAGACTTGATCTGATATGTAAAGCAGAGACATTTAGGATACCTGCCTCCATGGCGGGCACTGGGAAGAAATTCATCCTTAATGGCGGGAGTAGAAAACCCTTTCAAAGGGTATTAAATACTCTGCTCTTGGCCAGTCTCTTAAGCAGGCTGTAATTTGATGTGGGGGTAAGATTATCCTACAACAGCCTACTGCGGGTTGTTGGTTGCTTCCCCAGAAACATCTGCTACTGTCTGAAGCAGGATAATGGACTAGATTATTGCATCCATGTTCTGATTCCTGGTTTCTAAAGAAAATAATTGGAGGGTCTTAAAAAATAAAATTTAAAAAAAAGAGTGGTTTAATTGATAAGTCAAACTATATAGCTGGTACATTTTTAGCCAGTTCTCTGCTAGTCAGGGTACTGATGTTGCACATCATTTCCTCTAGTTTCCAATAGCACGCCCTCAGTCGAGTTGATTTAACTTGCCTACAGTTTAATAGAGCACAGCTTTTTAACATGCTGTAACTCTCTGAGATAAAGAACAAAGGAGGGAGACAAAACTTTTCCCTGACAGAGCTATGTCAGGTTCACTGCTCCAATAGACTTCCAAGGTTTGAGGGAAGGAACATAAAAAAAAATGTCCCAAATTCTCTAAAAAGCGTGTCTTCTTTTTTGACAAAAGCCACTCAAAGTTTCACTTAAGTGAAAATTCAAATATTTTTCCTAAACCTCTCAGCACCAGATGAACCATACAGTGGCTGCAAGTACTTTCAATGGTAGAAATACCATAAACTGATAAGAATGTATAAGAAAAACTGTTACTTTGTTTCAATAAAAAGAAAATAAGCTGAAAGCCCCCACATTTTTAACAGCATAATGGAGTCTACATGGTGACATTCTGCTAAAGAGTGAGGTGTTCACACTGAGGGAGTCCAGCAAGGGAGACTTGCGGGTCTCAGTGCTGGAATTTTGCCATTTAATCTTTTCTCTGGCAGATTAGCATGGACATTACACAGCCTCTGTGCATTGTTATCCACAGAAATAAAACCTATAAGAGTTTGTTCAGCCGTACTCCCCACTTTATTTATCCATTTTTTATTTCATCTGGTAATCTGCTCAGGATTTCAGCCTTTAGCTCAGGGTTATCAGAACAGCATTGTGAGTGGATAACATCTGTTTCAGCTTTCATCCAACTAGAACACAAGCATTAATCACTAGAAATGGAGTGTGAAATGGAAAGAAAAGTTAAATGCACATTTGATTTTGAATGCTCTCAGAGAAAATGTCTTTCAGGATCTGACCAGAAGGAGAGTTTTGCTGTGCTATAGCTGGAGTTGCCAGTGCACGTTGCATGAAAAGCAGGTCATATTACCTGACAGAAATTCTGCTTCTCTCAGTTTATTTTAAAGACACAATAAAACCCTGTCTTGTTTCTTCTAAAAAAAATATTAAAAACAACTAACCCGAAAACAATGCACCTGTTTAACTCAATTTGGTTGTGGTTATCAGAGTGTGGAAATAAATAAAGCTTCTCTTTCCAGGCTTTCTGTGCCCCAGTTTGTACCTTTAGCCCTGAGCTGTTTCAGGCCCATGCTGCAAATGGGATTCTTCACTGGGGTGATGAGGAATAGACAGAAAGGACTAGAAACAATCTTGGCCCAAGACACAATGAGCTGCCTTAATAGGCATTTTCCATCCAGAGTTTCTAGATTTTCACAGATCTAGTAAGGAACTGTGTTGATTTTTTCACTGGTCTGGCATGTGTCATAGTAGCTGAACTCTTAATTTTTAAGTCACTTTAAGAATAATCACCAGTCCTGCCTTCATGGGAGCAATTAGGTATGAGATACTGAGAGACTACTTAATTTTCTCTCTGAAATCGCTTGCTGGTGTATATTTAAATCTTTTTAGCAAAATCCATCTCTGTCTAGTTTGCCCTTCCACCACACTTTCTTCTTTTGCCTGGTAAAGATTTGCCTTTTTAGTTAGAAATACGAGTCTCTGAAAGCAGCACTGTTGGAAGGAAAACATGATCAGTAAATCAGTGTTTATGTGATGGCAGTCAAACACCCACTGCAGAGAGCTATCCTGTTTCTTCTAGGAGGTTTTTTGAAGATTTACTCCTGTGAGCAAATTTTTGCAGCATTAACACCCACAGTTAACTGGGTGGTTAATTGGGCTTGGGGCTGACTGCGTGTACTTCTGTAATAGTTGCATGGGGAATTTTTACAGCACAATGGGCTGGATTGGCTCCATTTTGTGAGGATTTATGTGCGTCATTTCTGCATTGGAGAACATGTTGGTTGTTGTGGTGGTTCTGGAAAGCTGGAGATGGAAGATGGCTGTATTCAGATCTAGTTGATGGTATGAGTTTTGTACGTATGCCCTTTTGCAGAGGTGATTTCCAGCTTTGCTTCTTACATCACTAGATGCTCAAAAAGCTGGCTTGAGTTATCTTCCGAACTCCTCAGAGAAGGCTTCTCACAGAATTCCTCCAAAACGATGGACTATAATTCATCCACAGTACTCAATACTACCTACTCCTGTCATTTTAAGACCTCTTTTTCATCAACAGACAGTTAAGTGAGATTGTCAAGGCATAATTTCTGTGTAGTGCCATGAATTCAGCAGATGACCTGTCCCTGTTTCCTTTATCATTCTTTCCCTTTGTCATACTTTGAGACAAATTGTTGTTAGGATCTTAAGCGACAGGAAGTCCCTGAAGAAAGCCACTGTAGCTCCACACCCCAACAACCCTTGCCCACCCATCAGGTCAGTGCTATAGCTCTGGAAGGACTCTGTTCCCGGAGTATCTTTCTGGAAACAAGAGAGAAAACTGTTAATAAAAGCATTATTTCTCTAGCATTTCAAAACTGAGCCCATTTCTAGCCTTTTTCTGAAAAATTACTTCATTTGATGCCCTCCCCACTGACTTCCTTGCAGTTTAACAGCAGATAGATTTAAATATATTGGGTTTTACGCATAGCAGCAGTCAAGCTCTGTATTCTTTAAGCTCGGTATTCTGGGAAGTGTTTCTGCAGGCCCTTTTGTCCTCTGGGTTCCTTGTGTGCTTTGTTAAGAAGTGAAATAGTTAATATTTCCTGACATCACAGTTACAATACTTGTCAGCTGAGCTGGCATCTGTTCAAATGAAGGCAAATACGCAGCAGAGATCAGTTCAGCCTCTCTTCAAACTTGGCTTATCAACATGGGATAGTTATAATAGAAAGGGGAAGGGAGAGACTTCAAACCTCTGTAATTAAACCACCAGTAACTCCCAGAAGGACACTTTGTGTCTAAAATCAAAGCATGTATTTTTTTACTGTATATTGCAGCACACTCTTTAAGCTTTTCTCACAAGATCCAGTCCTCACCTAAAATCAGAATGTCCACCCTGGTCTAGCATGAACCATCTCATTAGACCAGTATAACCAGGAAAAAACCAGCAGCATAAACAATCTCACAAGTATCTATTTATATTCACTTTGTGTTTAGAAAGATCCCTTCCCATTTTAACAGAACTGAATTTACTTTTACAAGTGAGCTGAGAGTCTGCCAAGCAACTAACTGCCAGACATCAAATCCTTTGTGTTTTCTGGAGCTGATGCCATTTACCTGTGCTTTGAGTGAGAATTGAGTCTGCCACCTTCCCAGATAGTGTTCTTCTATCTTTCACTCCCCAGACTCCCTCTACCAAGAAAGCTTTTCTTTCTGTTAGAAGAAAAAAAAAAAAACTGGAGAGGAGAGGGGAAGAGAATTTATTGCCAGTTCTTGGCCTTATGCTTTTAGGGTTACCTTATTTAGGGTATATCTTACTGGCTTTCTTATTAAAAAAGGCATAGAAAGACATTTACTAGTTGTTTTATTCTGCACAGGCAACAGCCTAAACACGAATAAAGACGCCATCTCTGACTGGTTGTCTCTTCTATAAAGGTAACTTCTTCTTTGTAGGTCTTTTTAGTTTTGAAAATATCTTCTGTTCTGAAAACTGGTACTTTTAGAAACCCCTTGGGTCTTTTTAAGGGAAAATTTAATGAAGCCACAGTAAAGCAATAGAGAAGAATGAGTCAGTGACTGTGTTTTTCTGTACAAGTGCTAAAGTGCAACGCTGAAGTAAAATATCGTTATTTATATCAGAATAGGAGTAATTGCAGTTCTAGACATGGTAGGTAAGACACGCACTGACGTCAAGAGTATAAAATGTAAGTAAACAAAGTCTGTGGGAAGGAATCCATTCCGCAGATGAAGAATTGCAAAGGGGTAAAAGGTTTGCAAAGAGAAATTCAGTATCAGAGGCCAGAACTGGGACCTGGTCTGATAAGGATGTTATTTTCCTCACCAGCCCTCCTTTCTTTCCTTTGGGCTCTATTTTTTGTACCAGCTCACAGAAACTACTTAGTATATCATAGATGACAGCCTTGCAATTTTGTGAAAAGGAACATCTGTTCAGGGAGAAACTGTATATACAGGTTTCCAAGCCATGTATTCCAGAAAAGAGGAGAAAACAATTTTGCTCAAATATGCCTGAAATTTACCAGCCTATTCGACATAATCCCAACCTCAGAGCAATCTTCTTGGGGAAAGAAAAAGAACACATAATGATGTCCAGACCCCCAGCCGACAGCAAATGGTATTGCTCCATTACAGATCTTCTCCATTATGGTTTTGCTGACTGATAAAAGGAATTTCCTGTCACTGGCAACTGGAATTTTTCAAAACCAATCTATATGCTGGACTTCTTTCTGGCTTTAACCAGCAGAGCCTTGTATCCATGTCACTGCTGAAACAGGCACCCCATGAGCTTTCTGACTGAGTCCAGAATTACCGAGTTTCATCTGGTTTCTCTGTAAAGTTTGACAGATCTATGAGGAACACAAAGTTTTGCTGCAGAAGCACAGTCTGGCTGAGATGCTTGGTGCAGGTCTGATGAAAATAGGCTAAATTTTAAGGTTTTAATATGACCCTACACCCAGGAAGCTTCATTTGTATTCTGCGCTTCTTAAAAAAACTCTTTTCCCAAGGGTTACTTAAGACGCTTTTGAAAAGTACTAACAAATTAGCTCACCATATTCAAATGTAATGATTTGTCTCCCCTGAGATCATCTAAAGGGAATATTTTATTCTACTCTTTATTGTACTCTCTTTGTAGCCAATGGGAAGCAGGACAAGGATTAATTGCATGTCAGGGTCTCTTGTTCTGGGTAGCAAGAGATGGTTGATGGTCTTGAACTCTGGTTTCATTCCTATATACCTGATCAACATTAATCCTCTAACCATACAAATGCCAATACATGTAATAGCACTTAAAACTTCTACATTTCACATATTTGTGTATTTGTTACAATTTCTTGGTCAATGCTAACCAAAGGTAGCATTTGTTGTTCAAACCTATGGTATGTTTTTCACTGTCTTTTTAAAAGACATTCATTCTTAAAAGTTGGTCTTATATTTAACCCCTGCATCTTTTCCATAAGAGTTCAAAGTGAATGACCACTACATTTAACATAGTTCATCTTCCAAACAGTAGCATGAAACCAGACAGTATCTGATTGAATAAAGCAGCCTTTGGCCTCCTTGAAAGGCTTGTACCCCATGGAGTCCTGGGTGGAATATGGGGTTAAGGTGCTCCAGCTGAGGGATCTGCTTCCATAAGTGTCCTACATGGATTAGCTGCTCTGCTTGCCGCACAGCCATTTTTCCCTGGGTGTGAAATAGGGGCAAGTAGCCTGACCCTCATGGCCAGGTAGTATTTTAGGGAGTATGATAGCAGGGCTAAGCAATGTGCTCCAGAGCTCATGCAAACCTAAGGAGCTACTGCCACTCAGTAGATAAGGTGAAATGTTATCCTAAAATCTGTGTCTTTGCGTTCAGCGCTATTTTTTTAAACCAGTATCTCTTTTTTTCAGTCAGCAGCCTGCTTGTATCTCAGATATCACTCTTTTTCTTCAGACAGATCAGCAATGTGGTTTTGAGGTAAATCTCTAGATCGTCTTTATTTACAGCTCTTTGATTCATAGCCAGAGCAGTCTCAGAACACATGCACCTGGAATCCCTTTCAGTGAATCAGCATGGGAAGATGTACTGTAGGAGCATGCCTAATTTGCTGTAGTTGGTGATGGATGCTGACTTGATGGGACCAGACTAAAGCTAGTCCAAAGGCAGCTCTTTGAAATGCAAATAGTGTGGAAGTTGCATCCTCGTTACCGATTTCTTGGCCCTACAGATCTGCTCCTGCTTTCTAATGCAGCAGTAGAATGAGAAAGTCACACACCACAGCAAGCCTGATTTCACTCTATGAGGCATCAGGAGACATAGTAATTGACAGTAGAACAATGAAGTTCATCAGGGCAGAAAGCCACCAGGGCACAAATAATTTTATTTCAAAATGATGGAGCAATTATCTACAGCTCTCTGTGGCCACCACTAGGTCACCCATGTGGACATCATACTTCCCAAGGTAACCCACTATTTCAAGACTCCAATAATAGGTAAATGCAGGCATCCTCTCTGAGAGCACCATTGTGTTTGGACTTCAATAGCACAGATGTAATCAGTGACTCTGGGATGAAATCAGGTCCTTCGTGGCATTAAAGGGATGGACAAGTTGCTCTAGAACAAACCTTTGTGTGTTGGCCTTTAGGGCTGTAAGTCAGAGCATGGTCTTTGATAATGTTAGATCTGTTCAGGGGAAACAGATTTTTCTTCCAGGCTTCAGTCTTTTGTATTTTACTTCTATAATTGTAATTTGTGACAGGAACAGTGGACAGGTCTCCCTGTTTGAAGCAAAAGGAGGACAAAAATACGGGTATCCTTCTGTGCAGACAAACGAATAAGGCAGCTGACCTTCAGCAGTAGCAAAAAATATTATTGTACTTTCTCTTCCTGATCTCCTTCAGCTCCCCTGTGGGAGTTCAGGGGAGGCATCAGCAATAACAAAGAATATTTAAAATGAATTGCAACAGCCAAGGAGACTTTTTGCGTGATCACAAAGGGAAACAGAAGGTGGATTCCAGGGAGAACAGCAAGAAATAAGATGTGAGAGGTTCCATAATTTACTAGAGAAGAGCTGGATGCAAGAGTGACTCAAGAGTCAGGCAAAATAAAAAGGGTTAAGTGTGAGAACAAATACATCCTGAAATGTTTGGAAGCAGCTGCAAGCTGGGGAATATGATACAGTGTTATTACAAAGCTACTAACAGAGCTGATTTGTGACTATTTGGCCTGACTTCCAGATCAATAGTATAGACTGGGTGTTAGGAACAAGATTCAGTCATCTGTAAGTCAAAATGCCCCTCTCTAGAGAGAATGAAGTAATGAACAAACTGGAATTGAGCTGTGATTTCTGTGCGTCTAGATCCAGATCTATCTATGGACAGAGTATCAATCAGTCAATACATAACTAAATAAGTGTGGAGAGATTGGTACTGGCCTTGTGTCTATATTTATGAGCCTGATAGTAAAATCTTTTAAAGAGATACATTTTTTTATATTTCTTCTCACTGCAATATTTCCTGTATGACAATAGCATTCAGTCCAGACAGATTAAACTTGTCGGCATCTGTCCCAAAGTTTGTTTGGGGCAGGAAGAAAAATAAACTAAAATAACCCAAAAAAACCAAACCCTGGCCGATTGTGAAGTTGGACTTCTCACAGATATTTCTGACTAGCTGCTGAGGAAATCTGTGATCATTCAGAAACATGTCAACTATCCATACTGATGCTGATGTTCCAATCTTATCCAGCCACGCAAGAAGTTCATTCACATACATATTTGTATGGTCAGATTGGATGAGGCTCTGATCAACCTGATCTAGCTGAGGGTGTCCCTGCTCATTGCAGGGGGATTAGAATGGACATGTTTACATATGTGTGTATGTCTTTGTTTTATCCTTCAAGACTTTGTAACAGCTAGCTTGCTTTGAAATATGACCAAGAAGAAAGGCTATTGGAATGTTTTTGAATACCAAATTGGTTTTATGTCATGTCTTATCAAGGGTTTGAAATCTAGCCCAGATTTCACTGGGTCATTTGTCAGATCCTGGATGTCTCAGCTACGTTCCAGACTGCTGCTAGCTGCAGAAGGAACCTTGCTCATCAGCTCAGCTCAGCATGTCGGGCTGTTCTCTGAGACTTGCAGTTAGTTACTGGCTAGGCCTACAGGAGCAAATCAATGGCAGCCAAACTCTTTGATCTATTTTTCACACCAAAGCCATAATAGCAGCATTCATCTTAATCTGCTATCTTAGCTTGGAGGAAAATAAAATAGGTTCATGCGCTTCATGTGAACAGGCTTCATCTGAACAGTAAGAAATTAGGACTTTGGGTAGTCACAACAAAGCATCATTTGACTCCAGCTGTAGTAAGACCCAAGTGTGTGGAAGAGTTTTACCTCCCTAAACAGGCCCTAATCTAGGACTCCTGCAGGGGAGCCACCTTGAGACAGAAGTTTATGTTAGTGAGGGGGCAGGGTAGGGAGGGCAAGATCTGTCTGAGAAGTCTTGTTTAATACAAGATACCTACAATCACAAAAGATCTCTCTGGGATGAGGTCTAGGTAGAAGTAGTTGAAATGACACTGTGTTTAGACTCTTGAAAAACATCCTTGGGGTTAAGCAATGCACCAGCCAAGCATAGGATAGGTCATATAGAGAAAATAAACCAGAGCATCCGTGCTCTTTTATTTTTTTACTAGCAGGTCTTTAAAGCTGCCTTCAAAGCTTCTGCTACTGGAGACTCTTTCCTGAAAGTTCAAGACCTCTTTTGCAGGACAATCAGAGCTGTGAGTGGCCCATGAGCCCTTTGGAGGCTTAGGCTACTGGGTGAAACTGCTGGATAGATAACCTCTTTGCTATAATCCAAGCCCCAATGAGGACATGGCAAAATCTTCTGATCACAGTGTGTGGGTAATGAAAGACTTTCAGATTATTTACTTACTCCATCTTCTACTGTGCTGCTCCTGGCAGGGAGCATGGCACTAACATGGCCAGCATCCATCCCTCCTCACAGAAACGTCTCCTAAGCTGAACTCAAGGCAATCCATAGGCACTATTGCAGATAGAAAAAAATACAGCAGAAAAGGAGATGGAATACAGAGCAGCAGGATCTAAACAAGATCTTTGAATTGGGTTATCTTCCCATTACAGCAGCAGACTGACAAGAAGGATAGGAGCTGGCCTCTGATACTGTAGAGTGAATATATTAGCCAGGAGACAAGTTCTTGCTGGCAAGACACTCAGGGGAAAACTACCTCTTCTAATAGACAGGAAAAAAACCCCAAAACAACAACAAAAAAACCCAGCCAGAAACATCATCTCAGCAGGGAGCACGCTAACAGACAGGAGCTACCACAGTAAACAGAAGCATGGTCTGCAGTATCAAAATACAGTGGCATCCTGCTCCTTTTGATGCTTGCCCACTGCCAGTTGCGAAGTCTTCATGCTGTGGCTTTTATGCTCTGCAGTGTGACATGAAGCTCTTTGCAAAGCAGACACTCCCTGTATCTGTTACTCACCGTGCAGCCTCCTGTGTAGAGTCCCAGTTTTCAGCAGTCATCAGTCACTGAAAATTTTCCACTACCTTTTGCCACAAGAGGATTCCAGTCTCCAGTGGCTTCCAGGGAGATGTTTGTGGTTTTTTCTAACTAACTTCTCCAGAGACCCATTCAAGCAAACTAGCAATTAAGAACCTGGTTTAGCAGTAGCTCTGTTTTTCAAAATGTAAAATGAACACACTTGTTTACAGTGGACTTACTTTTTCAGAGCTCAAAACAGACAGACTACTACTTGTTAACAAGAATATCCGGCTGTATCCAGCTATAGCATTAGATATTTTTGCTAAGGAACCTCACACTGGAAAACGCTTACGGGTAAAAGCGATCTTTTTCTTATCATTAATTGTATACAGCTGTGTTGAAGCTTGTGGCTAATGATAAAGACCCATGTTTAACAGTGTCTTTTTTAACTCCTTTGTTTTAAAGCTTCCTGCTTCTTGCCTCACTGTGTGCCATGAGCTTAAGGGCAAATATCTTAGAATGCTAACAGCCATTCATATGCTGTCTGATCAATGTGGTTATGGCTGTAGAGACATTGTAGTAATTATAATGATAGGAATATGATTGTTCCTCTCAATTTCCATTTTAATAGAGGCCAATAAATATGTCTTAAGGCTTTTATGGTATTTAACAATCTTTCTAGTCATAAATGGGAGCTTAGAGAACTATTGTGGATATGTTGTGAGATACAGGAAAGCATAAAATGCAAGTCTTCAGGACTGCAAAGTAGGTATATATTTACAGTTCACGTAAGTGGGGTCCGATCTCTGTTGGGGGAAAGAGGAGCTCAGCAGCTAGTGAAATGTGGAGGATTTGAAAAAGAAGATGCAGGGAAAAGCACTGCAACCATATCCTAGGCAGGCTGCTGATCTGAGAGAATTGAGTGATCTGTCTGTTGCTGCAGCTCACCTCCCCGTCTGCCTTTACCACTGCTTTTCAGTGTCCTGACTATTAGCTCTTGGAGTTGCCTTATTGGATTACAAGGACTGGAGTAACACAACTGAAACACGCTGACCTCACTCCCCCAGGACTAGAATTACAACTTACTGTGCTTTACTGGTTTTGTTACCCTCGCTTATGATAGAGTACACACCAGTTTATGAGCCCTCTTAGGACAGAGTTACATTGCTGTGGTGGGAAAGTTAAGTGTTGCAAACACTGGCCAATGCCCAGAGAAAATAGGAGGGCTGGTTTCTTGCAAAGGAGAACTGAAACCAGAAGGGTCCTCAGCCCAAACTGTCAGGTACATCCATCAGAGAGCTTCTGTCAAAGGGAGATGTGGTATCTGGGGGACACTGGTGAATAAGCTTTAAGCTAAGGAGCACAGGTGGTCTTAGGACAGAATATGGTGCACACAGCAAGGCTCACCCCAACAACAGGGCTGGGGTACTGAGCTCTGTACTCCACATCTACTCAGTTAGGGTTTTATGGGCAGATCAGGTATATTTGCATGAACTGCAGACAGCACATAACCAGCACAACCCCAGTAGATGCCTCTTCTGAATGGCTGTTAACAGAACAGACACTAGAGGGCTGTGGAAAATAGTCTTTAAAGATATTAGTGTTTGCATGGTTTAGTTTCCCCACTTTTCTGTCGGGGCTTCATAACGGGGAGAATGGGTCCAGGTCCTGCCTCTGAGAGACAGACAGGGAAGTGATGGATGTTACTCTTCTTGTCTGACTCAGAGGGCCCATCTGGTGCAAGACCTGAAGACAATCAAATTCAGTTTCAGGGCTCCTTGGATCACGTCAGAAATGCTATGTCTGCATGATGCAAAGCATCAGTCTGATGTAAATTTTTCTCTGATAGTCCAGTTTACTTAAAAATATTGACAGTTTAACGGGCAAGAATTTTGCTTTGTGAATCCACATCACCTGTGGCACATGTGCTGTCCAAGAGCACATAAGAAAACATAAAGTATTATTCTTTAGCAGGGTCTGTAACTGTTTTGACAGGAATATTTTTGGATGCTCAGTTTTTTATCAAACGAGCTCTGTGTGGCAGTGAACAGACAAAATACTAGTAGTCATGACATGACTGCAGGATAAAAAAATAACTTAGGGGAAAACTTTAGATAAAACACTTCTAAAAGGGTTTTTTAAATGTTTAAAACAGGAGTCCTTGGAAAGTGAACTCTGAGTCCCACTGTCATTCATATAGGGTGCTAGAAACTGTACACCTCTGTACCAAAGTAGCCAAGGAGCCACTTCTGTTGCCATGGTGGGACAAAGCCAGTCTGGATGCAGACAGCCACACCAATATCAAGTCTATGGTTTAGTAAAAAAGTAATTTTTACCAGACGAGGTGCTGGCAAAGTACCTGGCTGCATTTGAATGAGCCAACTCTAAAAGCAGGGTGAAGGGAGTGGAGGACACAGACACGACTCCGGTGTGGCCTGGAGCAGACAGGACAGGAGGCAGCAGGGAGAGAGAGAAGGCAGTATGAGACAGGATAAACTGCTTCAGTCTCTAATACAGTGGCTCTGCCTGGCAGTGTCCTCAGCCAGGGTGGTGAGAGGCCTTGGCTCCTGATCATTCTGGCATCTTCATGCAGTGCCCTGCCCCATTGCACAGTACAGGCTCACCCTCAGGGTAAAATTCTGGTGAGGATTAAGTCAAAATCCCAAACAACTTGAGGGCAGCTGGAATCATGACAAGTCTCCACATCTTGCAGATGATGGCAGAAATCACTACAAATGCAGGTGACTTTAAAATCACCTGACCTAAGCAAGTGATTCAGCAGCTTATTTAAGGGGTGGAGAAGGGCTATGGTGACTCTTGAACAGCAGAAACAGTTTAGGCTACGTGAGCTGTTCGTAGTTTAGTTTATGACCTGTTTATAGTCCTGCTTCGTACTAGAACTTCTAGGAAAGAGCAAAAATTGATGGTGAATTTCCCCCCCAGTACCATGCCCTTCTCCTAGCTAGATGTGGTGCGCGCTGCTCTGTGCCTCACCAAGCTCAATAGGAGAAAATCAGCTCCCTCTACTGGCATTGGGGACAGGGATAGCAGTGATGCAGGGCGAAGCCTTGTAGACCATGGATGAGCTGTAGCCGGCTGGAGGCAGTAAGTGAGAAATTGTGCCCTGATCCAAGTTGAGTTTGCAGCTTTGGATGAATTCAGGATTTTTCCTGAAAATCTGGGAGACCTTTTCAATTAATGAGTTGCTGCTCTGTAGTGTTGGAAACTGGCTTCTTGGGTAGCATGAGGAACATCAGACCTAGTGGGTCTTTGTCTTGGTTTAGAGGCTGCACACACTAGAGAAAAAGGATCTGGCTTTTTCTGTGAAGGGTGGGGTGCCAGAGCCCTTCGGGCACATGGTTTAACCCTTCTGGTTTCAGAAGCATGAGTCTGAGCTTCACACTGTATTTTGCACCGAAGGTCCAGCTGTACGTGGGTGAGTCAGACTTTAGTGATGAACGTCAGACTCATGTTGGTCACACTCTCCACTCGTGATTTTGGTTTCAGAAAGTTTGGGTGGCTTTTAACTCCGGTGCCAGTGGTGATGAAGGAGGTACAAAGTCCTGCTTGGTTTCAGGTTCTCGGTCCACCGCTGAACCGTGGGACGAGCAGAGGGGAGGCGAGAGGAAGCAGCAATTCAACGCGTGTGGCTGGGTCGTTTTCTGCCGCGATGATTTACCAGATATTGCGCTGCCGCCTGTAAAGTCATGCCTCCCCCGAGGGGCAGGCAGCCTGCAGCCAGGGATGCCATGATTGGACTGTCCTCCTCGTCTGGAGGAGCTTAGAGGTCCGCGCTTGCCTTGGGATTGATTTTTCGCTCTGGATGCACAAGCGGAGCTGGGAGCCTGCCCAGCTGCGTGTCAGGGCTGCGTATTGCATGGGCGCCTCGGAGCCACGGCAGCGGCGGAGGCGTGCGGCTGGATGCTGAGACAGAGTGCTCCCGCAGCTGGAGAGCCTCGGCGCGCTGATCCCCCCAGGTTGGCTTTTCTCCGTCCCCTCGCGCGTGGCGTCAGTAAACCCCAGGGACGCCTTGCCACTCGCTGGCCAGGGAGTGCCCGGTTCTCGTTCAGGGGGTTGGTGGTTTCGCCTTATTTACTCTGCCTTGGCTTCTGCCTCTGCCTGTGTCGGGGAGGAGTAAAACAAACGGCGGGGGGGAAATAACAGCTCGAGCAGAGCCGAGCTGCGGCAGGGGCGCCCCCGCGGGGAGCCACCATCGCGCCCGCTCCACGCCGCGCCGATCCCGCCCGGATTTTGCACGTTTCCTTTCCCTTTTTTCCCCTCCCTTTTTATTTTTTTCGCTCCCCGTATTTCTCTCCTCTATTCCCCTTTCTCTTCCCTCCCTCCCTAGCGTGGTTGGATCAGTCTTTTGGTATTTCCTGCCGCCGCCTCCCCCCGAGCAGCTGTCCGGCCGCGTTCCGCGGGGCGGGCGGAGCGGCGCCCGGTCCCACGNCTACAAAAGCAAATACCCGCCTCTTGCGCCCAATTACCCAAAGAAGTCCGTTCTCCCCCCCGCCCCCATGACAGCTGCGCCCCCCTTCTCCCGCGCAGTCAGGCTGCCTGTTTTGAAGTATAACGTGGTACCCCAGAGTGGTCTTAAGGAGCGGCGTGATTTCAGTGAGGGACCGCGGGCTGGCAGCCCTGAGAGGGTAACCCCGCTGCCTCTGCCCGTGCTTTGTGCCCACGTTGTGTGTCGCCCTTTCTGCGTGTGCCTTTTGGGCTTTGGCGATGGGAGCTTTGGGGCGCTCTCCCAGTCCTCTCCCCCCACCATCTCTGCGTGGCAGGGCTGGAGGGGCCAGCGTGTGGCCAGTGTGGCGTGCGGGATGGCGTGCTTTCAAGGAGACATGGTTTCTTCAGACATATGGGCATATCTGGTAGGTGGAGCCCATTTTTAATGTATTTCTTCCAGGATGGTGGGGAACTAGTAAGGAGACCTCACTGTTTCTAATTGCCTACTTGTCATTGAGGATGGTAATTACCTTTCCTATATGCATTGGTACAGATACCGTGCTGAAAACCATATGCATTGCTACCTAAAAGCAGATAGACCTTGGTTTGGAAATGCTTTAGCTTGCAGCAAGTGAAGCCAGGCGGCATTCCTGGAGAAAGAAATACATAAACACATGCGACTGTCTGCTGAATCAAAACCCATGTTTTTCAAATGCTATGCAAACCTAAAGTGTTGTAGCGTGAAGCAATTGTTTAACATAAGTGAGGAGGAAAGTTCTTTAAGCTATGTAATCACCTCCTAGCTTCATCCAGCTGCAGCAGCATCTTTGTTGTCAAAATATTCCTTCCCCCTCTTTGCACTGATGTACAAGATAACAGCATTCAGCACGGTCTGTACAGCAGGGAGCAGCCGCTGCACTGGGTGCGTCCCCAGCTGCCACCTTCCTTCTTGGCAGCAACTTTCCGAAGGTGTGAGTGGGGAGGAAGACACCTAAGCCTCAAGTCACTTCTGCGGGGCTTCCCCTCTGTGTGTGTTGAGTTTTCTTGTCGAAAGAGGAGAACGGGCATTTTCAGCCGGGCAGCTCATAGTGGGATGGCAGGTGACCCTGGGAGTGTGTTCACCCCAGCTGGGCAAAAAGGGTGTGGTGGGAGCAAGGGAGCACCAGAGTTACCTTGTGCTGCTGTTGATCAAGGTAGAGACAGCAGTTCTCTGATTCAAGGGGGAAAATGCAGGCCACAGGTCCTGCCTGCCACCTCTTTTGGTTTGAAGTGGACAACATGCACCAAAGGAATGATTTAATCATGGTGCAACATGAATGTAGCTGAAAGGCGGATTTACTGCTATAATCTTTTCATGGTACTTAATTTCCATGTGCTTATTTCAACACTGATTCATCAGGTGAGTGGGAGGGAGGCTGGTACAGGTGGTTCAGTTTTCTTTGTTGGGTTTTATTTAGCTTTATTTAGCTAGGTGCTTTCTTGGCTACAGCGAGAGAAAAATGGCTCTGTGTCTGATACAGTGCTGTGGTTTGGAATCTGGGATATCTCTAGGGAAAGGCCATTCCTCTAATCTGTAATGTGCAGTGTTTGAAATCAGTGTGCTGTGTTCAGAGCAAAACAGACTTGACTGATTCATGTTATGTTCACAGATAATAAAAATTTTAGTTAAGCTGATCTGAATTGGGTTAGACTCACTTCATGTCCGAGGAAGCTGTTATCTGCTGGAGGCAATTGCCAGTGGTGAAGGTCTTTTAGGGCTCTATCTGGGGCTTAAGAGGCAAAAAAGAAACTGCCTTGAAGAGTGTCAGCAGGGCTCTGATGCTTCTGAGCCGTGGAGCACAGACCTCCCTCTGCAAATGCACAGATTTATGCTATTCGATCTCCTGTTTTATTTGGGTGAAAAGCTGCATTTAGTGTTTCTTCTCCTGACCTCCCTGCCTTTGAAGCATTAATAGCGCAGTGTTTTCTCAACCAGAAGTGCTGCTCCTCACGCCTCCACTCCTCAACATGAGATGTCTCTGGCAGCACGTTGTAGGTGTTTGTGCATGCTTGCGGTGGTTACTAAGGTAAAGGAAACACAACAAGCAGCTCAGGGAATAGGAACAATCCGAGTGCCAAATACACACGGGTTTGGGCAGGAATGTCAGTGACCTGCTATGCCAGCCTGTCTCAGTGTGGATCTGAGCTTGCTCACTGCTCATGCAGGTTCCTGACTGTAACTGCTGGTGTTTGCGCTGTGCGTTCAGAGCACCAGGCGCCTTCTTGAGCCTGAGCAAACTCCTCCCAGGTGCTGCTGCCTGTGGAGTGCTCAGCCCTCCTTGTGGAGCACTGTGGTTGTGGTGCATTTAATTGTACTGGGCTGTGTCCAAATCACAGGTTCTGTCTTCATCCCAGCCCCTCTCCACCACTGTGGCTCTTTCTGGTTGTGCAGTGAAGGAGAAAGGAGACAATCATCCTGAAAAACACACTCTTTATAAGCAGCTGCTGAGCCTGTGTGTGGGACTAAGAAGCAGTGTATAACCTGCCCAGGTTTCCACATTTCTGAATTTTTGGAATGCTCTGTCTCTGGTCAGGGTGTTAGGGGGGTGGTTCTTGCATCGGGCGCCAGGCACTGTGTATGTGTCTGTGTAATACGAAAAGATCAAGGGACTAAAGGGGAATATCCTGCAAATTTGGAAGCAGCTAACAGCAGGCTAGTAAGAATTACCTACAGAAGGTTTCTGCCCATCACAAAAGGAGTGATGTGAAAGGGGAATTTATTTATTTATTTATTTTAGGCTAGAATAGTCTATCTGCATGTGCGGTGATGGTTTTTAATTTCTTGCCACCTGCATAAAAAACATGGGCATATCCCTTGTTCTTTGATCTCAGTAATGTTTGTAGAGCTACAGTTGAAACTGTGCCATTTTTTCCTTTAAGCTTCTTTTGGATTCAGGGATTTACAGGTGTATAAATCAGAGTCTAAACTGAAAAGGATCTATTTTTCTTGTTTAATGAATGGCCAGGTGTATACCTAGGCTTTCCTTTTGCAGTGTGTCACTGAGGTCTGTGCCATTCGCCAGTATCAATAACCTTACTATGCTGGCAGCCTTCTTGGTGGTAGTTTTTGCATTTGTGTTGTTGAACTCCAAGCTTCAGTTTACTGGGAATTGACTATAGGGCTGTATCAGCTGGAGTGTTTTGGCAACCCAGTTACCGTTTGCATGATTATTGTATCAGTGTAAAATTAACCAGCTAAAGGAAAAAGAGAAATACACACATCCTTAATAAACTGGGATGTGTGCAGCTCTCCTTGCGGGGTTGGGGCGGGGGGGGGGAACTCAGCATGGAGTCTGCCTGCTTCATCCTATCTAATCTGTCAGTGAATCAATCAATATGAAATTGTACCCCCAAGGAATAATGTAATAGCTATTTTGTGTGTATTCCCAAACTGGAATGCTGGTGTAGTGGAGTCCTAAAGGGTATGCTGTCTCAATCGATCAGCAGAGGCCAAGATAAAAGCAGACTTGCTGCTTATCCGTCAGATGTGGCAGAGAGGCATTGGGGGATGGAATGTCTCGTTGTGTTTTGAATGGAAAGCTTAAATGTGGTCCTTCTGCATCCCAACACTTGAAGCACAAAAGCAGTGTCCTGCTAGCTCCCCTTCAGTTTTCTCATGGCAAAAACATGAGATTGCTCTATAAGGCGCTTTAATTTTCATGCTAATTCAGTTTGTTCCAGGCAACTGTTCCCATGTCATTGCGCCTTCCCACCTTCAGTGCTGCAGAGACAGCTTGGCTTTTGTTACCTGTGTTGTTTGATGCCAGTTAAGAGTGCAAAGCCTATGCTAGCATTGCAGTATTCAATTGTTTAGCTCTTTTCTCAGATGATAATGATGAGGAATTGTCTCCTCACAGTAAAAAATTGCCACGTCCCAGTGAGGGGAGGAAGGGAATTCTGCATTGCGTGGTGCGGGTAACTATTGCTTGCTGTGGATAATCTTGGCAGAATGAAAAGAACTGTTTAAGTTTCTTTTGTTGTTGTTGTTTTAATATTTTTGCACCTTTTTTTTTTTTTGGTATGTTTTTCAGCATCAGGAAAGAATCAGTTTGATGGGGTAGTTGGAGATGACCAAGGTACTTTAGACATTTCATTGAACATTGCACAGTTTACTCAGGGAGCTGCTGCTGGCTCATCTGTAAAATCCCTGAAATCCGAACGTGAAATTGCCACTGGAATTAATGCTTGGTCAGGCGGATTATTCTGGCAAGCTCCTGGAACAGATGCAAATAGATGAGATTTCCATTTTATAAGATGAATCTTTCTGTCTTTTCTTGCTGTGTTGCCTTGGAAAAGAACCCCATGCAGTGCTGCGAGCCTGACAGTTGCTGATGTGGTGAATAATTTTTTTCCCCTTACCTTACTAAGGAAAGAAATCTGGATTTGCAGATCATTTCATGACCTTTTCTTTCATATGTGGGTCAAAGACAGTTCAGGTCTAAGAAATTTTTTTTTTATTTTATTTTTTTTTTGGGGGGGGGGGGTGTTGGGGGAATTTGTAAATCCTTACTTGAACTATGAAGGCTTTCTGTGAACGCTGAACACACCATACAAGTTACAGCACTAGTGGGCAAGACAGTAATTTAGGCTGCCTTCCATGTAGCTCTGTTATTGTCAGTCTGGGCCAGGACACAGGTGTGTTAGGCATGAAATACCGAGTCCTTGCATTTTTCAGTTTTGTTTAAAATAGATTTTCTTCTTTCCATTTTAACGTGTTAATTTGGCTCCGCCTCCCTGTCTTGCCCACTTGCTCTGCCTTTGTAACCATCCTCATTGGAAAGGAAATGTAATACGTATATAAATGGATTGTATTGTTTTGTTTTGTTTTAATTCAGGTTCAGTGAATGCAAAACTAGGCCTT
>VWZG01000615.1:73340-170244 GCA_013396735.1 Grallaria varia
TGAGCCACCCAGGCTTTGTTGCCTGTAAGCCAATTGGGAGACACATTGGCATACCTGCACTCGTGTAGTCAGTCATACATCTCTGCACTGCAGTAGGCTTGGGGAGCTGCTGTTGTGGACGGGGCTGCTGGCTGTGTAAACCAAGCTCAGACTATCAGGCATCGAACCTAATTTTTTCCAAGCTGGTGTTCAAGTTCTGGCTTGTGGAATCTCTCAGTGTAGGTGCTGAAAGCTTTCTTTTCCAAGAGGATGAGGTGTGCTGAGAAGCTGGGAGGATCCCCTAGCTGTGAATGTATCTGAGAAGTATAGTGTAGGGTCTCTTATTTCTGAGTACCTTGAGGAAGGTACTTGGCCAAAGTGTGTCAACATGAGCTTTCCATGCCTTTTTCATCTTCTGTTAGGTCTGCCGGGATTGCATGTTCTTTGTTGTCAAGGTCTCTTATGGTAAGTTCACACGATGCTTCATGCAGTGTGGTCTTGGCTTCTGCTGGGCTTTTCTGTAATATAAATAAAAGTAATCCCATTGTGTAAGCAAGATACTGAATAACTCATCTAAACGAGCTAAGAGAGTGGGTGCTGCAGTGCCAGTTTTATTCTCTTCTCAAACAGGTGCATCCCCATGAGAAAATAAAAGGTAGGTAGGTAGGGACCAAGTGAGAAACATTGAGCAGCAGCAGACTGTGACTCAGAAGCATTTTAACCGTAATAATCCCCACAATGCTAAAGATTCCTTGTCCCAGAAATGCTCAATATGCTGTTCCCTGCCATAAAGCTGTTGTCAGCTGACATCATTGTGTTAACATGAGACTTGCTGTTATCCACAAGATGCACAGATAGAGAGGAGTTCCTGTGCCGGCTGCTAATTATTAGTAATGTTCTCCCAGTTGCTGAAAAACTATTAAAGATATTTCATGCTTGATATTTTTTCCTGATGGCTGGTATGCTTACATTGCATTGCAAAGAATGCTTCTAGGCCTTCTAGTATCATTTCAAGTGTTACCAAGCCAGCATTTGATTTATTTACGAGAACACAAAATGGCCATTTACCAAGAGCCTCTCTTGAATTGCTGTTGTAGATGCTTTGTCTTTTTTTTATTTGTTTGGTTTAGAATAGCAGTGTAGAAATGTGTTGTTTTTTGTTTATCCTGACCCTCTTGAAGCCGGTGTGTTTTCCCATTGACTTCATGGCCACACAAATGCTTTTTGTCCTGTGGCTCTTGGAAAAATCTAATTAACGATACATCACTAGCCAGGGACAGCTTTTGCTGAAAGCGCACAAAGGCAATAATTTACCTTGTTACTCTGTCAAATACAGATCTTTTCCCTTATATTGAAAAGGACACTTGGTTGAGGTGAATGAAAGTGAACAGAGAATGGATGCTCAAGTCATGTGTCCACAATGCAAGAGGGACATTGTGATACCATTAATGAGATTCTCCTGTTTTCCCTTGGAGAGATGTGGTGTTGAATTTAGAAACAGCATTTGAACAATTTTCACCTGAACATCTCACTTTGCTGCTCCCTGAATAGATACAAACCCTTATTATTTAATAGCTAGCTTCACTTTTAACTGATAGTTTCGTAGAGGTTAAGATAATAGCTTCAAAAAAGTAAGACTTTTTTCTAGGCACTGTTTAATTTACCCGAATTATATTAAGTGCTAAATTGAAAGAGGCTTTTCTAGTTAAGACGAGGATAATGAATAGTTGTGCATTATTACCATAGCCACGATGGGGAAAGGAAGAAGTGATTTAAGTTTTGCTCAAAACAGAAAGACCTGCATCAATGTGATCCTTCATGATTTATTTTCCCATCTCTGTTGCTGACTCCCTGGTTTTGCTAGAAGAGCTTTCTGCCCTTTGTACCTCAGGGATGCTGCAGTTTTTGAAAGGAAACAGCAAGGCACTCCAGGTGAAAATGACTGTGGAAATAGAGTGAAGAAGCAGATTGCAACTTCAAGCGGAGCCTGGAGCTACACAAGCAGGGGCACACACAGAGCAAATGCCATTGCGGGAGTGAGCTCTGGCGGAACTGCAGTGTCACATGGCTCCCCGGAGGCTCCACTCCCGCCCTGCTTCGCCCACGCTGCAGAGCAACTCATGGTTTGCTGCTCTTTTCTGCTCGCAGCAAGTTGCGGCAGCTCAGGTCCCCGGGCAGGCGGAGTGGTGGGCGCGCCGCAGCTCCCTGTGCCTGCCCCAGCAGCCCCTCTGCCGCTCCTCCCAGTCCGCAGCTGTGGGCAGCATGTGCGGCCAGTTGCCTCCCTCTGGCTCCCTCGTTTGAGTGCCTGTGCAAATCACAAGGTGAGCGCAGTTGTGACTCTCATGTGAAAACCCACCAGGCTCTTGGTTTTGGCATACTCGGTGCAAATGAGAATAGCATCTTTATGCCAGTTTTAGTGCGGAGCTGCTGTAAGCACACCCTGCCTCTCCCTGTGGACTAAAGTGATTTATTTGGGGGAGGATTTCACTGTGCCTTCAGAAGTTGAAGCTGTTGAGGGGAAACCCAAAGTGTGTTCCCTTGTTTATTCACCTCTGTTCCCCGGGGTCCACGACACCACTTCTGTGCAGTATTTCCTGCACTGGCTTCCCTTGCTGTCCTGCTAGGACTGCTGCCAAGTTGATCCACAGGGATTTGTCCCATACGAGCATTTATCACCTTGAATCAAACTTGGGCCATTCTCTTATCTCTCAAAGTCTGTCAGAGTGCTTGTGATTGTACTTGACACTTGTGGTCTGGGCCGGATGTGAACCACTGGGGAAAGGCAGGGCTGATTGTGTGAATTGTTTAATCTCTTGAGCATTCCAGGCCCCCTGTCTAAAAAGCATTAAGCAATATGGGGCTTGTTTATTGCTTGTTTTAATAGAGGGTCTGTGTCAGCCTCACTTGAACTCTCAGAAAGCCGAGCATTTTTAATACTAAAGTTCATACCATTGTTCCAACTTCATTGGAGTGCCATATGGGAGACTTACATCAGTGTAAGCAGTGTTTGATTCTAGGTGGATGATAAATGTTCTGTTTTCTTGCCTTCCCTCCCTTCTTTCCTTACCCAGTAATGTGATTCTTCTGGATTGAGACAGGTTGAGGCAATGCAAGTAGGATAATTTTGTGGTTGGGGCATTTGGCTTTGAAGTCAGGAGATCAGTGTTAGTTCCTGCTTCCATCACAGCCTTGTGTAGCTGTGGGGAGATTGCTTGTACCTCTGTACCTCTGTCTGCACCGGAAAAATAACAAAGTAAGTTTTGGGGTTGGGTTTTATTTATTTTCCTGTGTTGGCCTATGAGGCTTTGTTATGAGAGCAGGGAGAGGGTCTGATCTTTTCTTAGGGTTATTTGGCCTTGTCTGCCGGCCTAGTGCCAGCCAGAATATGCCTGTTTATTCTCTGGATAAAGCTAGTAGGAAATCTTCAGGCCCATCTTTTTTAATTTTTTTCTTTTTTTCTCTTTTTTTCTCCCACTGCCACTCTTTTGTCATGCTTTTTGCTTTCATTTAACATCAAAATTAAATGGTGAGTTAAATACTGTAGCTTTTAATAATGTGTAGAAAATGAGCTGAGTTGAGCACATAGATGGTGCTCATAGGAAGCCTTGAATTATCCCATGGTATCTTTAGTGGGCAGTCCTACTGTGCTGTAAAACTGTTGGCTCAGTGAGGATGAGCCACCAGATGAGACTCCTAGTACTGTGAATATCTGTGCTGTTCAGCTTTGACTACCAGAAAATGAAACGGCATATGAAATAGTAAAAAGGTTTATTTTACTGAAGTCAGTAAAACAGTGTTTTCTTCAGGCTGGTTTGGAAATGGATCTTTGAAGAATTCAGTGAAGAATAAATGCAGTGTTCAGGGGCTAGAAATGTTTAACAAGCAGCACAAGCTGCCCGTGCCAGCCTGCCCTGCTGCTTGCTTACAGCACTTGGGCAGCCTGGAGAAAGACTGTGCAACACTTGGTCTCATTAAGTCCTTATCTGGTGAGCACATAGGCTCAGGTAGGAAGGCTGGAGATTGCTTTTTGGGCAACTCAGCTTCACTTTGCATCCTGGATTTTAAAGCCAGAAGTATCAGTCCTCTTGGTCTCATTTAACTTTGTATCTGCAAGCCACGGGACTTTAGCCTGGGATTCCTGCCTCATGTATAGTAATTTCTGGTTGAATTACAGCATTTGTCTTAGGCAAGCAGTGCACTGTAATTTTTGTTGGTAATTCTTTTGTGCTCTTCAGCAATGTGTGCAAAGGGTAATTTTCTTTACAGTAAGATAGGCACTTTCTCTCCAGTCTGGTTGGTTTCTACCTTCATTTTTCCGGATCTCTGACATCTTTTCCCTCTAAGTGATGCAGGCTATGACCAGGTGATCCTTTAAGTGTTTTCAATTAGTTAAGTAGGTTGAACATCTTAAATCTTATTGCAGGTGATTTAAGACTTGGAGACAGCCTTACAGTTTTTTGCTGGGTCTTTTTGCATCATGATGTCATATTTTGGGTAAAGATGAAGATTTCAGGTGTTTGTCAACAGTGATCTTGCAGCTGGCACATACAGAAGTAAGGCTGCATTCTGGCTCTTGCTCCCTTTGTTTCTTCCCCCCTTGTTTGTGCTTCCAGGAATTAAGCAAGCCCTGTTCACCCATGGTATTGCACTTGACGCTCTGAGTCTGTTGCTTATCCGTAATTCTTTATAAATCAGAGCAGTTTTGGAAAATTAAGGTATGTGTCTGGGCAGAGAGGAGGGGGCGTTTTGGTCTGGTATTGTGGCAACACAAGGTTTTTTATCATGAATTGTGCTCTTTGCACTTCAGTCATCTGCTGACATTTTGCCAGTAGTAAAAAGGTCAAGGGAAAAAGTTGCTTCCTACAAATTGTGGCATTTGATTGTTCTTATTTATAAACAGAGCATGGTTTCCTTGCAACAAAGCTTCAGCCATCCCCAGCATTGTAAAAGATTAATTACCAGAGGGTACAAATGTATAAAAATGAAAAAGCACCTTTCCCAAGTGTTCTTCCTGTGCTGCTGGCCCCTGTTCCAGTGATCTGTTCTTTCCTGAAGCATGTATAGGCAAGATGCAGGAAAAAAGTTTGCCTTAAATGCTGAATACAGTAGTGGAAGGAAATTATTAGAAGTTGATACTTGAAAAATGAAGCATTAAGTTGACTTAAAAGACTGCCAGAATCCTCTCAGGTTCACAAGATGTCGTATATTCCTAATTTTTAGCAATAGCTTTCCGTGTCAACTGTTAAGAATGCTCTGTTAATTCAGTGAAACACAACATTATATCCTTTCTCTTTTTGTTACCCTACGAACTTCCCTATTGATTTTTGTCTCTGAGATGCCTCAGCTTGAAACCACAGTGGTGTTTTTCTTGTAACCCCAAATGGTGCTTTCTGTTACACAGATCATGCTGTTGGAGACAAGGCTGTTGCTTTAATATTGCAGTAGTGGCTGGGCAGTGGAATAGCATCAGCAGTCAAATTGTAGTTGCTTTGACACCATCCATGGTCAGGAGCTTGGATGGTGTGTGGGAACTTGTAGGGAAAGGGCTACTTGTTTGTGGGGGCAGTGGACATTAGGGTAGTTCATCATTTTGCACAGAGGCAGCAGAGCTGGTGTATTTTTATTTAAACAAAAGGAGCAAAAGTGTCTTGCAAGGAAATGCTGGCTTGTTTCCCTTGTAAAAGGGCATTTGCTGCTATGCGTTCTTAAACTATCTCTGTAGATACCTAGGAGCGCATGCCTGAAAAGCTGAATTTTAACAATTATATGGCTGTGGTGGACGGAGAAATTGTGTGCTGCAGTTCTTACTGCCAGACCACCCTCAAAATGAATTTGAATGTAAATACTTTCATAATAGGGAGTGTTGAAAGGTCTGTATTGGGGAGGAATCTGCATGTGTAGTCTCTGGCAAAGTGAGACAGTTTTTTTTAGTGTTTTATGGTGTCATTACAGGAAAATCCAGTGGGCAGAAGTTGTATATTTAGCTACCCAGGAATTCGATATTACTATTAATTGGTGTTGGAAACAAGCCAGGTTCACTTGAAATGGATTTATTTTTAAAAGTTCTGTTTTGCCATTTGAATTACTTCAGCCAAGGCACTCTAGGGCAACTCAGTAGGTTTTACATTTTAACAGAACATTATATGTGTTGGTCCTGGCAATGGCTAATGCAATCTGAAATGTTGAAATGTGCTGGAGCGAGCCACTGGCTGTGTGGGGACTGACAGAGAATTCCCAGCTTCCTGCCATCCCAAGGGATTTGGAGAATCACGTTCATGTCGGCTTCTCTAGCCTTTCATATTTAAATGTTTTAAAAGGTTATCGTGCTTGTGCAGAATAACATAGTGTGTTTCTGTACTTGTTTGCTGTCAAACAGACATGCTTTTTTTTTCCACCCAGCAAATGTGTGCAGGGTACCTAAACAGCCTTATTAGAAAACCCCCAAGGGTTTGTATTTAGCATGTGAAGTACAAAGTCTTAGGCTTTACTTTTAAAGTATCTTTTTCTTAGAATGACTTACATCTGGAGGTCATTCTTCCCTCTATAAGTTCACTTCTACTGTAAGAAAGGATGCAGAAGGTTTCCCTTGTGAAAGCATCCGGCACTGCTCTGTTTTGGGGTTTTTGTCCTTGTTCCTCCTGCTCTCTGGAGTATGTCTTTCACAGAATACAGTCATTTCCGCTCTGAAAAATCTTTGTTTAGCCAGCACTGGCTTTAAGAAGGCTGAGAGATAAAGGTGGAAACTTTGAATGAGACTGGAGAAATGGTCCTAAATTTAGGAAGGCTCAAACTGAACAGGAAGGGAGCAGGTGGGCAGGATGCTCTGGGGCAAACACATTGTGTAATGTCAGTGTCTGAGTGCATGCAATAGTCGTATCTTTCTTACAGGTCTGTTTGATTGACGTTGCAGATACCAGTGTTATCTTGTCCTGGGAATTTCTGTGACTTGTCTCCACCCCGGCTTAAAACTGGACTTAATGAGTAGCTTCGGGAAAGTGGAGGAAAATGGATGTCATGCCTGTCACTGTTTCCATTTACAGCTCATTTACTGGGCCTTTTCTTGATGTATTCAGTAGTTCTTCCCAGACTTTGGAAGGAATTGTTAACAGAAGAAATTTATCAGGTTGTGGTTTTGTTTTGGTTTTTTTTTTCATAAATGCAACGCAAGGAAATGTCTCCCACTTCTATTTAAAAACTAAGAAATCAAGCAGTTTTGCAGCTATCAGAGACTATGTCAATGGCCACAGAAAACAAAGAGGGAGCCAAGGAAAGGAAGGCAGGATTAACACTGTGGCATTTGAAACACTATTTTGTTTTATTTTTAGCTAATGGTGATTTTTCCTCTATGTGAGTTGATGTGTTATGTCAGTGCTAGAAGCTGCCAGTGTAGATGTCCGTCCCAGGAAACAGATACCAATTGACATGGAATACATTCCAGGGACTATGGGATAAAATAATGTTGAGAAATGGTTCAGCAACTCTCCTGTTTAGTAGCAATAAAATCTAAATTGTAGTCCAAATTTTTAATGTTTTTTTAAGGTTTAATTAGACTTGCAGCAGTCCAGAGCCCTTGCTTTATTTCCACAGCTGTCTTCCTGCTGCTTCGGACACCCCACTAGGGTAGACACATTACTTTCCTTTGTTTGTTGCAGTCCTTCCCAGGAGAGGTGATATAAATACTTTCAAAGAAAGTGATCAATTGTTTCCAATCTCTCCTTAGCTTGAAATGGATTTTTTCTTTTTGATTCTGTATATCC
Organism: Grallaria varia; assembly: GCA_013396735.1. Lineage (NCBI taxonomy): Eukaryota > Metazoa > Chordata > Aves > Passeriformes > Formicariidae > Grallaria > Grallaria varia. The sequence continues at coordinate 81,077 of VWZG01000615.1, forward strand.
ATTTAAGTCCTGATGTAAATCCCACTAAAGTTATTCAGGGAGTTGGGAGGGGAGTGGGGGACAGACACAGGTGGGTAATGGGAACACATAGTAAATCAAGCCCATGGGTTGTACTCACGGCTTGAATGTGTAAGGGCATTGTCTTTATACACATTTGGGCTTTCATTGTAGTCCAGTTTTCTCTGAGCCATGCACGTTTCATGGGCTGACAGTGTGATGCAGTGGGTCTGTAGAATGCTGGGGGCTTGCTGTGTTTGTAGGTGCAAGCAAGACACACCCTGTACTAGGTATTTATGAATTTTTCAGTATGCAGCTCTAGAAGTATAAAATGGTGCAAAATGTGTGTAAAATCAGGGCAGAGAAGCTTTTCTAGCTCCCCTAGAGCATGCAGAGCTCAAGTGCCTTGTGCTGAAAATACAACGCTTCTTCCATGAAGTTTTCTTTGCACACGGGGGAGGCCTGGCATGGTATGTGTTCACCACTGTTCTTCTTGGGGCAAGCAAAGCACTGTCATTTTTCAAACAGAAATAGCACTAGACACACCAAAAAAAACCCCATTCCTTGCAGGATTAATGCAGGCAGCCCCAGGACTGCTATAATTCATATGCTTTCCTTTTTCAATGCTGTCCCTGGGGAAAATAACGGCGTGCCTGTTTGCTGTCCAGAGATCCACTGTGCCAAAGCAAATAATTGAAGCAAGTGGCAAGCAGAGAAGACACCAAGGTATTTGATGGATGAGTGTTCCTCCTTCAAGGATAGAGGAGTGTTTGTGAGAAGCTAGTAATATACTGTGGTTGAAATGCCCCATTCACTGTGTAAAATTCTCAATGAAGTTGCCCTGGAGAGGCTTGAGCAGCTGGTCTAGGAGCAGAAATCACTATAGATATATCAGGTTGGCATCTAAATGATTGTGGACCCTGGACAGGCTATGTTACCATTTTGTCTTTGGTGGATGAAGCCAGGGAAGATTTCCTTGCGTGATGACTGATGCTTCCCCCAGCTTTTTCCCTTCCTCTTACAGCTGCCTCAGTTCATCTGAAACAAAGTGCTTGGCCTGTTTGGCTGCTGTTGAGATTTGGTATGGTAGTAGTGTCCCAGAGCCCTTATCCTGTCCGGTGAGGCAAGATGCTGCTCAAGCAGGTCACAGAGAGCTGATGGTGAAGAACAGCTGGATGGAGAGCTGGAGCATGGATGTGGGTGAGCGTGGCTGCTGAAGAGCTCACCTGAAGCGAGAGGAGTCACAACTGCCTGTGAGGATGGAGACGGGCCCCTGTGCTGTAATGGGGAAGGCTGGTGTTGAATTGCTGCTGCCTGCTTCAGAGGTGTGCTGTAAATTAAGGAAGGGCTTTACAATAGCAGCATTTCACTTCATGTCATCTGCCTTCTTTTTAGTAGATCTGGCCTGGGATTTACCAAGGCAGAGTTTCTGAGCTGTGTGCATTCCATGAAAGGGTGCAGGCGCTGGGTTCCTAACTCTCCTCGAGGTGACTTGTTCCCTCTAAGCCAGGGTAATCCGGCTCTTCTGCACACCTGTTTGTGCAAGCCCACTCTGTCCCATGTATAAAATTCAGGGACCAGATGATCTGATCTGAGGGGAAACTGGTCTGTCTCCTTTCTGTATCACAAACCAAGGGACATCGCCAGAGGCTGCCTGATTGCTGGATGTAAGGGAAGAGGAGGGAGTGTGCAGCCAGAGGGAGAGAGGAATGATCTGTGGTTGTGCAGTTCGGTGGGGCATTGAATTGCAGCCCTTTAAAAATTGCTGGAGGGAGAATGGAAAAAATAGTGCCCTATTTCAGAGTTGCTAGCTGTTCTTCCAGTGTTTTTCCCAAATCTAAACGAGATGGAAACCAATTCAAGGCTGGAGAGATGGATTGCGTATGACTAGATGTTCAAAATAAAAGCTCCAGTATGCAGGTTTAGACAAAATAGCTGGTGCTTCTCAAAAAGTACATTGCTCATCCATTTGTTAAGGATAATATTAAAGATCTGAGAAAATACTGTCAATCTTGGAGATCCTAATGATGTTAGAAATTGTGAAGCTCAGTTTAAAAATAGAACTTTAAGGACTTGGCTAAGGGGCCTGCTCTACAGATAAATTTTTAAAATTGTAGCTTATGTTCCACACACACTTCCAAGTTTTTTTCCTCCAGCCAGGAAAGATTGTTGTTTGGTGGTTTTTTCAGGTTTTACTGACAATAAAACAAACATTTTTTTGAAGCAATCCTCTGAGGTTTAACAGGGAAAAAAAATACTGTGAAATTGATTACAAAGTGGCAAATCTAGCAGCACTAGTTAAAACAAAAAATAGAGCCAATACCTCTTTACTAGCCTCTTTTACACTCCCAGAAATGTTAAAGTTTGTGAATAATAGCTTTAGTGGCAGAGGAAAGAGTTTTTTTCTATGGCAGAACAATATATATTGGACTTAACTCCAAGATAATCCTGTGGATGGGTCGTAGGTCTCCCCATAGGCACATAAGCTGTGTGCATATGTGCAGATAAGAGCAATGGGTGTAGGTTTGTCCATAGGCAGAGGTCAGTACCAGCACACTTACTTGTAATCTGGAGGCAAGGTAGCTCTGTGTGCCAGGAGGTGGTCCTCACGTGCTGCTGCGTCTGTGTTCTCAGGAGGCAGGCAGAGTACGTAGTGGTGTGCACGACTGCACCTGGTGCTTGGAGCAGGGCACTTGCAGCTGCCTTTTATATGGGCTGTGCCGTGCTTTCCTTCACTTAATGTAATTGCCAGACTTTTTTGAGGATAGCACTCTTGCCAGTTGGTGTGATGGTAATTAAAGTCACTGTTATATATTATGTACTCATTGTTGTACGTATATGCTTGTTGGAGGAAGAAGGGAAAATAGGTGAGAAAATGCTGGCTTTGAAGAAGAGGAGTGGTTGTGCCAATAATCCTGGATGAGTTGTTCAGTGGCAGTTAATCTGTGTGAGGGAAAACAAGTCCTCTGTGATGCTTTGCCAAGGTCAGGAATTTGAGCTCTGTTTAGAGTGTGAAAGTTAGTCTTGCAGATTAGAGCTCCTTAGAAGAAAGCATCTCTATTGAATAAATTGAAACAGCTTTTCCAACTGTGTCATCCATATAATCTTCTCCCCTAGATGCCCAGAAAGGGACCATGACAAAGCAGAGCTCATATGAATTGTGGTGTAACTCAGTGGATTTGTGAAACTTGTCTCCGAGTGGGTTTGCCCACGTTCGTGCCTACTCATGCAGACTGCCAGAGGAGATCAAGCAATGTGTACACTTGATTTTGTGGGAGAACATCTACTGCAAAGATACATTATCTTTTGCCATCCATAGTATTAACAGAGATGAACTGATTTATATCACCCGGAGCTCCTGTTCACTGTGCCACTACATTTTTAGTGGGTGGAAAGTGGTCAAATTCAGAAAGGTAACAGACGTTATTTTGTCCATGTTTCTCTCTTTGCAAATAGGATTGAATCAGGACTTGATATGTTGGAGGTTGAGCTACACTTACAATACGGTTCTAGTAGCTGGAAATTTGGGGTATCTGGTTCATCCATATGAATCACTCTATTGTGCAGAACAAGGTCATTTCCCTTTCTGTCTCTACCTTCTGTTTGTTTAACCAGACACCATCTTGTAAACATTTTGTTCAATATTTGTGAAATCACTTTCGGTTCACTTCATATGTGGGTTATATGTGTTTTCCCATGCCCCTCTGCCCACCCCCCATTATTAGCAGATATATTTTATAGGCTATCCAGAAACTGACATTTTGTTGTAGTCTCTGAAAGATGATGCTATCTGTCCCATGATAGACTGCAATTTGTAGGACATGCTAACCAAGGAGATGCCCCTTTATCTCATTGTATTGGCTTTACTGTTATGTAATCACACTCATTTTAATACATACTAGCACTGTGTATTTTAATATCCATAGTAGACTACAAATACAGTACTTTCTGTATGCAGCTTTCATTTTTAATGTCATAATTCTGCATAAAAGGTACTGTTTCCTTGCAGAGGTTGCTATGGGTTCACTTGCCTGTACAGATGAACGTGAAAGGCCTTGGATTTGGAATCTCATTGACTTCCTTACCCACTCACATTGGTGTGTTTGAGCAAACAAGACCCCAGTATATAAAATTACATCATATAATTTTACTCTGGCCTCTCCTGGAAAGTGTGTATGTATAGAAGGCAATTGATGGACCTTAAAGGTAGTTACCTCTGAGCATCAAGGGCTTGTTCTTTGTGAAAAACACCCAAGCTGGATAAATTGGTCCTTCAAATAGGAAGTGTTTCTGGAGCTCAGCACCGTCGGTACCTCTAGTGCAGTGTAGAAATAAACACTGAGGCCCAGAATTCCTTTTCAAAACAGAACTGCTGTGTTCCAGGCAGTCCCTCCAGTGGGTGCCTCTACCAGCCCGAGGGTCACCCACCCTTTGCAGCATGGGTGCTCTGGCTGCTGGCCTCTGCTGTCCTCCACTTTCCGTTGCATTCTTCAGTGCAGCATGATGAATTAGTCCTTCCAAATTAATTTGTTGTGGGAAATGGCTTTCAGCAGCTTCTTTCCTCATTTCTGATCCATCTGTGGAAAAAGCCGTTTGACTCTTTTCTAACTTGTCCATAAGCAATTTTTATTTCTCTCAATCTTGGGCTTTTTTTCCATGCATGTTTGTGATGATACTCCCTTCTGGGGCTGAGGCACTGTAAGGTTCATTAGTATGTCCCAAATGCACTGGAAAACTTGAAGGTCTGTATTTGGTCAGGGGTAAAATACTGTTGTCAGACAGTAGGATGTTTCAAGTGGGAACACCCCACTGCTCATGTATAATTGAAACCAGGCTTTTACAGAGCATCTCACTTGCACAGGGATCTGCCAGTGCTGGAGAGCTGCAAGCACAGACAAACCCTGTGACTGCGTGAATCTAAGTCTATTAGAGTTATATTTTGGACAGTAGGATTATAGTTACTGTTTTGAGGTTTGGTGGATTTTTTTAACTGTTTGTGAACAGAAAAGCTGTCCTTGCTCTGAGAAGTCTCTGTGCACATTCCTGAGAGGGGTTAAGCCTAGGCAGTTTTGGGAATGAGGCTGGAGGCTCCCTTTGCTGCTGCTGAACACAGGCAGTCACACCAAGACAAACACCAGTGCCATGTGGCATGCACCAAAGCCAACTGGGCAGAAGGACGATGCAAATCAGATAAAGCTGGTTCTTGAACAGATTGAGCTCTGTGCTTTTCTAAATCAGAACGTAAATGTCAAATTCCTTATAAATACCAGGCAGTGCACAGCTGCATTGGGCTAGCATAGTTGCTCTGGTCTGATGGGTGGGAGAGCAGGGTCCAGCTGTTTCCCCAGGAGCCAGAAACATGGAGAAATACGGTGGTCGTGCTTCTCAAAAGCAATTACATGCATTTCCTCTCAGCCTGAAGTGATGGGTCACCCCCTTCTTAGCCTGGTGAAAATTGTGTCTAGTCAGCGCTGGGGGAAAATCTGGAATAGTCCAGGAGTGCCAAGCATGCAGACACAATAGTGTCATTGGCAAATCAGCGTGAATAGCTTTGGAGTGCTGTAATGTGGGCTGCAAATTGCAAGGCTGACTCCTTACACAGACCACAGATCTGTCACTTTGAAATGTGAGCCCCTTGTCACCCAGAATAGTCTTTTGTCTTTTCCCATGTGTGATACATGGAATTTTTTCTCTTTTGCTTTGTGTCATACAATGTAATTGGAAAAGACTGTGCAGTTCATACTGGAGCTCAGCTAGGAAGAAAGGCTCCTTCCTAATTTCTTGTTGACCAAGGACGCGCAGGCACAGTTGAGTTGTGGTCGAGGCAGGAAACCAAGAGGCAGCTCATGGGACTCCTGGTAGAGTGTTGTGATGCTCTCCCCTGCAGTGCTGTGTTTGTAGGGTCTAGGACTGCCCCAGACCTAAATTTCCCCCTTTTAGTGGCTTGAGTTCTGGCCCAGACTGTTGGATTGGCATTTTCAGTGACTGGATTGTGAGAGCTGGCTCTTTCCCTTCTGCTTACCCACAGGAGTCAGGCATGTATGGGTCCTCTGTGAAAACACGGTATGTGGTGTGATCCCCCTCAGTTTCCCAGCTGTGATGATTTTCTGAGTCGTGATTAAATGAAGTGTGGTCCGTGTGCAAGTTCAAGTCTCATAAAGGGAAGAAAAAACAAGTCTATTTTTACACACACATTTGTACCACCAGAGTCTCAGCACCTGCTGAAGTGTAATACGTACTAAGAGTCTCATCTGGTTTTGAGGTTGAGGACTGTGCTGTGCAGTAGGAGGGGATTCAGGGTGTTTCCAGTAGCATTTTTGTTTTCAGATAAGGATTGTGCTTTGCAGGTGCAGTCTCTACTTGTGGAGTAATCTCCACTTCCTGTGTTCTGTTTCATGTTGTGGAGCAGTTTTGGAATATGCGAACTGGTTTGTCTTCAGATGAAACTAAGTTGTGTTTATGATAACCAGAAGAGATAGTCCAGAGTGAAACCTGTCCTGTAATGTGATTCTTTAATCTGAATTCATCTGCTGTCTGGTAATTACAGTTCATGAGCTTGGATCTTCGTGTTTGTGAAAGGCATCAGCCCACGAGCTGTCTTGGAGAAGTCAGGCTGGTGTTAAAGTCATCAGCCCATGTGTGAGCCTGGAGGAGACACGTTGTCTGAGGATCTTTCACAAGTGTGGTGGAAGATTAATAGAGTTGAATTTTTGTGGGTTATCACATTGCTTCTAAGCTTGGCCCCAGCAGAGTGGAACATGTTTTTCATGTGGTCACTGATGTTGTTGAGTTCTGACCAACCAATGTCAGAGCTCAGTTTTGCTCTTCTAGTTCTTCCCTGGAAGAAGAACTTCTCTTCTTCGGTTTTGCTCTAGGGAAACCTGGAGGGCTTCTAACCTGTTCTAAACTGGAGTTCAGTATTTGTGCTTTTTCTTGTAGCTACACCTGAAGGTGTAGGAGACAATGCTCTTGCGCTCTTTCAGTGTAACTGTTGCTGGCAAATATCACAAAGCACAGGATACTGAAAATTGTCTTGACAGCAAAGTACATAAAGAGCATGCTTTAGTGCATAAATTTAAACTCTAAATATGCTTTTTTCCTTTTAGATTTGGAACCTTTCTGATATTATTTGATTTCAGGTAAGAAAGGGCAGGCTGATGAGAGTTTAGTTTTTTGGTTTTGTTCTTGTCTTGCCATTCTTCTACCCTTCCTGGTTTAGCTTCATGTGCACAAGTTGATTATGTGGAAGGAGCCATAAAACCCCACCACCTCCACCCCATGCTTTGTTGTCTTTTTTAAGGTATGGATATAAACGCTTCTTCCCCCTTTGGCAGGAAGCAGGACATGAGCACTGTGTAACTCTCGGAGTGAGTGTCAGAGGGAAGTGGATGTGTCCCTGTTAATGGCAGGCTATCCAGCACTGAAGAGCATGCAAGAGTAGCTTTTCCTGAGCAAGTGTGCAGTGCCCTTCTCAGAACTGTCATGTGAGGCCCTTTTTCATATGCCAGCATCCCTTTCCGGTCAGTTAAGGGAACTCAGCAGCTCTTATTTCCAGGATGAGAGATGTGAAGGAAAGAGTGTATTTCAGGGAATACATTTATTAAGTAAAATATTAAGGAAAATCTCCACATCAAGCATAACTTCAGTGGAAGAAAAGATGATATCCAGCCCCATTAATGAAGTTTGCAATTGATTGGCTGTGTAATGTGTAAGGCTTGAGAAGTCTACTAAGAGTTTCGTTAGGATAATCAGAGTTGAATTTGAACAAGTTAATCATCCCATACCATTTTCATATGCATCTTAACAGTGTCAGAGGGTATGCCGGTGAAATCAGGCTCTCATTTTCTGAGAGGTATTAAAACCCAGAGCTATACTCCTAAGAATTCATGTCTGGCAGCCCAGCCCTGATCTTTTCCCTCCTCCACTGTGACATCACTGGTGCCTTTGCAAAGCTCTGTGTAATTCTCCTATAGGGTTGGAAAGTCTGCTCCCATGTATTGGTCTGTAGGAAGTGGGTCACAATGTTCTAAGGTGTGATCAAAACTCCCCTACCAGCCCAAAAGAGAAAATTGCAACCAGACTGTTAGACTTCTGCTTTGAGGGAAGAGGACCGGCAGCAAGTGTGCAATTACTGCTTCACTGTCAGAACTAATTCCTTAGCATTTATATCATGTTTTCTTCTTGATCTTGGACAGGGAATTGTTTGCCATGAGAACCATTTGCTTATACCTTTCTAATACCAGGAAGTTTTAAATATCTAAAAGTGCCAGTGTTTGAGTTGGCTCTGAACAGCACTCCTAAAACCTTTAATGGACTCTGAAGGAGAGCAAGAGCTCAGTGACTCATCATTCCATCCCTGGCCTCTCCTTTGCAGGGATATTCTCTTCCAAGTGCTTCTCTCCATCCGCTCTTAGGCTGTTGCCCTTTCTGGTTACTCACAAACTGCACAGTCAGATCCCCAAGACATGGGGAAGGATGTTACTGTTCCATATTTCATGGTACCTATGGGATAAGGTCCTTTTTATGGCGGTGAATTGCACAGGTGTTAGTAGAACAGCTTCAGCTGACCTCAGTTCCAAAATCATCTTTTTTTGCTGCAGTTCTCTGCTGAGGAAGCCCTTACTGGTATGAAATGTCGTATCGACCAGAGGGAGCTCACACCGGTCATCTGAAAAGGTTAAGTTTTACCCATGGCTTGAGTTTCTTTGTTTTCAAAATGTTGAGTGAACCTGTTTTAAATTCCACTGGGACAACCAGGAACACTGACTGATAACCTCAGAGCATCCCGTAGCTGAACCCACATGAGCAGATTTACAATTAATGGAGTGGGAAGGCTTGTCACTGAATTCCTGAGTGGTAACAATGGAGCTCCTCTTCAGCTTTTTATGTATTATGCAAATCATACTGCAAGTAATCGGATGCTCATTCTTTTTTCTTTAATATTATCTTGTCTTTTTTCTTTTAAATAGTTTTAATCTTTAAAATTTTGGTAGTTAACAAGTAGAAAGTTGTTCCTGCTAGGCTGGAACAGGCTGGTGTAGTCTAAGTTGTTTCTTGTTGACTTATCCTTGCACAACTCCCAGGAAAATGTACTGCAGGCTTTGCTCCATCTGGCTAAATGCCCCGTCCTCTGTGAGGCACAAATTGAATTAAGAAACAAAGCTGTTTTCTACAGTCTGACTGTTGCTACTCAGTCAGACACTGTTAAAAAACATTTTAAACATGGATTCCAAAGTTGATTTCTTGTCAAGTACAAATAGGTGCTAGAAAGTGATGTCTGTGTAGCCAGAGGTTGAAAGTGGTGTTGATTTTTCCCATTTTCAGTGCCAGGTTTCGAACACGAACATGTCCCAGGCAAACTTGATTGGTAGTAAATGCTTTCACGTATTATTCAGGTGCCTGCCTATTGGCGGCAGGATTCTTGGAGATCTTGGCTTACTCTTGCAAATTAAGGTATAGAAAATTAGAGTCTGAATTTTGCCAGGATATCTACCCAACAAACAGCGTCAAGGTAGGTGTGGGGTGGGGCAGCTCTAACCTGGTGTCAGGGCTCCCATCCAGGCACTGGCAGTAAAGATTGCCTATCCTAAACCTTGGCGATGGAAGAGCTTGGGAAACAAAGTGCTGTTTTAGCAGATATATGGGTCTAAACACAATAAAGTGAGGCTGTCAGCCCTTTCACCAGTCACATTGAGGTCAGTACTGAGTGTGGCACTACCCCCAGGAGCCCGGCAGCCCAGAGGTACATCTCTCAGCCGACCCAAGGCTGAGACAAATGTCTTGCAGTGGTAGGGTTTGCCAGTCAGCTGCCAAGGTGTACACTGGTGTGTCCGTGGGGGAAAGTCCCACATGAAAATATACCATAAAAGTTGAATTCCTTCCCCCCTAAGGCCACAAAATATGAACCGGTCTACCATGGAGCTCTGGGGGAGATGATTAATGGGACCTTGGATATCTGAAAGCTGCACCACTGAGTCTGTCAGGTGCATGAGCTGAGAGGTCTGACATCCTTACAATTTCAAGCTAGTAGGAAGTGAAAGATAGCCTTGCTGTTTTGACATCTCCTCTGTTACATCCCTCCTCCTTTGCAGTTCAATCCGATCTTAAGATGGATCCAAAATACAGATACAAACTGGCAAATTTCTGAGTGAACAATGTTCCTCTTTGTGTCCTTCTGTCATATCTGCATGAGCCCTGTTAGATGAAATGTGCTTTGAGGAGCAAAAATATTTACGTGGATTTAGTAATGACTTACCTTTTTTGTTTCTTTTCTTCCTCACTTGTTCTTTTAAATAGGCAGTGAAATTGTTGGATCCTGGTGTTGCTATGGCAAGCTTTGAGATACATCTTTGATCATAGTTAAGTGCCAGCCAGCATGTTAATTCCAAGCTGTGCCTATGCTTCCAGACCAAAATACCTCTCTTGCTAATCTTGCTTTTGTTGAACACTTAGCCGGCTAGTTCACAGACTATCATGTCTTACTATGCTGCTCCAGGAGATGGGATCAGGTTCCATATTTTCTTTTCTCATCAAAGCAGCTTCTGGCAAAATTGTTTCTATTTGTGAGACAGCAATTGGTATCTTCCTTAGACCTGATTCTGGCGACTCTTTAAGACTGGGGGCAAACAGTACCCTAGGAGATAGGAGAAGACAGGCTGCGTGGAGAAACACGAGGTACCACAGGTGCAGACTTAGTGATTTATATTGCTTATACCCTTGTATATTTATATACTTATACCTTGTATACTTTATACTGTACTTACACCCTCTTACTCTTTCAGTCTTCCCGTTCCAGTGCTCACTCATGCTGAAGTGCATGTTTTTGCAGAAGTGGCTTCCCTGAAATCGGGGGCCCTCTTCTGTAGAATAAGTGTTCGCTGATGTGTGTAAATTACATGGTCAGCCCCCCTAGCATTTGTGTTGATCTATTCTGTAGTGGTGGGGAAGTTTTGAGCTGCTCACTATCGACTCCTCTAGACAATTCAGCAGCAGAATTAATTGGAAGGAAGAATCCTTTTGATTTTCCTCTGGTAGCAGCTGCGAGAAAAGGCCCTAGTGATAGACATTGCAGTGCCTGCAGACTAGTGTCATGCTGTGGTGCATTCTTGATGTTGAAGAGTATGGACGGAAGGGAACGTTTTGGAGGAGTGATAGGAGGATTTTAAAAGTGTAGCTTATTAGACTATGGAAATATGAGTATTTGCACCCAGGAGAGCCTGAGACCGAGGTGGGACTGGCTTCATCTATGGTACTTATGAAAAAGCACCTGGTAACTCCTCAGCAGAAGTGTAGCAGCAGGTAAGTGAGGTCACCTGGCTTAAGGTCAGCCTCTTTTGGAATGAAACGTTTTAGTAAAGGAGTAGCTTTAGTTTGATGCTGTGTCAGTGTTGTCCTTGATGAACATGGAAAGGATTCTTTCTGCTCATGGACTCCAGCTATCTCAGCAAAACCCACAGGTAACCCTCATTTCAGGTAATCTGCTGTCGATTTAGCTATTTAATATTAACTTCTGGGTATGTAAAATGAGATGCTGAGGTTCCTCCCTTGAAAATCAGTATCAGAACTCCTACAGATGGAGACAAGTTCAAATTATTTTGTCCCAATGAGCACTATTAAGTCTTCAAAATGATTCAGCTAGAAATATGTCTGGAGTGGCAGCTCATTCCATCTGCCTTGTTTATGTTGGCCAAAGAGGAGTCCCTAGCTCCAATGCCTTAATAAACCACTTTTGTCTTCTCACTGAATTGAAAGCAAAAGTCCTGCTGAAGTCTGGGGAGAGCTTGGGTATCACCCATTTCAGTCAAATATCTGAAAGTTAATGATTTTGTAACTTGCCTATATTACTTGGAGATGTTGTAGGAGTGACTGGATTTGTGCATAAATGTGGGAGCACGTGCTGTAATTCAGAAACACTGTCAAAAATCAGCATTTTCCTTGTTGCTGTTTGGGAGAAGCCCAGCCTGCTGACCCAGCAATGCTGCTCTGCAGGAAGGTTGGCTGGGTGGTGGTTTTCTGGCCTTTGACTTCACTTGTTCTGCGATGGATAAATGCCTCCTACCCATGAAAATATTTTGCTGTCCTGTGTGATTTTACACAAATATAAGTGAAAAGCCAAGTGATAGGGACTGTGGTGTTCAGTTATTTTCTGTGATTTATGCTCTGGTTTATCTGGTGAGGCAGCCTACGTACCCGACAGAACAGTCTGGGTGTCTGTGTGAACAGTGGTCTGCCACAGCTTGCTGGGCTGGAGGGCTTAATCAGCTATTAGAAAATTATATTAGGAAATATAATTTACAGAGAGACACTGATAAGTCATTTATAACAGAATATTCAAGAGGAAGTTTGCATTTTCAGTCTGGTCCTTTTGGTTTTATTTTTGTGTGCTTGCTTTTCTGACAAGCAGTTGCCCATTGCAACTATTTGCTAGGACTTGTTTATCTAGGCTTCTTGTTATTATCCTGGTTGAAAATTATTATTTACTTGTGTGGTAATACCTAGAGCATCTGATCTAGGATCAAAGCTCCATTGTGGTAGATGTTATCCAGACCTAGTTTATTAAAGATGAGTGTTCACTGTCCTCGGAATGTATGGGCTTACCATATGATAGGAAGAAAGGACAGAAAAAAGTAAGAGTACAATATAGTCAGCGATGATCGCGCCAGCAGTTTTGTTTTAAAATGGCAAAGGTTTATGCCTGCAAAGAAAAACAATTATTATGGCTAGAAAATGTTGTTTTCCCCAGTAAAGCAGCAATTATCAAAGTGTTTTCATTTTTGTTGCCCTGCGAAATATTTGCAGTGCTTTTGCAGCACACAATGGTTTTTGCTGCTATTTGCAGGACTACAGCCAGTTTCGCCAATCAGTGGGCACAAGAGGTTTCTTGAAACAGAAATTAGGAAATCCTGGGTAAGAAGTTTGCATGACAAACGTTAGTCAAATATATACTCCTTTGAATTCAGACCTGGGCCGAGCCTCTCATAAGTCCTTGCGTGGTTCTGGATGCAGCAGGCTTCCGCATCTTCTGACCACTTCTGCAAAACAGTTGGCACAGTTTGTGTTCCTCCTACTTGGCATCAGTCTGCTACAGTTGTGTTACAGGAGGCAGCATCGCTGACCTTAAAGGAATTAAGTGGATATTAGTTTTGGATAAATCTGAGTATTTGTCATATGGTGAGCTGGTAGCATTAGCTGGGTTGGGAGCTGGCTGGTTGATGTGCAGCCCTACCAAGAAGGACTGTAGAATTACTACAGACAAAATGTTAAAGGTGAGCTGACGTTATGAACAAGGCAAACTGTCTGCTGGGCTGCACCAGAAGGAGCATTACCTGCAGATTGAAAGGGGTTGGAACTTCAGTGCCCTCTCCATTCAAAGGGGTTGTGGAGCAGCTTAGTGGGCTCAGACGTGCTGACCACATTCAGTGTACGAGAAAAACCGGAGTGAGTTTGAGGCACTTTCAGAGTACTGCAAAGGGAAACCTGAATGTGTTTAAGCAAGCACAAAATATGGGAATTTCCTCTCCTGCCTTCTCAGCAATCCTCCCTTTGCCCCTGGGACTTGTCCATCCAAGTCTAGTGGTGTCCTTGGAAAAAGTCAGCTTTTGCATCAGACTAAATAGGAGGGTCCCTAAAGCTTGTGAGGTCAGGTTTGTTTTGTTTATTGTCTTGTTTTGGGATGTATTTTTTGCCTTCTGTTTGGTTGTTAGGGTTGTTTTGTTTGTTTGGGGTTTTTGTGTTTGTTTTTTTGGTTTGGTTTAGTTTTTTTGTTTTTTGGGTTTTTTTGTGTTTTTTTTGGTACAACAGTGTGCTTCTCCTGCCAGCAAGACATCTCTTCCACCTTGGAACTGTACAGCCTGCACTTCTGTTTTATTCCTGGCTCCCACACTTGGCTCTCTGTTGATGCTGCTGCTGGTGAGCATAATTTCAGAGATGTGTCAGGCTTAGCATGCAGATCCAAATTTAGGTCTCTCTGCCTTTAAACAGAACAGAAGGTCTACAGAAGGCATTTTTTAGTGTGGCTATTCAGAATAGCTGGTAGTAAAGGATTGTTGGCTGCGCATGAGGCTGCACAGCATCCTTGGACCCAGCCGTGCTGGGCACTTGACTTTTCTTCTTTTATGCCTTCATTACTTGCTATGGTGATAGCCCTAGGTGGCAGTGGACCCTGGGAGAACTTGGCAGCAGAAGCTCCAGCCAGGCTTGAAGTGGGACTAGACTTAATTTTACTTCTCAGGGCTCTGTGTCACCTCATTCCATCCAGGACTATTTCATTGCTTAGCTTACAGGTTTCTTGATTCATCTCTTCTCTTCTTCCTATTTCTAGGGACATGCTGGTGCTGCCTTGCAGAGAAAGATGTTTCCTGGGCAAAGGATGGCATTAAAGGGCAGAGCAGAGATAATTTCCCTAATGCAAACTGGATTAGTGTATACCTTTGTAAGGACTGTAGCCAGAAGAGCTGTGTTAGGTAGCTCTTACCCTACTTTGAATTGTGGAATGACTGGAGCTAGGAGAAGGGGCATTGTAAGAATTGGAGAGCTATTTCTGGCTTTTTTGGATAGGAGGGGCCTGAAAATGAACAGGCTGGTGAGAAACTGTGTGGCTTTTAACTAATTGCAAGACAATATTTGTCTCGTATGTGTGTTAATTATTTTAAAATTGGCTGGCAGTTAACTACTTAGTATTTGAAGTCCTTAATGTCTTCAGGTTTAACATCTAAACTAAGTGAATTCACAGCTCTCTGCAGATATCTAGAAGCACGTTTTAAAAGGCGCCTGCAAGATTGCAATTACTTAACCTGGCCTATGTTATTCGGTAGTACAGCAATGGTAAATGTATAACTTCAAGATTCTACTTGTAGGTGTGTCTGGTTACCAAATTTCCTTCTTAATAGATTTTGAAGGAGCTAATATTTGAGTAAGCAAAAGCTGATCAAAGGCTTTGCATTATCATCGGTTTCTTTATTTCGTGCTAAAGCCTCCTTCACTTTTTGTTAAAGGGTTTTGAGCCTGACAGCCTTCTGGGTTGCGCAAGGGCCCTGCCAGGTGAGCAGCACCCTGTGCCGCAAGTGCCAGCTGCATGCTGCACCCACCTTCCCCTCCTTCCAGAAGAGTCCTCTGGCTCTGGAAATGTATGCACTTGAACCTAGTCCAGGTCTTGGGATGGTGTTTTATGTTGCTTCTTGAATGTAAAAGTTTAGCCAAAATATAATGAAATAAGCTTTGAATCTTGCCTCACATGCTGTAGATCTGTAGGAGGAAGTTGGTAGTAGGTGTTTGAATAATTTCCAACGTTACATGTTAGTCTTGGATGGAATCAAACCACTATAAAATGAGCTGCTGCCATGGGAGCAAGGTATTAATGATTTCAAGGTGTCGAAGAATGCTTAGTCAGGACTCGGGAGAATAACCGCCTAAACCATTACCTCCTGTGTCTTCATTTCTTGTTTTTGTATCATGATGTTCCTGCTTATATCAATGGGTGGGATATGTGAAATGACTCCTGAACTGCCCTTTGTGAAGAATCTCACCTGTGAGAAACAGTCTCAAGCCCAAATGGGGTTTTGAATAAGAGTTTATTATATGGTAAAAGCAAAACAGCGCTGGGTGCGGGGGGGCCTTTGCTCCGCCAAAACCGCACACCAATGCAGGGTATGTTAGGTGTTTATAGAGTTAATTCATACATATTCATTACATCATATGAATATACATTTTACACCATTATTACAAGAATTCAACAGATGTTTACTTAGACTAATCTGTTATCTATACAACAGACTATAAATTCTCGTATTTCTCGACAAGATAGTGTGAACATCCTGTTGGCTAAGCTTAGTTTAGCTGTAACTCATGTCCAAGATAAGGTGAGACACTCTGTTTTAAGTTCTATAAGGGGCAATTAAGTTTTAGAATCTTTTTCTCCCTTCCGGAGGTCGCACTGACCTCCTTCATTCTCATTTTGGCACGAATCACTAGTTTCAGTTTATCACATCACCCTACTGTTTGATATCAGTGGCTCCGTGCTGCTTCTTCCTGAGCTGAAATGATTGCCTTTGGGGATACAGTTGTGAAACTGGTTTGTCATTGTCAGCAACTGCCGTGCTTGAGGGGGATTTTGGAGTAGGTCAGGTAAAGGCATAGAGAACCAGAGCCCTTCCCCTAAACCTCAGGCTTTTTAGAGAGGCACGAAGTGTATGAAGCTGTTGCTGGTCTCCAGGCATCTCTCAAGCATAGTTCTTTAGTTCTTTGCAGAGGTACCTGGCATAAGATTGCATAAATCTGGACCAAAATATGTCATCTTTATGCCACTAGCTCCATCCCCAGCCTAATTCAGCAGCAGCCAGGAAACTGTCTTTTTTCTATTTTAGGCTCAAATATCTAACTGACTGGCATTTCTAGCCTCTGTTCGTTAAAATCAGAGCTATTTTGTAAGACCTCAGCTTTTCATTAACCTACAAACCAGTGCTGATTTTAATTTCTGTGGCTGGAATTTAATTTTACATAAAGCTTGTAGTCACTTCTGTGATTGCCTTTCAGCAGGCTCACTGGTACTTCTGCCACAATACTGTTGTTACTAGTGGGGACAATACTAATGCCTTCCTTCTTAAACCTATCTAGGAATCTATTAATGGGGTGGCCTACTTCCAAATTGCAAAGAGGAGCAAAAGCTCATCAGGCAGTGTAAATGGTGATAATTTCAGCAAATGCTCTCTGTGTAAGGAGATTGATGTTTTAAGTGTCTCAGCAAATTGGTAATAATGATCTGCAATTCACCACCATTCTTCAAGAAGGAAAGTTGTGCTTTGAAAGAAGCAATTAAGTGCAGCCACCTTCTGGACCTAGCTAATGCAGAGTTCTTTCATTGTTCTGTAAGTTAACTATTAGACCTACAAGTTATGTTTAATGAGCTTTCTGCTTCCAGGCCAGCAAGGAGCCTCTAATGAAGCTGGGGAAATGTGACCAGCATTTATGGCAAGTGCCTACTGCAGCTTTCAAATTACACTGCACAAAGCTGTGATTTCCTCCTAGTGATGGGATAAACCAGGAGATGAGCAGTAATTCTGCAGTGTCTGCTGTTCTGTTGTGCTGTTTCACAGGTAGTGACTGCAGAATGAATCTCAGGCGGTTCTATAATGCAACATAGAAATATTTCGGCTTGGATGTCTGTGTACATCCTGACTCTTTATTCATAGATGTGAGGAAGAGACCTAAACTGAAGGTAAAAATGAATGCAGAAGCTTCAGTGTAGACATCCTTTTACTTTGCTGCAGGAGACACCATTAGCATGGTGTCTCTGTAGCCTCTGAACACCTTCACCTACCCAGCTTCAAGACAACCAAGTTTAAAGCCCTGGATTGAAACCCAGGGACTAGTTTTCATATCCTGTGTTCTGTTTAACAGCAAACTCGGTTTCCCAATTCTGTCTCCTGAGCCTATGTAAGCTTCTTGTACTGTGTCCTCTCCCAGGGCAGCCCTGCCTGTGTGAAGAACAGAGATGCTGTTTAACACACTTAGTAGACTCGAAGTCCTGCTTTGGAGAAGACAGCAATCAATCAGTCATTATCCACACTGGTGCCAGTAATTCTTTTACAGACCTTTTTCTCCCTAAATCGTGTTTTTTTCAGACTACTGGGTCCCAGACTAATCAGTCATTCCTTATACTGATTTTTAATCATTCTTGCTGCCTTTCCATGAGCATCTTCCAGCTCTAAATTACCTTGTCTGAGATGAGGACCAAAGCTTCATGTAGTAAATGAATGTGTGAATTAGCTGTGGATTTATAATGCCATCTTCCCTACTCTGTTGTGTGCTCCTAATGCACTTCACCAGCTACCTCCTTTCACTGCGAGCTGAATGCTTAATCCTGTCCTATGTTTCCTAATTTTTAAATTATTCTTTTTCTATTCAACAACTTCCCTTCTTATCCTGCAGCTTTTAGCTTTCAAGAGCTTTAGATGAGGATCTTTATTACAACTCTTCTTGAAATCCAGATTACTTGAGATAAATCACTTTTATTCACATGGCTGCTGACATTGTGGGAACTCCAAGAGGCTGGTAAGGCTGTGCTTCCCCTTACAGCAGCTGTATTGATTCTGCAAGGAGCTTGTATTTATGTGGGTTTCTGTTGTCCTTTATTATAGGCTTCACAAAGTTGCCAGATACAAACATTAGTCATATAGGCCTGTGGTTCCCCAGATACTTTACAAATATTTTCTAAAGACTGCATGTTTTTCATTTTTCAGTAACACAGCTGTCTCAATTGTGTTCTTAAATTTTGAAATGAACACTACCTAATCCTGATTTGTTATTGCTCCTTTTTTCCTGTTTGTACCAGAAGTCCTTTCAATTGTTGAAATTTCAGATAGACCCTGAAAAGGCTGTGAGAACCTCCCCATCTTCTGTTTGTCTTTCTGTTGCAATTAGATCTATGTAGGTTTTAATGGGTATGGTTTTTGTTATTGCTTGAAACAGCTTTTAGATTAATCCCTGCTATAAAAATTATCAAGAGGCTAGATATGTATCCTTCCCCTGTTTGCACATTTTATTTTAACATCACTTCAACTCTCTTTAAAAGCAGGAAAAAAACCCCAGACAAGCATTTTGCACTTGGGATACTTTTGTTGCTCTGACAAGGCAAAAGGATATTCAGATCTGGATAATTACATTTCTGTCTCTTTATACAGATCAGTGGAAAGCAGTTGCTGCTGCAAATGAGAATTACACCCCATATTTTTATTCTGGCAAGAGAGAGAGTACTTTAATACAGATATGTAGTACTTAGTGTTCATAAAAGTTACTTCATTGCTCTAAATCTAAGTGGTCACGTTTAAAGGAAAATTAAGTGCTGCTCGTTTCCTCATTCAAGTCAGCTCATCTAGGTATGACTTATTTTTCTCCTGTGTTTACCCAGTTCCGTTTGGTAAGACCATCCATCTTTTGATCATGATGGACTTGAACTGGGTGCAGGCAGCCTCACAGCTCTGTGAGGACAGCTTATGGCTTTTCACATTGATTTCTCTGTGCCATTATAATTTATCAGCTTGCTTTCATCCCCTGGAGGTATGCAAAAATGCAAATAACTAACCTAGTTCTCTCAATTTCTAGGAGTAGCTGAAGCCAATGAGTTTTGTAAGGACCTAAATATCTTTTCATCTCAACTGTTGCAACATGGAGTCTTCAAAATGGTGTCCAAATTGGGCAGTTAGCGGGCAGGTAAATGACATTTCAGCACACAGGGCAGTTTTTGAGCCTCTGTTCTTATTTCGAGTTGCAGCATCTTGACTGTGGTTTTTGCAGGTTCAAGTAGAATAGTACATACTGAATTGCCAATACTGGTGGGAAAAATGTGCTCCAGGCTTCTCAGCATCTGAGCTACTTTATCAATCAGCTCTCCTAGTTTATAAAAGTCTTTGCTTCTCATGTTTTTGTTATCATGGGAACTAGAAACCTATATTTTCTTACCTGATGTGACTTGTGTTCACAGTTCATGCGAGAAAACATACCAAATCCCTTTATATTGAAGATGAAAAGCAAGTTTTCACAACTAAGTAGTACAATAGCAACACCTTATTATTTTATGAATGTATTTATTATTATATAATTCCAGTCTCTCAACTTTTCAATAGGAAAAAAGAAAATTGGGATGCTCAGAGCTTAATGCCAGACCTGAGATGTCTTTTGTGTAAAAGCTGTTGGCTTTCAGAGGTAAAAAACTCTGTAATTGCTGTTGGAGTTGGTAAAACCTGTGGCTGCTTAGACCCTTGGAAACTAGGCTGATTTTCTTCAGGCGTGCAGCTGTGGAGTTAGCTGTGGATATCTGACCAACACATGCTGGATTTGGGTCTGCAGTGTCTTCTTTACTGCTCAGTCTGCTTTTTCACATTATTTGTGTTCACCTGTAGCTTGGTCTCATATCTGCTGAAGCCACTGACAAAGCTCCCATTTATTTTAATGTGTTGCATGATTGGGCTGTGCCAGATCCTTGCATAGCTCTATCTTACCACTTGGAGAAAATGATATAAAAAAAGCAATTCTTGATAAGTTTTCTGAAGTCCCCTTTGCTTTTAAAGATCTTCACACTGTAGTAATCAGGCCAACACCAACATAAGTGTGGCATTAGCTGAGAGGTTATTAGCTTTGTTGTTTATTGGTGCGGCAGAGGGGACTAAGAGTTCCTTTTTGCTGTATGCTTGCGTTGTTAAAATTTGGCAGGATGTACTAGGAAGAAATGTTGGTGTTCTCACTTGGGCATATGAGCAGAAAGAAAATAAAACCTAATTTCAAGTCTGAGTTTCCTATTTGGTGCAGTGTTATATCTCATAACAAAATACACCAAACATGAGAGCCCCAAACTAAGTCTGAGAACCAGTTGAAGCCCATCTTCTCAGAATGGATGGGAAGACTGCAGAAACATTTATTGAAGATGAGAACATTTTAGGCTGGAAGAGGTGCCTAATAATAATAATATCCTGGAACTCTTTACATGCGTAAGGCTATTGTTGCTGACACTTTTGCATCCTGATTTGGGCAAATGGTCCTGCTCTGCAAACTCCTGGTGTACAGTGTAGGTGGTACAGGCTGCATTAACATCACCAAACTGCTGCCCTAGAAAGGTGGTATGAATTGAGTTTATGTAATTCTAAAATACTGAATAAATGAATAATTTAGAGGAAGATGCTTCTCTGGATCATTTTATGCTAACATTTATGTGGTAGGGCTTTTGGTTTTGGGTTATTTTGATTGGTTTTGGTTTGCAAAGTTAAATATTGTCACATTTTTCTTAGATTCTTAATATAAGAATATTGATAATATATTGGGCATTCAATAATATATATTGAATATATATTATTTCTTTTATTTTTTAATTCAGGGACATTTTTGGAGACTGTATTCCTCTGTTAAGTGAAATAAAAATTTAATCTATCCTTAGACATTTCTGACAATGACATATTTGTTTCCAGCTGAGGACATTTTGTTTTGAACTACTGGGCTCATATTTATTTCCCATTTCCCTGTCTCCTTTTTGTCAGGTTTAAAAGCAGAGTCATGATTGTTATTCGCAGTTCCAACCCTTCAGTGTTCTCTGTTCTTGGTTTTAGTTTGATTGCAGCTATATCAGGAATTCATCTCCAAATGTGTGGCTTTCTTTCTCTGACTGAAGTATAATCTCCTGGGAAATCCAACATGTAAATTGATTTCTGAGCATGAGCTGAAAGGATTAACAGATGTGGAGTGATCAATGTTTTTGAAATGTCAGTCCTGATTCCAGGTTATCTTAAATCTTTGATTTAACATGTGGAATTGCTGGAGAAGATCCTCGTGTGCAAAGTGTGGCTGCTCAGTTCTTTGAAAATGGAATCTTTTGCATTCTCTCCACTTGGACACCAAAGTTGCTAGGTGCCTTTCATCTCTGATACAACAAAAATGACCCATTCTTTTCTTTTTTTTCCAACTGAGAAGCATGACTGACTCCTAAACACTAGGAAAGACAGTTACCTGTATTCAGAGAAGAGTGAGATCTGTTTCTCTGTCAAATTTGTGGTTTATTTAAAGCTAATTATTGAAGGCACTTACAAGCTCAGGTGCCTGTGAGATCTGTCTTACCCATATCTAAATAGGAGACATTGATGTATTGCACTGATGGATGAGTGGCAGAGTTTTTACTCATAGGCAGAGAAATAAAATTGACTATTATATGTCCATACCCTCTGTTGTGAAGAGATGCCAAAAGCACGGATACCTGGGCTGTAGGCTCATACCACACTTAGCTGGTGCAGGGCCACCTGCTCTTTTCATTGAACTCCCTTTACATCACCATTTACTTGTCTCTCTTTCTGAAGGGGCACCCATGCACATAAAAATAGGTCGTACAAAGCCATCTATTTAATTTGGGATGGTTAAACTCCCTGAATCAGCTCACTGTGCTTCTCGGTGCTGACACAAGAGCTCAGAACTATCTCCTCTCCCTGTGAGACGCAAACATTGCTCCTCTTGGGAGCGGCTCACTGTTGAAGCTCAGCTGTTGTGTGATGAAGCCTGAATCCCAAGGGCAAAGCCTGTGTCCTGGATTTGCATTCCCACCTTAGGATGCTTTGGGTAGAGACTCTATGGATGGCTGAAAGCCAGGGAGGGGGCGCCAGACCCACTCTTACTTTTTCTGCAGTCAGTTGGGTAGGAAGGAGTATTGCTGCTATGTGGCAGTTCAGACCAGGGGCTGGCAGGTGTTTCTGAGCCATTGTCTGCAGGAGTTCATTGTTGATTCATAAAGAAGAGTCCAACAGGAGTGTATTCCTAGACTAAAGCCAATTTTCACAAGTATGCTCCTAAATCTTGCTGTCTGAAACCTTTCACCACAGGCACTTACCAGCCTTCCAGATCATCCTACCTATTTTTTGACATATGATACTTTGAGGCAAAAATTCACCCCAACCTCTCTTTCACGTAAGTTCAATTATCACTAAAAATCATTCTGCATATAGTTTGGAATTGCAGTTTAGATTGTTCTGAGATGAGCCCTTTAAAATGCTATTAAGTGAGGATGTGGGCAAGAGTGATCCACCTATGACCCTTTGAACTCCCCTGAGCTGGTTAAAGTAGTGATTGGTGTCTTCTC
The DNA here is from genome assembly GCA_013396735.1 of Grallaria varia. Taxonomy (NCBI): domain Eukaryota; kingdom Metazoa; phylum Chordata; class Aves; order Passeriformes; family Formicariidae; genus Grallaria; species Grallaria varia. Next base: position 103,680 of record VWZG01000615.1, read on the forward strand.
TTACATAGTCCAATCATTATCCTGAGCATTTTACTGAACTGTGTATTCTGGACATTGATGGATGAGCTCTGGACAAACTTGCTACTGCGGCTGTAAAATGTGCTGCTTTCTGCCCCTGTATTTTCCTGGGGGCAGTGGACCCATAACAGAAACAGAGAAAGTTAACATAAATTGGTAGCTGCAGTAAAAAAATCCAGCATCTCAGCCTAAAAATACTTGTTAAGCTGCTCCAAGGAAATGCTTCCAAGTCAGGGCACAGTTAGTGCTCCTGTTCAAGACTGGGCACGGCTCCTCTGTTAGTTACATTCTCAGATACGCCTTTGTAAAGCTCATTGATTTTTCTTAAGCTGCCTTTTTTTCCTGTTGGTTTTACAGCGACTGGAGAAAAGCCAAAGTGGTATCTGCTTAGGCTTTCCCTCCCTTGGGTTTTTGGGGGCACAGGACCTGAAGGCTTCTCCTGCAATCCACAGTACAAGTCCAACTGATTTAAATAGACCATGAACTGACCTCATGCTCTTGTCTCAGATTGGTGTCGTGTTGACACTTTCCTTTATCTGTCATATTAGACCTGGGGTAGCTGATATTTTCCTTTAGACTCCAGTTCTGGGAACTAGGGGATTGCCCAGAAGTGCAACCTGAAAGTGCTGAAACATCTTGAATATCTTGCAACTCCTGTTTGAAAAACAAGAAGGAGATAAAAGAACAGAAAAATCGTATTTTAAAATATTGTGGTGTTTTGTTGGTTTGTTTGGTTTGTGGTGTTTTTTTTTCATTTGGCCTTGTGAGTTTTATGGTTTGACTCATGAGTATGTAGTGCTGTGTCTTAGGAGTTCTGTGAACATGCAGAAGTCTTTTGGGGATCACGGGGAGTCATGATGAAGGACAAATACAACCTCATAATTATTCTAGTCTTTCTGTACAAGGAAAATCCCATAGTGTCTGGAACTGCATAGTTGCTAAGCTTCTGTGATGCTCCCCCTCTTGTCTTGTGACTTCACCAGTAGGAAAACAGAAAATTATGTTAGCCAGCCAGCTACATATTCTGGACAGATGCTCTTCCTTAGTGCTGTGGTGCTGTGTACGTTTCTTCTCTCGTGTTGCTGCCTGGCCTGGTTGCAGAGCGTGGTGGCATCTGTTCCGAAGCATTGTTAACTCATATATCCTTTGTCCTCAGCATGGTGGTCACTTCAGTGTAGGAGAAGCTTCTTCCTGGGAAGAACTTCTACAGGAAACAGGAGCTGTGTTTTAGCACAGAAGCTCCAAACAATTTTGGTCATCTGGAATAGGATGCATAGCCTGATCTTGCAGATTAGTTCAGAAAGCAGAGTCATGGCCAAGGATCTCAACAGAGAGCTGTCAAGCCTGGGCTTGCTGTGAAGTAATATGGAGTTTCCTGACAAAAAGGGCAGCTCTACTGCAGACTTCTCACATGTCCTGTACCTCAGGTTGTGGGTCGTCATTCCTTGGTTTTGTCTTGGCAAAGGTTCTCTCTTCTATGGGTCTTACCCAGACACTGTCTCTTTGAAGGGGCAGTCGGTAGCCACACCTATAATTTGCTGCTTATAATTTGTGTTTATTGATTCTGGGGGTGGAGAGTGGTTTCAGGGGTTCCTGTTGAGAATTTGTTGCAGTGTAATAAACCAGGCATCATCTCACCTCTTAAATCAGGAAAAAGTGTCTTACTGATGTCTTTTCAGGACAATGTTGGCAGACAAGCCGGATGCTCTGTGCCCTCTGCAGAGTATGACAGCAGCACAAAGCATGACCTAGAGGACAGTAATTGTAGCTAAATTATTCCCTTATTGCTTCCATCAGCAGCGTTTTTCATGTCCCAGACATGGCTTTTGTCCAACACCCGTCCTATCCTTCTATTATGCTGATAATTCGCCAGTCACACACTTTGCTTGCTGGAAACCTCTCTCACATACCAGCCAAGGAGTTTCACTCTCAGAATACTCTCAGTATTTAGAAAAACCCCAAACCCTCCACAAAACAGATGTCTGTTTGTCAATTCAGACATGAAATAGGTAATGACTTGGCATCTTGCCAGCAACTCCCATTCCTCTGCCATGAATAATGAGATAATGTGTCTCAAATTAACTCTTTGTCTTACACTGTCAGATCCCAGGAGTGGAATCTCCAAATGTGCTTGTAAAACATTGTTAACGTAGTTCAGTCTCTCCTCTTCACAGAGACACCCATGTTGAGTTGTGGGCTTAGGTTTTAGTTCTGAATCAAATTTGGTAGAGCAATAGAAGAGGAGAACAATTAGGAGCTGAGAGAAGATTTTTCTGGCTGTGATTTAAGAAGGAGTGATGGAGCAGATACTTCAGGAGAGGTAAAAAGGACTTTTTTTAGGTTCTTAATTCTTAGTGAAATACATAGTAAAGCAAACAAAGTACAGACCCATTCTAATGGAATCAATGGTAAAATAAGGAATGTAAATAGCTCGCTGAATATGGTCCCTTCTGTGGTTTACAAGGAAAACAGATGACAAAGTTCTCCTGTCAAAACACGTCTTTAGTGTGGTAACAAAATGAATATGTGAAAATGAACCCAGCAAATCAGAAGCAAAAAAATAGTTTCTCTTCTCTTCTGAACAAAAGCAAGCCAGATAAAAAGTATATTTTGGTACTGGGAATCTTTGTGCTAGGTTTCAGGTAGGGAAGAATGTCATCTGCACCACGTAAAACCACATTTCAGAAAATGAGTCTTTAGCATAGAAATTCTGATCTAATGTTAAGTACAGTTTTATAAACACATTAATAAGAAGAACAAAACCAAGTATCTTTGCACCAGTCCCAGGGGTATGCATTAGATGAACTACAAATGGCAGAAGCAGAGATATTAAATCTTTAATCACTTTCACAAAGAGAAAGAGAGCTCCAAAGATGTGCAGCTTTTTGACATTGAGCCACTTTTAGGAAATATTAATTTAAATTTGACTACAAAAGCCTTTTTGATCTATCTAAATAGCTGTAACCAGGAGAATATTAAAAGGCCTGCTTTCTATGTAAATGGTTTGTCTCAAAATTTATGTGGATGTTATCTTAGCTGAGACAGACATCTTCTGTGGACAGTGAAATGCAGTGTGAGCTATGGGAGAGAAGATGATTTTCAGCCAAAGATAAACAGTCCATTTCAAGCGTTAGCAGAAGATATTTCTGGTTGCAGCCTGATAGGCAGCTGTCTCTTGGTGGTTGCAGCATTGCTTTGGCTCCTGCCAAATGGGTGAAGATGATGTGCTTGACATTTTTTTGCCAATTTTAGAGTCACTTTGAGCATCTCTCCTTTTGTTGAGCAGTGCACGTGTGTATTCCTGCTCCTTTTGAGAGCACTCTTCTTGCAGGTGTACTGCATTGAGACTCTCCATCAGTCCTTTGCAGGATGAGGACATAAATAATTTACAAATTAAGGGGGTGAGATGCTATGCAGAGCTATAGATGTGGTATTGTATGAAGTTCTGTTAATTGATGTGGCCATTGCAAAAGCTTCTATTCAAATGCATTTACTTTTGCTCACTGTTCCTGGATTTAATGGACAAAACCTGTCAAAAAATAAGTGCAAGTAGTCAGCAAATCAAGTTTTTCATTGTCAGTTCCACTCTTCAAGCCACCTCTTGAAAGGCATGTAGGTAGACCAGCTCCCTGGATAGTTGAATTCAGCCTAATTCCTCTAGAACAAGAGATTGAATGGGACACATAACACACAGACCAAACTGCAGCTGAAAAATATTTGCCATGTTTCTCTGTAAGATGCTTAAAACTGCTCAGCTGGTGTCAGTGGCGGGCAGTTCTGGCATTTTGGCAGGAGCCAGACGTTTTGAGCCACACCAAATGACGTGAGCTGAAGGTCTGACTCATTAAAGCTGATAGTCACAAGTCCTGAGGACACGTGCTCATGGCTATCTTGGAAACAAAAAGCTACTGTGGGACAATATACCCTTTTGAACATGACTGGTACCTTCTATTTATGTGTGTGTATCCATATACAGATGTATACATATATTTTTATATTTATATATGAAAAAAAGGAAGGGATGCAATATACTTCAATTTGGATAGTTCATTTTTGAATGTTTTCGAAAGAGTTATGCATTAGAAGGGACAGGAGAAAAGGTTAGAGTTGTGAGCATGGAAGCACTGCCTTGGAGCTAGAAAAATGCACAGTTGCTTATTAGATGCAAACAATTTCAGGCTAGTGAAGGTTGTCAAATATAATTTAATACTTCTGGGAAGATCTCTGGGTTTGACTGTCCTCTTATTGTATGCCTTTGGAATGGACTCCATGAGGCTGCTGGCGAGTGCTCTTATTAGTTTTAGACTATTTTTTTCAAGAAACATGTGGAGAAAAGCAATCCAGAGTACTGCCAGTTCATTACTGTTGGCAAGTGGAGAGCTGGTTCTGATGCAGGACCAAAATGAAGTTGCCTTCAGTTCTGCATGAGACATGAAACAAATACTCTGCTGTTCTGAATGAGTGACGTTCTGCTTTGACACTTCATCCAAACCAAATCAAATAGCCACATCATCAGCTGGAAAGAAAATGCTTGCAGTCACAAAGCAAGCAGGGCACCAAAAGGGGTGTATTTAATCATTTCATGTGTTGCTAATGGGAAAATACATAAAGCAAGTCATCTGCTGTAGCAGGCATTTTTAAGACTTCCACAAGCCAGGGGTTTTTAATGCTTGTGTGAGTATTACTGCACAGTAATTGGTGTCATAACTTTTACTGGTGACTGTCCTGCAGAGAAATTATAGTCTGTGGCTGAGAGATGCAGACAGAGCTCTTGCCACAGGGAGTTTCATGTCATAATCTGAACCTAATATAACATAGGCAGCAGAAGGTTAAAAGGACAGAAAGCAGAATAGGCAGCAGAAGGTTAAAAGGACAGAAAGCAGAAAATATAATCAGGAGACTTGAGGGGTGACAGTAGGGAAGAAACAATCATGTCTTGCAGCCAGATACATCTGAAGAGCCACGTTAGACTACTGAAGATAACTGGTTCATAAAATCAGTCACCTGGGGAGTTCCATAACCAAAGACTTTCCTTATAATGCTGTCTGTGATGGAAATGTAGAAATCCTGGATTGAAACTTACATTTGAAGTATATTGGGAATTTTGAACATACTACAACTATGTTAGAATGTAATATGTACCACATACTGCTGGAGACTTCTGGTGTTGCAGTTTTCTCTTTTGTAAGTTCACAGACTAATTTTCCCAGCTATGTGGCAGCAAAACCATTCCTAGTCACCAGGTCAGTTGATGCTGGGCTTTTGTTAGCAAATGACATTGCTTGCACTGGTCCCAGCAGTCATTTCTTGGTCCTTTGAAACCCAAAGCAATCTAATGTTTTTCTCTGTTTGGTAACAATGTCCTTAGGCCTGGACTAAAGATTCCAAAGAGTACAAGAGCTGGGACCACTTGTATCTTACACAATATGTGGTACCTAGTTCTGAAATTAGTTTGTATGGGCAGCCAGCGTCTGTTCTGGACTGAGCTTCTTGGGTAGGTGTCACTGGGTGCTGCTGCCCTAGAAAAGTGGTTTGAAAGCCAGAGGCGTCCAAGGAAGCTTTTCTCAGCTGGTCCTGCCCAAACTGGCTCTGTTGTGTGTTAGTCATAGCCCTCAGATATATATTACCATTTGATTTTAGGGCTATTTCTGCTACACAGCAATCATAACTGCTTGCAAGGGAGGGGAAAAAAATCCCAACAACCCCATTATGAAGTAGATTAACTTTTGATTCAGCTGCCCTTTTCCTCTCAGTATCTTCCATCATTGCCAGGAACTTCTGTCTGAGGCAGTAAATTGGAAAAGATTAGGCTTTTGATTTCATATTACCATTCTGGGTGAGCCATCATGCATAAAACAGCAGTAGCTTTTGTGGTGATTTTTCACATTGACAGTGCACAGATACTGTTTGTTTATCTTAGTCATTCTATGGCAGGCAAGACTGAGGGGACATCAGCTTATTTCTGAAATGCCAGCCTTTTCAGCTGAGAGCTCTCCCTTTGATGTATGTTCAGAGATGCTTTTGCATTGGAGGGATGCCTTCTAGCTTGGACTATTTTTTCATAAATACCTACCTAACAGCTGTTTACAAAAAAATTACTACTTTACGTAATTTTTCTGTATCTTTTGTCTCAATAATTTTTAAGGCCAGCTTTCATAATCTACATGAAAGATACAATTCACGTATGTTAAAATTGGAGAAAATAGCCCCATGGTTCACTGTAAGACGTGTTTCCCTCTGGTGTGTCATGATGTCTTCTGTACCCGGAGAAAATTCCCCTCATGAAGAAGGGTTGGTTTCTGATTTTTGTGTTTAAAAATAGTGTAGTGCAGAATGTGGTTCTGGTTTTGCAGCTTCCTCTCTGTTTAGTTCCTAGCTGACAAGATGCTTGTTTATGCAACTGAGAGCTGGAATATCTGGCTGTTCTCAAAATGCCAGTGCTATAATTGGGAGCATATGCTAAAAGAGTTGAGAGATGTAAGAGGTCTTTTTACATGATTAAGTCCATTTTCTTACAAAGATATGACAGATTTCAGTGAAGGTTGTTCTCCAGCATTAAAATGACATTGTAGTGATTAGGACCAAAAGGTTTCTCCTCCAGCTTTTCACATGCTTGCTCACACAAATAAGTCTGCAACTGAAGAAAACATGATAAAATAAGTGTTTGATTATTTGAGAAGACTTGAAATGACCAAATGATGTTTTTCCCACTTTTGTGTTTAGAATAAATGAATAAGTAAATGAGTAATACAGAAAACTGAATTGTAAAAGTTTGCAGGACCTTCATCAAGGATAAGGCTCCTGGAACTGTTGGTAGAAAGTTGTTCTAGAGGTGAGAGTTTTAAATGAGTGCTACGTGCCCAGTAGCGTGACACGTTCTTGCTCTCTGCATGTGGACAGTGCTGTTGCAGATGGCAGAGGTTTGAATCCTCCATAGTCTGAACAGGAAACATGGACATTGCAGAGTCATAGAATCCTTTAGGTTGGAAAAGACCTTTAAAATCATCAAGTCCAACCATTAACCCAGCACTGCCAAGTCCACCCCTAAACCATGGCCCTAAGTGCCATATCTACATGGCTTTTAAATACCTCCAAGGATGGTGATTCAGCTACTACCCTGGACAGCCTGTTCCACTGCTTGACAACCCTTTTGGCAAATTTTTTCCTAATATCCAATCTAAACCTCCCCTGGTGCAACTTGAGCCTATTTCTTTGTCCTATCACTTGTTACTTGAGAGAAGAGACCAACCCCCACCTATCTACAGCCTCCTTTCAGGTTGTTGTGGAGAATGATAAGGTCACCCCAGAGCCTCATTTTCTCCAGGCTACACACTCCAGCTCCCTCAGCCACTCTCATAGGACTTGAGCTCCAGACCGTTCACCATCTCCATTGCCTTTCTCTGACATGCTCCAGCTTCCTTGTGAAGACTGAGGAGCTGAAGTGAGGTGAAGCTGGCTGTGAAGTGAAAGAGCCGAAACTGAACGCAGGACTTGAGGAGTGACCTCATCAGTGCCAAGTAGAGGGGGTACAATCACTGCCCTGGTCCTGCTGGCCACACTTGTCCTGATACAATCCAGGATGCCACTGGCCTTCTTGGCCACCTGGGCACATTGCTGGCTCTTGTTCAGCCAGCTATTGACCAGCATCCCCAGGTCCTTTGTCACTGGATTTAACTCCATTCACTGACACTTTGGGCCAGGCCATCCATCCAGTTTTTTACCCAGTGAAGAGTGCACCTGTCCCAGCCATGAGCAGCCAGTTTTTCCAGGAAAATGCTGAAGTCCAAACATAGCTGTGCTTATTTCAGCCCTCACAAATTCAAATGCCCCTGTATGTGCTGTTACGTGTATTTGAGAGCTGTCAGATAGACTCCCTTATGCTTTGGAATCAGATGTGTGTAGGAAGCTCACAGTGACAGGCCCCTCTTTTGCAAACGTTTGCACATTTGAGTAATTTCACTGGTCTGAATATAGTCCTGTTGGGCAGGAAAGCACTTGAGGGTTTTCGTTTTTTCAGCTTGGGGAGTTTTAGTTTGAAAGACAGACTGAAGGGACTCCCTCCTTCGTCTCAGACACAGTCTGAATAGGATTCTTTTCTGTTATTTAATACCATTCTTGCAGGAGTGAAGTGAAAAAAGAGAGCTTAATACATGCAGAGACCTGTATACATAAACAATGTGTTAGGTTCAGATATAGGTGTAGGTGGAACTAAGGAGGAATGATCATAGAAATGAAGTTATTCATCACTGTAAAACTAGGACTGAAGAAAATATTTGGAGATTAGTCCAAGTTTAATTAAATCATTGCTCTCTGCCCTCTTAAAATGCTGTATCTTTGCTAGAACTCCCCTAAGGTGCAAATTGTCATACATCATTTCATATGGGTAAGACAGATGATGGTATTTCCTGATACTGTTTTTTTGTAGGGGTTCTGCCCTCACTTATCTCCAGCTGTTTACTTGTGTGTTGTTATGTTACAGTTACACCATAAGAAATCAAAGATGGTTTTTTTCTAAATCTTCTTATCTGTCTCCACAGCTGCTACTAGCCCTTTTAAGGTTTTATTTGTTTCCTTTTCACTGAGTGACTGCAAATCGAGAACTTCTTCCTAAGTGGTCCCTTTGAAAAATGGGGATGTGATTCATGCCCCTTCCCATGCTCCAGCTGTTAAAAACCCACTGCTTGTGCAATGACCTTCCAGGCAGTGTGCCAGTGAGAGTCCATGCTATACATTGTGATGGAAACCAGTGGGAAAAGGTAATTAGAGTGGATTTAAGGTGATATATCAAGCATCTGTGAGACTGAGTTTATAACTGCAGACTGGAGTGTTATGCCTTCAGCTTGATGGATCTGTTAATTTAAAAAGCTTTATATCCATAAAGAGACAGCACTCAGAACTCTGTCCTCCATTTATTTGCAAGCAGATTGTTGTATTCAGAGCAGGGACATAGGCTCTTTTGCTGCCTTGCCTTGCCAGTGTACCTTGTCCCTGGACTGGAAGGATCACAGGCTAGGCGGAAAGTCAAGTACTAGGAATCAGCTTCTGTTCCATTGAAATTAGTAGGGAGTTTGCCACCAAGCTCATTAGGTCCTAGGCTGTGTTCTTGGAGACTTAGTTCTGATTGCATCTTTCCCTCTTTCTTACTCTATTGTCAGTTGTTGGCACACCTCCAGCCTTCAGTGTACCAAGGACAGGCTCCCAGTTGATAACTGGAAAGGCTCAGTGTGGAATATGTGTCTCTTCTCCAACCTGTGTGTGTTTCTGAGCTGTTTGTGCCTTGTTTTGGATCTGCTGCCATGGGAGCTAGGTTGTACTGCCATTGATTTTACCTTCCTCCACATGTGGAGTGGCTGCAACAACAGTGGTGGGATAGAGGCTGGAATGAGAACACACAGCTTGGCCAAATTATGATACTTCTCCTTTGGAGTGATGCTAGGATATATTTGCAAGTTCCTGCTTACAAATGGGAACAGGGTGTATGTGTGTGTCAGGGGAGGGTTTCAATACCAAATTTTTCATATCTCCATTTACGGAAATCACTCATTATCTCTGGTTGAAGTATTTTTTAAACCAGCCCTGAGGCAGGTGACTGAGATGATGAATTTCAACACAAATTGTTGAAATTAAGCTGAGTACAGGTCCTCTACTGGAAAGTCTTGAGGAACTTTAATTATAAGCCACTGCAGTGATGTTAATAAGTGTGTCTGCCACTGCCTGTGGTACTCTCATTCTCAGTGTAAATAAATTAGTCAAATCAAGCATTAGGAAATTCCATGTAACTGTAAAGATGATGAATTGTCAAAAGAGGCTGCAGAGGAGCAGCTGTGCAGTTTTCCCCACTGGAATTTATTAAGAGCATACTGGAGAAATACCTGCCAGTGCATGACCTGAATGCACAGTCTTGTTTTGGGCAGAGGATGGGGAAGAAACACCATACAGGACTGTCTGACATGTCTTTTGGCCTGGGATGGAGGATAGCACTTTCATGAGTTAATAACCTTTTCATGTAATTTTGTTAACATCTCTCACTTCTACGTACTGAATGTTGCCTACTTAAGTGGTAGGTAATTTGCTTTGTTTTGCAGCCCTTTATCAAAAAGACATCATAACTATTGTTAATTGGCTCTCTGAGCAGGTGCAGTAGTTTGAGAACAGCAGTGAGTGATACTGCTTCAGAAAGCCATTCAACTGGGCTGGGCTCTTCTGAGTGTCCTTGTAAGCTTTGTGGGAGGGTTGGCGACTGTTGTGAAACAGAGCAGAGATCACTCTGCCTGAAATAAGTGTTTGGGCTGAAAGCTATCAGCTGGTGTTTGTGGCTGTGTACCTACCACATGGATGTCTTCTGGGGCAGCTGGATCTGTCTGATGTTCTGATGGTGTTTCGGGATTGGTTTTAACTTACTAGTGAGGCCACACCATGAATTTTTTGTTCAGTTTTGGGCACATCCCTACAAGAAGGACACTGAAATGCTGGGACATGTCCAAAGCAGGGCAATAAGGCTCGTGAAGGGATTGGAGAACGAGTCGGATGTAGTGCGGCTGAGGGAGCTGAGTTGCTGAAGTTGTATAGACTGTAGAGGAAGAGGCTCAGGGAGACCTTATCTCTCTCCCCAACTACGTGAAAGGAGGCTGTAGGAAAGTGGGTTTCATTCTCTTCTCCCAAGTAACACACAGTAGGACAAGAGGAAATGGTCTCGAGTTGCACCAGAGGAGATTTAGATTGGATATTAGGAAACATTTTTTCACTGAAAGGGTTGTCAAGCACTGGAACAGGCTGTCCAGGGATGTGGTGGAGTCACCATCCCTGGAAGTATTCAAAAGACGCGTAGATGTGGCACTTGGTGACACGGTTTAGTGGTGACCATGGAAGTGCTGGATTAATGGGTGAACTCAATGGTCTTAAAGGTCTTTTCCAGCCTAACAATTCTTTGATTCTGAGGGTAAGGGCAGCAAGCACTGCCAAGTGCTGTACGGCCACAGAGAGCCCCAGTGGTAACGCTCTTGGTTTGCATCTTGCATTTATGCTGCATGGCATGTATCAAAAGTCACTGTAGTGGCTCTTCTCAAAGCTTACAGCCTTGCCTGCTGCTCCAAATTCTGCTCCAGGTCATGAATTGCAAATCTTGAAAACCTCCAAACTTGGAATTTCCCTCTTCTCTCCCAGTATTTTCCTTTGTGCACCATGTTTCCACATGCAGCTGCAGCCAGACTTGGAGGGGAGTCTAATGCAGCTTTGGCCCAGGTGTGTCCCTGTAAGGTGCTTCAGTGGTAGAAAGGTACAAGGGTAGTTTAAATAACTGTTCAGGAACCAAAATTGTGTTGCCAAAAGTAGCGTTCACTTCCCGAAAAAGGATGTATGTGAGTGTAATGGAAAGGATCTTCAATGGGTGTTTTCACTTTCTACTTTTAGGTGTCTGACTTTATTGTCTTCGCTGAGAGCACTGGGATACCAGGGTCCTGCTGAGAGAGACTGCCGCGTCGAGTCACTCTTGGCAGGAGCAGCTCTCCGTCCTCTAAAAACAGAGAGGCTATTTTCCTAATTTAGGAGCCATAATTGGTTGGCAGAAGTTGGGCAATGTAAATACCAGCAACAAGGATCCTCCTGAAAGAGGAGGGCATGGCTAGAATACTTACCTGCTGGATGTACAGTTCCCTGGAGTCTGCTGCAGGTGGGACATGGTTTGGGGCAACCAGAAAGCTGCAGTAGTTACTCTGGGTTTGAATCTGCTGTTACTTATTTTCAGAATTAGACTCCTGTGTTCTGCTGTATAACTAGGTTTATTCTCAGTCTATGTGTATTAGCACTGCTTATCTTCCCAGGTCCTAGTCTGTCTCTAGTAGATGTCTGGTTGGAAAGCCCGGGTATCATTTTTGTTGATATTGTGGTCTCTCTGCAGACTGGAACAATAGTCTTTACTCCTTGGCTCCCCTGCTGCTGGAGCTGCATGTCAGGGATTTGCAGAGTGGAGAGCCAGAGAAGAAAAGTGAGGCGGGATTTGGGCTGCTGCTTGTTTTCTCTCAGTCATAATCCTATTCCTCCAGGCATAAGGTGCATCCTGAGTCTCTCTATTCCACCTAATAGTTTCAGCTCTTTTTCCAGTTTAAGGATTTTTTGCTTTCCAGTCTGAGGTCAGTGTGTTCATGCATTGCCCAACAGGAAGAGTGAAAGTCCCCACCCTACATGTTTGTACGGTTAAACATGCACTAGAAAACAGAAATGCAGAAGGTTTGGGGTTTTATTTTCAACTTTCAGTTACCATGTTATGTCCACAAGACCTTCAGATCTTTATGATAAAGTGTTTTATGTGTTTGATCATGTGGATACTCAGCATCAGTGGTGAGTACAGCAGCTGACCCTTCTCAAGTGTAGGAAATGTTCTGGAGCAGAAGCTGAAGTGCTCAGAATGAAGCTGTGAGAGAAGCAGAACTGGGACAGATTTCTTTCCTGGTATTAGAAGGTTAAAGCAAAATGTTTGGTTTCATTTTTTTACTTCATGTATTTTCTGAAAACATCATTACTTGTCATGGTGGTGAGAAATTTGGGGAGTGTTGCAGAAGTTCATTTAGTTCAAATCCTTTGTATTGCATAGTAATAAGTGAGTAATAGGTATATGTAGGACAATAGGTGCAGAGATGCTACTTTTCTGCAAAAGGATGATGTTAAGCACCTCAGTGTCCTGTAAAAGCTGTTAGGGGCTTGTTCTGCTCTCAGTCTACTTTCGAGAACTATACAGAGGAGTAGGTAAGTGGCTACTTAGTGCAGGACCCAGGTTGTTGTTTGATGTGAGGACAGCAGGAGTATCAGCTCCAGGTTGGGTTCTCAACCATGCCCAATGCCCGTCTCAGATATTTGAAACTCACTGAGTTGGTATGTTCACCAGCAAACATGACAGGCTGTTGTGTGTTCAGCCTACCTGTGTGTGTATGTGTCATTTAAATTGCATAAAGCAGAGGATACAGGAGCTATATTACCTGCTTACCTAAAGACACTGAATCCATTCTGTATACAAGGTAGAAATCCACTTTTTCCTTTTCTTTGGTGTAATAGTCTTTCTAAAGATAGGGCATACCTAATACATGAGTCAGTTCCCCGCATGCCATTAGTCTCATACGTGCAGTAGTAGAAGGCCACTTCTTTGTGATAACCAGGAAGGAACAGATGCTTTTATCACCTTTACTCAGTGTGAGTAGTACCTTACTCATAATAACCACCCATTTGACTCAGTCGGGCTCTTTGTGGAGTACAGTGTTATTCACTGTGTGGAAGATTATCAGAGATTGGTCTCTATTTAAAATAAAAACCAATTTCTCTTGTACTAGAATGTTTCCAGTGGGATCACCTCATGTGCTCAGGGAGCATTTGTAAAAATTACTTTCTGCTGAAATGAATTGTGATTTCAATGGAGAGGCATGCAGTTATGGCAGCCTAGGAACAACTCTTCTCTTAACTTACTTGCATGGACTGAGGCTGCCCTGGAAAAGAAACCTGCGTGGGTCTTATGGTGCACTGTGGTTCCAGCTTTCACCAAGGCAGGATCTGAACCCTGATGCTTTGTGAAAATACTGGTATATTCATCCTGACATGTTTTTCTGCTTTTGTTGAAATGCCGTGCCTACCGTGCATTTGAGGAAGGATTAAATAAATGGCACCTGCCAATCTGGCTCTCTTTGGGAGAAGCTCCATTAATAACTACTGTTTCATTTGCTTTGATGAAGATGCCTGGGTTAGCTCCTGCAGTGGTTGATGATCTGAGTGGTCTGATCAAGGAAAGATGCTGTGAAATTTTCTTCTGCTTCAGTAAAAGTCAGCTCGGTGCACAGAGTTGGTGAGATTCCAAGAAGATGTATTTTCTGAAGCCTAAGCTCAGTTTCTTGTGAATGTCATGTAAGGACTGAGATGAGTTGAAGGAAGAAGAGGGAAGCCCTTTTTTCACCACGAGTATCCTAGCAAAGAATTCTTTCAAGACCAGATACTGCTCTTGGATGCCATGCAGTAGCTCACTGGTGACTCAGGTTTGAAGAGGAGCTTTTCCTATCTGAGTGATGGGAAGGTTACTGTGCAGTGCTCCCAGATGGAGACCACAGGTATTAACAGCAACCTGCTGACTGAGACAGCCAAAATGTAGCTGCCATTCTCTTTTGGGAGAATGAACACCTGGTGCTTTTCACAGTTCTGATGTATTTAATTTTGGTAACGTAATTCCTATGAAAAATATTTCATCTATAATCTGTGTAGCACAATATGGAGCAGTCTGTGTTTGGGGTCAAATCTCCAGTCATAGCTTGTTGGGGTGCTTCTCTGACAAGACACAGGAGCCTGTATGTCCACTTTTGCTTTCCCTCCTTTGCAGTGGGCATGACTGGGTCCAGCCTGGATGCAGAGCCTCTGATGGGCCACCAGAAGATGCCTGCAGTTCCTTTGGATCTCTGTAGTGCTTGTTCATTGAGAGAGGTCCATGAGTGGAGAATTTCCTGGGTTTAATTTCCTGGGGGAACCCACCTGTTGACATTAAGATCCTGTGAAGAATAACATTTTGCAGTCGTGATAAATTCTATTGCTTCAAAGTTACTTTTAATGCACTTCTTTTGTTGTTGATGATGGATTCAGAGCCTTTGTCTTTTGAAAGATAACTTGAGGTACTGGGGCTGGGAGAAGGGAAAAAGGCTGGGAATCACAGGGAGGGGATTTGAAGTGAGCGTGGGGACAGGGCTGTCTGGCAACAGGTCCCTTTGGACAGGTAAAGGGAGAGGGTTCATTTTCAGCACCACACAAGCATTTGCCATGCAGGGCAGTTCCACACTGCATCAGTGTTGTTGTGCACACTGTCTTCTGTGTCTTGAGCCTTCCTCAGGTCTTGATGTCTTTGTTGCTCTTTTTGCTCAAGGAGCACATCATCAGGCTCCGGAGCCATCCCTAGAGTCCTGAATGTCCATGCTCATCAGCACAGTGCCATACTTGCATACTTCTTTTCATGCCTAGCATGCATGCATGGATCTCATCTCATGGGTTTCCTTTTGGACCTCTTTTGCCACGTCATTCCAGGCTCCATCAGCAGCTGTGCTCTCTAGCCGTTCATTTTCATGGACTGGGACTCTTTCCTTTGTGTCCTTACTTATTGAAGCCAGTCTTCTTGTGCAGCCATCTTCTCAGTTTTGACAGTAACTTCTTGTGATGGGCCATTATGTTCAACTCTTTCCTGGGGCCACCACAGAGCCTTCTTGCCTCAGTATCACCATCCAGTAGGTCATCTTGCCTAACAGCATCTCCATTCTGGGGGTCGTTCTCTTCGATAAGAGATTTCTCTCACTGTCGAGTCACGTCTGTAGTGTTCTGTGTAACACGTCTCTGTGTGTGTGTTTGTGTTTGGCTTGGAGCTGCCCTGCCCTGAGTGTAGAGTCAGGGCTAGATGGAATAACATGAACAGTCTGTAGCTCATCCATCGATCTGACCTTTTTGAGTGGAAGTTGTATCGGCTGTGTTTGGCGATAACCCTTAGCTTGCGGCAGCCAGGCCTTAGGCTCCCTTGTATTGTGTTATGCAAATGCCACAAGGAGATTTGGAGTGAGTCCTCAAGCCAGTTTTCCCAGAACATACGGTTCGAAGCAAAGGAGGAATGGGAGCAACGCATGAGGAAGCTTAGTCCTCAACTGAGTGTTCCCAGTGAGGGGTGGAATTGAGTGGAAGTTGACTGAGTGTTAGTGACTGAATGTGTCTAACCCTGTACCTGTGCATTTAGTCTTGCAGGTTGCCTTTGATGTAGAGTTTTTAATTTATTTTTTTTTCAACTTAGAATAAAAATACCTCAGCTGGGGGATTTTTTTTTTGCCCCTGGGTGAGTGTTTCTTTCCCCAGTCCTGGCTGCTCTGAGAGACAATGTCCATCACCAGCATCTGGATGAAGTTAGGGATAGTAGTTAGGGTTAGGGGTTGGGTTAGGGTTAGTCAGGTTAGGGTTAGAATAAGAGTTCACAAGCTTAATTCTGTCTCTGCACACACCATAAGCTCATCTGTACTATTATCTTACTGATTAAATTGCGGAGATCTGTTTTATTTATAAGCAAAAAAATTTTATATATAAGGGTCGAGAGGCAGCAATTGGAATTTTCCAGTGCATTTTAAGCAGGGAACTGTAGCACTAAGCTTTCTCAGTCTTGAGCTTTCTCTTTTGTTAAAGGTAATGTATCTATGTAGATTTTTTTCCTGCGAATGTTTTTTTTAATAGAAATTTTCCATTCATTGTCCATTAATGTAATTTGGCATAAAGATAGACTAATTGCATGGGCGGGCACAGTGATAGAGATATAAATCTTTTCCAGTGACAGTGTCTTGAAATAGCAATCTGTTAAGATATCATCACTGCAGTGCTATATTGCAGATAGATTTTGCTGCTTTTCTGTGTGGGTAAGTGTTGTATTGAATCCATACATGTGTGTATGCATATATATGTGTTGGTATGTGTTTATATACTTGTATGTATTGCGTGTGCCCTTGTGGATAGCTTGTATTTAATTACCTTGTATCCTTCTGTCGCTGAACCATTAGGCTATGGTGGATGGTACCATCTAGACATCTAAGCAAAAAGCAGTTACCTAGAAGAGAGATGAAGGCTTCAGCTGTAGGGAGTGTGCTAGTGTGAGTCCAACTGGTCCTGCCTTCAGATCTGGATGGGGTAGGCACAGGCAGCACTGAATGTGTTTCAGCCCCATTCACTGGTGCTTTTTGCAAGTTTGGCTTTCCCCAAGGACCACACCGATGCCATGGTTCTGCCAAGCAGTGATTGTCATGCGCTGGTTCTAAGCTTGTAATGTGGATGTGGCCATCCTAGGCCATGCTTAGCTGTCCCAGGCCCATTTAACATCCCTGGAAATCCTGACGTGGGGTTCATCAGCTTTGAACTCAATATTTGAAGCCAGATTTCAAAGGATTAAATATACACTTGGCTTGTTTTATTTTTTTTATTTTCACCAGCAAGTCCTCAGTTACCTTCTTGCCTGTCTCCACAGGGAATCACTTTGCTTGGACTATTTCTCCTGCTGTCAGACCCTAAACTGAATAATGGCAGTCCATGAACTCAGTCTTTTTGGAAAAGCTGTAAAATGCCAGGCCAGAAGTAGCAGGCGTGAGGTCTTATATTCTGCTTGTTGTGGTCACTGGCTGCTCAATGCCAGGAGCTGCAGAGAAAGGGCATTTGTGTTGCCCTTCCTCTACTGCCATGTTCCAGCTATGGGATCGCAGCTCACAATCTTGTTTTCTATTCACTAGTATATTCACTCTGTTTAATACAAGCAGAAATACTCCAGAAGCCAGTCTGGCTTGGGTGTGTCAGTCCTGGGTCCCTGTCCTCTGGAGCCAATCTTCTCTTCTTGCCCATGCTGCCACTGGGATACTGATGGCACAAGTCTGGAGACTCAGCATCAGGGAATCTCTGAGTCACTGATGGCACAACTGCAGAAATGGATTTGCTTGGCAGAAGAGAGTAACAGGCATGGCTTCAGAGGAAAAAATCCTTTGGCAACCACGTTGCGTTGCTGTTTTAAAAATGGCATGTTCTGTCAGAAACACTTCTAAGCCCTCTTGCTTGCTTTGGATTTAGAGCATGCCCTTTGATGCAGAAAGCAGACTTGGGGCCGGAGATCCTTCCTTGGGTGTCCACCCTTTCAAGGGAAAGGCTATTTTCCAAATCACGGGATTCAAGCCTGACTGTCTTTATCAGAGTTAGTTGCTACATGTCATACTCCTGTGCCTCCGGCACGTACAGCGCTCTCCTGGGTGGAGTGACGGCACTGGCCGGTTCTCTTGGGTTGTGTGTCATTCCTTCCCTGCTGTGCAGCTGCTCTGCTTAACCACGGGGGCACAGTTTAAAACGAGAAGCCAACGCAACACATGATACCCAGCTCTCTGTTGCGTGAAATGGTATGTTAGTGCTTCAGAGACAGCCTGGAGCCTCACTGTTGTCCTCTCAAACAGATGTGCCCTCTGCTAAACATAAGATGTTGTGTAAATAACCTCCCTTGCATCAAAGTAATTTCACCAGCTGTGGATCTAGCTCCACATGTCTGGTGTGTT
Organism: Grallaria varia; assembly: GCA_013396735.1. Lineage (NCBI taxonomy): Eukaryota > Metazoa > Chordata > Aves > Passeriformes > Formicariidae > Grallaria > Grallaria varia. The sequence continues at coordinate 121,763 of VWZG01000615.1, forward strand.
CTTTACCAGCAGAGATAATGGTATTTAAAGTTGACTTTTACTGAGGTTTTTTACTCTCAGAGTTGTTTTTAACTGCATCTGGCTCCATTGCTGGCTTTCTTACCATTCCCATAACATCTTTTTCTTTTTGGGAGCGGTTGTAAAAGCTGTTGAGAGCATTAAAGCAAAAGAGTTCATGAAGAGGGAGCAGAACAGGCTGTTTCTGATTCTGGTTGCCTGTAGTTGGATTCAAAGGAAGCTGACAGATAGGTCACCTCATATGCAGACCCATGATTCTAGGTTAGTTTAAAGCTAAAATGCACAATGTTTGTCTGTGTAAAAGACTGCAATGAAAACGAGTTTTGGAAGAAATAAGGTAGTTTGCTTTTTATGGGTGTTCCTTCCTTCCTCCCTAGTTTTATCCTTATGTGGCTCCAGACAATAAACTCTTCTTTAAGCAGTTAATGTAAATTAAGCCTAATAGGCGGTTAATATAAGTGCCCTGTACATTCAACCAGCCAGCAGGGAAAATGACTGCTGAACAAGTTATTGGCACATGAAGTCTGAAGTATATGGGGTTTATTGTGTAAATTAGTATCAAAGTCATGCTAGGAGGTATCAAAATTTCTTCAGTCTACCAAGTTCTTTGACACAAAATCACAAGCTTTTGAACATTTGAAAGCTGAATTTCTGAAGGTTTGAATAAATTTTTCTTTTGCTGATATTGTTAAAATCCAAAGAACTCTTACCAAGAAGGGCCTTTTTTTGGTGCCACTCCATCCTCACTGGCCGTGTTTCTTATCAGAAATTCTCTGTCATATATAAAGACAGTACTTAGGACAAAACATATTGGCACCAAGGACTAAGCATGAATCTGAAAATGTGTGAATCTGAAAATGGACCAGAGCTGTGGTTGCAGTTACAATTTTTGCAGATGAGAGATTTCATTTGGAAAAAAAAGCCTTTCAGAGAGGGGGTGAGATGCTGTTTCATGGAACCAGGCTGACACTGCTGAGAAGGCAAGTTTGTGGTTTAACAAACAACACTTTTTCATTTTCCCTTTTTAATTGCAGAAGTCAGTCAGACTTCACCTCTTGCATGTGGCCATGAGGAAGAACAATTTCCTCTTCATCCCTTATGCTGCCTTTTTCTCACAGTATGTATAAAACTAAAGGGTGATATTTTTCCCTACCAGTTTTAGTAACTAAAGTTAAAACAAACAATTTAGGATTGCACATAAGAACGATAGCTCAGTCTGTTTAGAAAGTTGACTTTGCCCTGTAGCAGCCAGCACATGTTTCACCATATGGAGTTCTTCAATCCAAACCTCCTGTTGTGCTCTGTAGCTGCTGGGAGCAGAGGAGGACAGTTGGGTGGGCGAGGAGCACCCTTGTCCTGCTTTCACTGTGTTCTGGGGAGCAGTGGGATCCAAATCAGATCTCAGCATCCTTTGCACCAAGTTTGCCTGATTCAGTGACCTGTTTGCCCATGGTTTGCTGAACTCACTCCGCAATGGCCTATTTCCTCCAGTTCTCAACCTGGGGGAAGCTCTTGGTGCTGCCAGTTCTCCTCATTTCTGTCCTTCTGGCAGCAGTTGGGTCATTGGTCTTTTACCCACCTCCTCTTCCCCTGTTTGCCCCCAGTGTGGGGCTGATCTTTGTAGGGTCATGTATCTCTGGCAGCACAGTCCTGCTTGCTGCAAACCGACCCTGCTGCTTTAATTCCTCAAGACTGGGCCAGGTGCTGCAGAAGTTTCTGTGCCTGTTTGAGTGCTTGCAGTGTTTTTGATGGACTCTTGGTACCTTCCAGCTTGGCTAAAGAGCTTTGCTGGGTTTTGGTGGGCATGAAACTGCACCTTGGTTCACAGTTCTGTGGTGTTTTTTACTTTTCAAAGACAAACTCTCTCTCTCCTGTCTTGCAGTCTGGCTTCAAGAAAAAAAAACTTCTCCTTGCCGCTTTTGTTTATTAAACTGAGGAAAAAGAACAACGCCCCAAACCCAAAACGCTGTCATTTATTGGCAGGCATGGCAGTGTGCTAACTGTTGGCAAGCACAAATCCTGCCTCAACTTCATCATGTCACTTGGGAATCTCATTACAATGGTGTGCGTTTCACCCAGCAGTATTTCTTCAGTGTCCTAGCCCTGGAAAACCTCCTGTTATTGGACACTCACCAACTCGTTAATGGAAAGTTTGGAAGCACATGTGACGAGATTTATAAACACACATTAGCTATCCTCTTGCTTCTTCCTGGGTCATGGGACCTAATCACATATTTGGAAAAAGGTTTACATTTTCTCCTAAACTAGGGCTCAAAGCCCAGACCTACCCATACTTTCTAGCAGGCTTATTTCTCATAGCTGTGTTCCCAGAAACAGGCACAGAAAATGCAACAGAATTATTTCCAAGATTAGCCTTTTAACCAGAAACATCCTGAGAAGAGTAATTTGCCTAGAGGGATGGGTGGTGAACATGTTCTTGATGCTCGTAGTTCTCCCCCCTAGCTGCCATTTGAGGGTTTTCTACTAGTTTCTAACAGCTTTTATTTTCAGATGCTTTTCTGCCTAGCTGGTATCCTGGGTTCTTTGAACTGCAAGACAAACTGGCTATAATTCATTCCCTTTTTCTTAAAAAAAAAAAGAAAAAAAGAAAAAAAAAGAAAAAGGTGTGTTCAAGTCTGTATGTAAGTCTCCAAAATGGTACCTCTCTAACCTGATCCTTTAGTACCTTGCATTTTTTACTCTTCTGCCCTGTTACTACAGTATTTTACTGCTCAGGTGCAGTGGAGCCCCTGTAAAGGCATGAAGATACAGCTGTTCTGAAAGTCAGCTCTGTAGTGAAATAACTTCACGTGTGTTGATAGTGGTGGTGGCAGGGAAGTTCTGTGTTGTATAGTAGATGTTAATGCTACAAATAAGCCAAGTCCTGCCTGCACAGGAAAGCCTGCAGTCACATTTTCAGACCAGGCTGTGGGATCGGTGCTGTTACTGGATCTATTCGTCAGGAATGAAAGTGCTGTGATTTAGAAAGGTTACTTCCTTTGCATGACCTGAATTGATGACAGTGGCAGCATTGCTGGGAAAAAGCAGCATCCCATGAAAGCTGTACTTTGCATAAAGCAGCGAGCGTGGCTCAGTACTGTCAGTAACCCACTGCCTATGGCCCTGTTTGCTTGAAGACAGAAAAGAGTGATTTAGGCAAAAGATGCTCTTGAGCAAGTAGGTTTTTTAGCATAATAAAGGAGTGTTGGTACTCCAGCCTGCTCCCCCTGACCCGTGGCTTCCTCCAAAACAGAGCCGTGAGGGTTTCAGTGCACAGCAGAGACCCTGGAGCTCAGGTTAGGAGTGACTTGCCATGTAGTGCCAGGCTGCCACATCTGCACACTGATGTCCTTGTCACCAGTGTAAAAGCTGGAGTGCCTTTAGTGAAGCCACAGAAACAGGCTCTTACCACACACAACTGAGAGAAATGGGACTATGTGAGAGAATTGGGATAAATTCCACTTCCATGAAATGCTGTTAGTGCTGAAGGTGTTGGCAGAACTTTACCTGGTTTCTGTGGCCTCTTTTATCCCTAAGGTTGTCTTGGTATATCTGAATGTCAAATAAAAACTGTAGCAGCCATTTTAAATATAACAGAGGCTTGAGATGAGTGTATGGACTTAGGGAAAAGGCAGGGGATTGATTTGACTGCTGGATTGGTAAAACCACTGGCACAACCTATGGAATTGGTTAAACCACAGCGATAAAACTTGTTTTTTTCTGAAAAATTAAAATGATATTTTCTACTTTGGTGTTTTTTTTTTTTTTTTTTTTATGATGGGACAGGAAGATGGTTAAGACTCGCCCATGTTCATAGAGTATCTTGGAAGCAGTTTAAGAAAGCAGATGAATGAATTCTATTTGTTTAAAAAAATAGCTTTAGTTTGCAAATAGCATGAGAAGATGCAGCATGAAGGATACTGTAGGACTGCTTGAGTCCTAAAGGTTTTTCTTTATCAAAATTCTGGTTATAAAATAGTTTAATCTGCTACTTACTAGAAATGACAGGCTTGCCTGTGTCCTTCAAAAATGTGCAGTTGTGGAAATGAGCAGTCCGTGGGGAGTCTGGAAGCTCAGAGAAAGCATGGCCAGGCATACATCAAAAAGCAGTTCTTCCTCCATCCCATCCTCATCTTGCTAAATGGAAAAGCAACATTCTACTGCCCAGCATGGCTTTTTTGAGTCGATAGGTATGTGGTTGCACTCTGCAATCACAATAAAATGCAAACCCCAAATCTCTTTGATCTCATTATTTCAAGAGGATTCCAGGGCTAAACAGAGAAAGAAAAATAAGTTGTTTCTCATTTGTTCATTTGCTTTGGTTTGTTTTGGTTTTTTTTTTTTAGCTAGAAATATCCTGACTTGTACAATCAGGAGAAGGCATGTCAGGCTCAGCTCTGCTAAGCTGTCCTTGCCAGAGCTGCTGGAGAAGGCTTCATGGCAACTCCACACTGGGGTGGCCAAAAGGTCCTGAGGCTGGAAGGTTGAGCAGGGGTGTAGGGGTCTTCCCCAATACCTGTGTCCTGCTGCCTGGCCAGAAAAGGGTTAAGGCCTGCCTGTCTGCTCCATGATTCAGAGGGATTTGAAGGAAGAAGGTGTGCCTTCTTTTGCAGGAAATCAGAAGACACAATGGGAGATGCTTTTGGGCTTTTGCTACTTGTTACCTGGGAAGAAGCTATTTTTTATGTTACTTGGGCATTGTCTTTGACTGAGTAAGAAATGCCCAGAGGAAGAGGGCCAGTGTAGACTTTGAGGCAGGAGGATGCTGAGATTTCCCTGCACAGGGTAACAAACTTTTCCCAATTTATAATGTCTTTGAAAGCAGCTTCACCACCAGACCATGAGTTCCTGTGTGGGAGTTGAACCTACTTGCATAAGCCATGTGCCAGCTCAGTTGTTTTTTTGTTATAAATTGATCAGGCCATTAATTTCTTGCAAACATCAGAATTTGGAGGGATTTTAACTGGGCCAGTCTATTCTAAGGTCTGGCTTTACACTGTTAATTTAGCAACACAAAGCTGCATGTGCTACTTTGCTTTTCTCTAACAGGATTTAATAGCGGGCTTTTTGACTGTTGCTTTTTTTTGAAGATCAAGATATTTTCCCTACTTTTTTAGGAAATCAACCAGTTCAGCCAAAGTTACAAGGAAAATCACCTGATATAAGCTTGGGGACCCAGACGTGCGTTTCTACTTACAGGAAGGATGCTGTTACTTGGCAAAAATGTAGCAGAACCAAAGAAAGAAACGGTGGGAATGTGATTGCCAGGCATGTGGAAAATTACTTTCAAGTAAGTTTCTTTAAGATCAAGAAATGTTAAGGCTGATCCTGACCACACTGATCCCAGGCAAGTCATCACTGACCCAAGTCCAGCTGAGTGGTATAAGATAGCAAGAGAGCAGCCACATACCAGTTTGCAGAAATGAGTTTTGTTATGGCATTAATCCTGAACTAGGCTGTGTAAGGAAGAGGTAGGTCGTCTTGGAAGGGGTTCTAAAAGCTTCCTTCTGGGAAGAATTTTGATGATTTCCCATTGTTTTGCTGTGGCTGAGATGGCAGAGATGTGTCGTGGCTCGCAAATGATGCAGTGACAGTTCCCCTCTCTGTACTGCCATGCCTTGGCTGGAGCCAGTGACTCTCGTGGCTGCCAAGGGCAGCCCACAGTCTGGAACTATTTGTGAGGAGCCTCCGCATAGCTGTGGTATTTAGTGGTTCGATACAAGAGAAGCAGCTGCCTCCGCACGTACCCATTCAAAAATTCCCCACCCTCTCTCGGGGGCAACTGGCCATGGCACTGTTGGATTTGCTAATGCTGAACAGCCCGAGCAAGTGCTGAAAGACTGACTTATCTTTGCAGTGTTGGACGATGGAAATGGTGAGATAGTGAACCAAGAGAAGCATAAAGCTGCAGAGGCCATCAGACCTTTTTCCTGGGCAAAACTGTTCCTGGCACCTCCTTGTCTCATGTGCCCTGAAAAATCCCCTGTGTTTTCACAACTAGAATGGCCTAAGGCTGTCCTTCCCAAACAGGAGCCCACCAGCATCCATCCCATCATCTCAGTGGAGGCCTGAGACTCTTTGCAGTGCTAGTTGCTTGTGAGCCCTTCTCTTCAAATTCATCACAATTTCTATTTTCTGATTGTAAATATCCATCCACAGAGGGCTCCTTTAACTACTGTCTGAAAGTGAGAGTAACACTCTTGCCTGAACACTGGCTCTCCGACCCGAAATGCACTGAATGGATTTACAGTACCCTCTGCCCAGTGTAACTCTGGTACATGCAGTAAAAAAATGTTACTCTCTACTCTTTTTTTCAATTACTGCCAGCATTTAGTGAAGGATTTTTCTGCCTTCTTAAGTAAGGCTGGACATTTTTTGGGCACAGTGTGCACCCTGCATGGTTCTTACCCTTCTTTGTTACCTGAGGACATGCAGGAAGAGTCTCTGGGTTCCATAGTTCTCCCAACCCCTTGTGGGAGAGGGGTTGTGGACCCCTGGCCTTGGCATCACTTCTTGCATGGCACCCCACCGGGATCTGCCCCTTCCTCCAAGGTGGCAGCATTAGGATCCCAGCTGTGTTTGTGCTGCCTGACACATGAGCATTGCCTCCCATGAGGATTTCAACAGTTCCCTGCTGCTGCAGTGTCTCTTGATAACTGAAATAACTGATCTGATAAAAGATCATGTCTCAGCAGGTGCCAGGGCTTCAGCACACGATGGTCTGTGTAGTGTCGGAGATGGTATTTATGCATACATTTTAATCCTAGTTCACACTGTACTTTTAAGGTGTAAAACACCTTGGAAATGTTGGCTTCTTATTGTTACTATTATCACTTTCATCTTACTTTTCCATAATTCTGAGTTATTAATGAGTAATTAATGCAACAAGTGGGAGCTCTTCCAAAGCTTTTTAGTCCATATTGTTTTCAGTCACATCATACTAGATGTCTTGGAGGAACCTGATCTGAGACAAACCCAGCCCAGTCTGCCCCAAGAACCCAATGCATGCAGCATGAGTAACAAGCAAGGGGAGTTGGAAACTATCATTCAATTAGAAAACTGTGACTGAATTGTTATCACAGAAACATGGTGGACTGTCATACAACTGGAACACTGGGAAAACAGTACAGGAGACTCCTGGAGTGCATCAAGGATAAATTCCAGGTCCAGGTGTTAGACAAACAAACCAGGGAAGAAGCTTTACTGGACTTGGTGCTTACCAGTGCAGATGCGCTCATTGCAGCGGGTAGGACTGAAGGTAACCTGGCCTGTAGCAACCATGCTCTGGTTGAGTTTGTGGTCTCAAGGTTCTCTGCCTGGCACAGAGCAAGTCAGGACCCTGAGCTTTAGAAGAGTGAACTTCCAGCTGTTTGAAGAATTAGTGGATGAGATCCCCTGGGAAACTGTCTTTAGCTGACCAGAGCTGGCAACTCCTTAAGGCCACTTTTCTTAGAGCACATGAGCTGTCTTTCCCAATGTATAAGAAATCAAGTAAGGGAGGCCAGAATACGGCATGGATGAGCAAGGGCCTTCTCCTCAAGCACAGGAGTAAGAAGAAAATGCACAGTCAGTGGAAACAGGGTCAAGTGGCCAGGAAAGAGTATAGGGATACAGTTTGAATGTGTTGTGGTGTCATCAGGAAAGATAAGACACAGATGAAACAGGATTTGGCAAGGGATGTGAAGAAGACGTAACAAACAGGGATTCTTTAAGCACATTGGTCAGAAGAGAAAGGCCAAAGAGAGCGTACCTCCCTAAAAAATGAGAAAGGAGAGCTGATATCAACAGATACAGGGATAGCTGAGGTACTCAGCAAGTTCTTTGCCTCAGTCTTCACAGGCGGTTAGGCTTCCCACACCTCTCGCCTCTACTCAAGAAAGAGATAGACCTATTGGAGTGAGTCCAAAGGAGAGCCATGAAGATCAGAGGGCTGGAACACCTCTCCTATGAATACAGACTGAGAGAGCTGGAGTTGTTTAGCCTGGAGAGGAGAATGCTCTGGGGAGACCTCATTGTGGCCTTTCAGTAATGAAAAAAGAGTGAGAGCAGCTTTTGACATGGACAGAGAGTGAGGAAACAAGGGAAAATGGTTTTAAACCAAAAGAGGAGAGATTTAGATTAGGTGTTTGAAAGAAACTCTTCTCTGTGAGGGTGATGAGGCACTGGAACAGGTTGCCCAGTGAAGCTGTGGATGCCCCATCCCTGGAAGTGTTCAAGGCCAGGCTGGATGGAGCTCTGAGCAGCCTATCTACTAGTGGAAGATGTCCCTGTCCATGGCAGGGGATTTGGAACAAGATGATCTTTAAGTTCCCTTCCAGGCCAAGTCTTTGTATGATTCCGATTCTATAAAGTCAGTGTAAAACTGTGTACAAAAAGACACAGACTGATACACAGGTGACACCAGCAGATAAAGATGTTATTTGCAAAACTCTTCCTTCAGTGTGAGGGCCAGGGAGCAGCACATGCTGCAAAGAACAGCAGCAACACAAATAGCCTTGGGAGCGAGCTTTGGCTGAGGTGTGTGTCCTGTGTTTATCTCTTAATTTAACTGTATCGGGAAAACCCACGGAGGAAAAAATGTGGCTATTTTCCAGATGCAGAGTGATGCAGGAAGAAGCAGGAGTGTAATTACACATGCTTGCCTACTGAAATATGTGTACGATTGCTATGGGATACTGTAACTAGCAACATCTATTGGATTATTTTTAAAGCTAAAGCAGTAATAATCTGCTAATGTTCCTGAAGTCTGTTTCTGTGCTTGGCAAACCTGCCTCTGCGTGGCAGATTTAGATCCTGTGCCGCTTAGGAAATGATGCTTTTGCTGTGCTCGGCTGTATCAGCTGAGAAATCTTTGTCAAACTCGTTTGCATCTGAGCTGCGTGGAGTGTGCACTGAGCTAATTCCACCACTGCCAGGATTTACTTTATTTCTTTGTGTTTAATTACAGAAAAGAGTGAACTGTTTGTTTTGGTTTATTTAATTTTTTTTTAATCCCCTCCCCCTTTTGATTGCACAGAGATTCTGTGTGCCAAGAAGCCACTAAAAAGAAACAGAAACGGTGCGAAGAGATTATGCGTGACAGGAATAGTTTGTCACAGAGTTGCAGATTATTTGTTGCTGTCGTGCTTTGAATAAGTGACAGCGAGTGTCTGCAATTCTCCCGGTGCTGCCCCGCTGCTTTGATCAGCAATGAAACTGTTAACAGCGCTGACAATTAATTACTGTCGATGGGCATTGCGGCTTGAACTTCCCCTGCCCAGCAGTGGCAGATCGCACCCGTCAGGGCTATTGTTTAAGGCTTTCTCTGGACATATCGCTGGGGTGAATCCCGCTGTGCTTCTTTTCGGGGTTTTCTTCCACCGTTACCGCCGTTGGAGGGTTGCGCTGGTTTTCGGGAGGGGAGCCGGGATCGCAGGCAGCGTGCTGGCCGCGTGTGGGAGGTGTGCCTTCACTGCCGTGTGCCCCCGGGTCCTGTGCTCATCTGCAGCTCGGAGGGGTGCGGCATCCAGGGGTGGGGGGCAGAGAGGCTCTGTGCCTGTAGCAGGTGGTGAGGAACTGGGGAAGGGACGGTGGCCCTCAATGCAGGTGTTGCGGTGGAGAGGAAAGTGATTGCCGTCGGAGACTGCAAGCGCTGCGGTGAGTCTCCTTCTCTCCTTCCCCGAGTCCCAGCCTTCCTACTTTCTTGTGACTCTCTAAAATCTCCCTTTGTGTAGGCTCTTTTTCCTTTTCGGTCTCTCCTTTTTTACCTGCCCGCCTCTTCTCCCCTCGTCTCTCATTCCCCTCCTTTCAGTTTCCTTTCTTTGTTTCCATCCCGGTGCCTCTGAGGCTGGACGCAGGCTCATGCAATTGCGCTGGGTTCTTGGGACATTTGTAGCCGTATGCTTCGGGAGCTGTTGACTGGCAGGAATCGTCTCTAATGGATTTGAAAGTACCTGAACACCCAATTTGCATTTCTGCCTTTCTGCTCAAAACCACACTGCCGCTCAGCTCCCTTGAGGCTTGAATTCTGATGGAAGCAGCTGTGGCAGTGGCATCTTGTGATTTGCTTCATCAGTTGACATTTGCAGGAATTTGGACTGATGTAACGAGGTTGTCCATTTTACTGCCCTCTGCTGCTAAACAACTTGGGCAACTTCTCACCTACGGAAAGGGTAGGTATACCTGGCTTTATTAGTGAGAGCCCACATGAAGGTGTGCCTCCTCCTCATGTTTTTGTTGTTGTTATTCTTATCCAACAGTCTATATTGATTTGTGGTGTATTTGTATCAGTCAAATTCTGTTGTGTGTTTAGATTGCATGTAGAATTAGGAGTTTTAGTAGTGTTTTGAAGATCGGGAGAAAGTCCTCTACAAAATTAGGTCTTGCCTATGTAAACAAGTTGCACTACTTTTTAGCTACTGTTCTGTAACATTGATATAACCCTCCCCTAGTGAGAATTCAGCTATGCCAGTATGGACATGCTTATACCAGTGTAGCTTGTTCCCTGTGGGAAAGAAGAACCAGCTATTCCAGTATAAAGCACTTTTATTTGGCTCTGATTACATCCACACTTTTGTTGTATCTGCAGAAATATACCAGCAAATAATACTTGCAATTCAGCATGGGTGAACTGGTACAAAATCATGTGTAGAACAAGTCTTGGTCTGCAGACTGCCTCAGTAACTCCTTGACAAGCAAGTGTTGGATATGCCTTGTATTTATAATCTTGTCTTTGTGACTGGAGGTACAGTGAAAAGACTTGGTGTTACTGTTGCTGTGTATTCACAGTTAAACCAAGAACTGGTCAGTGTGTTGGCTATAAAGTCATCACTGTGAGTATTGGTTGTTATTTATTTTTAAATAAAGTGCGCAGGACTTACTTCAGTTTCAGACTGATTGCTGACCTTTGTTTTTATTTGCAGCAAGTTGGCAATGTAACAGAGGCATGGCAGAGATGCAAATTCCAGTAAAGCTTGCTTGGAAGTGCATTTGAGCTGGCAGGGAAATACAGAGGTGTTCTAGTGACGTTGCAAATCTGGGTCCTGAAAAGCCACTTGTGCCAGTGAAGTGTGTCTGGTGGGTGTGAAACACTTATCTGTGGTCACCTGCCTCAGTCGTCGGCAGGGCAGGGCAATTGAGAGACCATCAGACAACAGGTACAGAGTGAAACTTTGAAAAATTCCAATCAGATACAAAATCCAAAATATCGTAGTTTATTGATGGGATTTTCCCAGTACTGCTGATAATCTAGATGATCGGTATGTGCCTTGTAGCAAGAAATGCAAAGGGAAGACTCTAGGTGTTTGCAGACAAATGAGAAATACATTTAGTATGGGAAACACTTTATATTGAGAGAACTGGGGGAAGGCAGTGCCACCAACAGACTAGGGTCTTCTGGAGAACTGGCTTAATTGCATGTGACTGATGACAGGTGTCTGGAAATGTAGGACTTAACAAAGACTTCTAGGTTCTCTTTTACCACAGAGTAAATAAATGAGTATGATCCTTTTCTTCTGCAAAATAAGAGGTGATTTTAAGGCAGATGGTAGTGAGGTGAAGGAGTCTGTGAGGAGGAGAAGCTGGTGCCATTAGGGAACTGCAAAGCTTCACTGGAAGGAACATACTTTGTTGTGCTGCCTGTTGACACAATTACCTTGCCAGGCTGCTGAGGGAAATAAATTTTCACGGAACCTAATAGTTTCCTCCTATGATTTAGTGTCACCTTTGTCTTGTTTAATTCCCACCGTTACTTATTGTGAATACCATTTCCATGCTGCGTTTCTGAACTTCATTACTTTCAGACTGAGCACTGCTTTGGAAACAGCTTTCCGAACTGCAAATGGCTTGTTTTACAGAGCAGGGTGGAAATCTTCTTTGCTATTTTTTCCCTGAGTTCATTGGCTCCCCATGACTCCAGTGATGGGATGGTGGCAGTGGTGACTCACATGAGTGAGCTGGGACTCTTGCCTGCAGGCTGGGACTGCATCTGGGTGGCTCTGGGTCTGTCGAGGTGGCACAGGCAGGCATCAGTTGGTAAAGCTAGTGTATGGTCATCAAAAGCAAGCAGCTAACCTTGAGTAAATCTGCAGCTGGGCTATAACCCAGCCTGGTGTCCAGCTTGCCCTGGTCTTTCCTTTTTCTTTCTAGGAGGAAGGTGTGGTAGTAATTTTGCTGGTTTATATTACTTCTCTTCCTGAGCTGGCTCATGGGTTTTGTCTGTTCTGCTTGCATTGGGTGGGAGCTGCAGGCTGTCAACAGCAGAACTTTTACCTTAAAGACTCCAGCAATGGTGGCAGTCTTGAAAGGAGGAGCAGAGACATCAGACAGGTTCTTGCTTGCAGTTCTTGGCAGCGTGGTTTGCAGTCAGGACAGTTTAAATGAGATTGACAGACAGACAGTATTGGCTCGGCCCTGCTCCCATAGGAGTCTGCAGAATCCATTGGTGAGCAGTTTTGAAAAGCTCCTTTTGATTGGTCTTGTCACCTCCGCTTTTAAGCAGATAGGAAATTGTTCTTTATAAAAACACCCAATTGCCTTACAAGCAATCGCATCACTGGTGTCTGAGGTGTTGCGTTGCAAGCTGCATAGGAGAGAAGTTATTAATATCCGTGTTTATACATTTCTCTAAATATTAAGAAATTACTCCAGTGGAAAATTAGTTTTGCAGCAGAGGACACTGAATGAGCTGACCTGATCAAGGGGTAGACATAATGTTATGCTCTTTAGTTTTCACTGCTTCACTCAGACGTTACCTGCTGTGGTCTGCTGCTGTTTAGCAAGAGCTGCCTGAGACAGAGAGAAACCAAATATCCTCTTTCAGGTAGGGGCAATTATTTATTATGTGTTTGTACAGCTCCTAACACTCTTGGTTGCTGTGCCTCCTGATTGCTGATGGTTGAGCAATAGTATTTGTTGCTGGCAGTTGGTAATAGTAGCCAGTGTTTATGCTCTGTAAGGGAATTGGGTATTGTGTGCACAGCCATGGGATGTTAAAGATTTTGTACCTTTTAGAGGCACCACAAGGTCTGTACAAACCGTTTACCCTTCTGCCATTTTAAGTGCTTCCTTACTTCATTTCAGAGATATTTCTTTATTCTTTCCCTTGTTGCCCTCCCGAACTTTTCAGATCTTTTCCATCTGGGCTCTTGTGTTTATAAACTCTCCTGTGTTTGGACCTTGTAGGCAACAACCACTTTGAAGCCTGCTTTTTTAATACAGACCAAAGAGGTGCCAGAAAGCTCTCCTCTGCCCCTTCTTTCCAGCACTGCAGGCCTCTCTTCTACCTGTTGGATGCTCGGCCCTGCACTCACTGCTGTCAGTCAGCATCACCCTGCTAAGAAAGCCACAAAGCTTCCCTGTTTTACATAGCCTGAGGATCTGAAGCAGTACAGATATTTTAATTTCTTTTAGTTTGTTTCTATTGAAAAGTCATAGTGCTGCAACTCCAACTCCTGTTGCATGAGACCCACACAACCAAAGCCTATAACTTTTTGAAAGCTGACCAGCGGTCAGCTCTGAGAGGGCCTGAAGTCCAGTCTCATAAAAACTGTCTGTCACCTTTTAGCCTTTCTCCTTGTCACTTCCTTTCCACAACAGAGATAATGGGAGGGTTTCCTGCTAACTCTTGTCTCTCTGTGATAAATTGCTGTGGTCTTTATTGGAAAGCATTGTATAGCTGCTCTTAGCACTGTGATAAAGAAAATGCTGTGAACTGGCTGCATTGTGTTTGGCTTCCTTTCAGTCAGGGCCAGTCTGGATGCTGAGGACTTGATCTTCCTTCTGGGCCAGCCTTCAGCTCCTGTTTGTGTTGTAGGCAAGGATTTGTGTTTGTTTTTTAAAGCCACATTTATACTTCTGACATGGAGCTGTTGAAGGTCGATGTGATTCATAAATCTGTGGATAGGGGGTTGTATGTGCCCTTTGTTCTCCACATCCTCCCTCCCTTGTGGCAGTGCTGGAGCTGGTGTGGGCATCCTTGCATTGGTGGTGTGCTGTGTGGTTGGTGCTTCCCTTACCCTTCCCAGCTGGGAGCTCCCAGCGCTCTGGTCAGGGGTCATTTCAACCCCACCCTGTGTTTCCAGTTGCCAGTCCTTGAAGCAAGGAGAGTTTGTCGCTGAGTTTTTGTTTCAGTTTGGATTTTTTTGCTTGGATCTTTCCATTCAGTGACACAAAATGCTGGTGTCAGTATAGGTTAGCTTTAAAGAGATGAGAAGAGTTCCCATGTTGAATTCTACGGCTTTCAGATTTCTTGTCTTTTGTCAAGAACTGTGTTGTTAGATTTGCTGCCCACAAGACTGGGAGCCTGGATTCTCCAGGGCTTTAGCTTATGGCTGATAAATCACAGTTTCATTCTAGCCTATGCCCAGCACACCGCACCTAGTAGTGGGACAGTATGAGTAGCAGAGTAGTTACTGGAAAAATACTGTGATAATTTTAGTTGAACAGGTAGAAGGAGGTCAGCAAAGACAAATACACTGTTAAATTTGTATGACATGCATGTGCTCATTCACCTGTGTGCCTAAAACTCCCTCTGTCTGAATCAAAGGAAAGCTACAGTACAAAGAGTTTATGCTGTCTCCTTGTTTGCGCTGTCATGGATAAACTGGGAGAGAAGGAAGGACTGAAATAGGGGCGGAAAGGTTTTTAGCTTGGGAACTGAGCCTGAGAGTGGGTTTCATTGTGCGTACTGCATCAGCCTTTGCATGGTTTGAGTCCTTTGGGCTCACTTAACACAGCATAAATCCCACCCTAAATACTCTTTATGGGTTGTCTGGTTTCTCTTCTCCTGCAGAGATTTTTAATTAAAAGTCTAGGCCCAAAATAGCTATTGTCGAAAGAAGAGCTGGATGCTCTCATCTCTGAGAAACAGTGAGATTTATACAAAAGTAAAGAGTATATTAATTTCCTGTAGAATTTCAGGGAGAGTGTCAGAGGAAGTATAGGTGGATGCTAAATTTAAACCACTGTACAGCAGATCGTGGTATACTACAGTGCCCGAAAGTCTGACAAGCTAAACAGGGGCATATAAGGATCTCTTCAAAAATAGATGCACTTTCTTAAGTTTATTTGGTCATGTTTATTCAGCCCTCCTTATGAAGGCCCCTGAGATTTACAGATCATGTCTGAATCTGATAGCAGAAACAAGAAAGTAGAGGAGTGGAAATTTCAGCATGATTGGAGCCCCTTGGGGTGTGGTCGTTTCTCCATCACTTAGCTGCTCTTCAAAAGCAGATGATCCAGGTCAGCTATAATTCGGGAAGCTTGGGGTCAGAGCCATTGGGTGGAAATATAGTTTGTGCTATATTTCAAGGTAGGTATATACTTCTAATATGTAATTCTTGGCATTTAGAATTGTCCATTTCATTCTTGGTGAGCATATGTTAGGACAGTGGATGCTCATGACATATCTGGAACTGAATCTTTGTGACCTTGAGCAGGACTTGTTTTCTGTCTTGTAAGATGGTTTGTAAACATCCTTCCGTGCCCTTACGTTTGCCGTACTCCCATGTTGAAGTTCATTTTTGAGCCTGAGTCTGGAAATGGTTCAGCAGGACTGGAAATAGAAATTGATTTTGATTTACTCTGTTACAAAGGGGCAATATTTCACAAACAAGGGAATAATGTTAGGAGGACACTATCAAGCATGAAAGCAGGTCTTAAAATTAGGTTGGTATTTCCGAGTAATTGTGTGGTGGGAGTGTAGCCCCAAGGCACAATCTTTTCTAGATTTAATTGTGTAAAGGCAGAGGTGGATATCATAGAAAGTCATCAGTGAGGCTTGCAGTCGTCTGGGTTTTTTTAAATGTCATTAAAGCTTGAAGTAGGATCCTTCCATTTAAAGGGAATATGATCTCATTATGTGATTTAGATAGCAGTATGAGGCTGTAATGATGCTCTTTAATATGTTCTTTTTAAAGAAAAATATCAAGGCGAGAATTGACCTTGAAGATGTGGCCTCCTTGCAAATGATACAACTACATGTCTGTCCAAAGCAATGTGTTCTTGTCATGGCTTTAAATCTCTTGATAATTTTAGCTAAAGCAGCTAAGGTACTGTCTTGTTTAGATTTCCATGTACCTGATGCCATATTTCCCTCACTGCCCTGGGCTTATCCCAAGTCCTGTCAGCCTCTTTCAAAGAGCCACACTCCTGGGAGCCCTCCTGCAGGCAGTGGGGATAGCGGGAGCCATGCAGGACTGAGCTCCCTCTTCCCAAGGCCTGTCATGGTGACTCCATCAGGGTGACCCTTTTCACAGCCTGGGGTCTCTCACCCCTAAGGTACCTCTGGAAAGCATCGTTTATTAAAAAACTGTTCTTTTAGGAAGTCAATTCCAGTTTAAAAGGATTGTATGGAGGTCATTGGAGAGTATTACTAACAGCACACCTAGAAACTTAGGGGCATGGGGGGATGTGGGATAACCATTCCCCAGGCAATGAATACTGTGTGACGTATGGATGAGTACTGGCAAGCTCAATGTGTCAAAGGTGGATGTGGTTTACCATTATGTAATTCATTAATACTGTTCATGGGACTTGCTTGCTTGATTTCTCAGATACAGCTTCTAGCGTGGCTTGCATGCCTTCCCTGTAGCCCATGCTGTTAGCCCTACTCCAGCTATCTAGCTCAAAGATAATTTGTGTATATGTGCTGTTGTGCTTACACCTTAATTTTGACGTAACTATATCTTCAAGAACCTCTTGAGTTCACTGCCAAGAAGCAACTGTGATAGCCATGTGAATGCTTGTATCATCTCTATGAAACTTTGAAATAAAGATATATAAATATTTCTCCATGAAAAGAAATTTACAGGCAGAGATCTGCTTTCTGAGTTTGTTTCCAAGTGGATCCTTACTCGAGTTTCTTGGCTAGTCTGTTATAAAAACTGCAGCAGGAGATGAATTGTGATCTGGGATGGCACACTTCTTCCTATACCTTGCACACTTGATTGTACATGATGTTTTGGCGGGCAGTCTTTACTAATCTGAGTTTTGACTTTGTTTTCCTGCTTGAAAGAATGCTGATGAAAGAGATCAGTAAAAAATAATGGTAAACTGAATAAAAATTCAGTAAGATGGGTAAGGTGTTTGATGCATGCCGAACAGGGGTGATTTACCTCTTCTGCTGAATATATTAGAACATGGGGTTAAAGGGCTGAAGAGGATTCTAAACAAGCACCTTACCTTCTTGCATAGACAGATGTTGTAAGAAAATACCTTTGCCTGAGCTATCTTCAACAGAGATGCCTTCAGAAATTGAGGCTTAAAGGAGATTATGTAAAGTATGCTTTACTGAAAATAAAGTGAGGGACTAAGAAAAAAGATCTGCAGGAAAGGTGATGGCTTCTGTTTTTCACTGGGTGCTGGTGACTTTCTCATCCTTCTGGTAGTACGGGTTAGACCTTCAATTCAGCATGCACCTGCCATTACCAGAGAAATAATTAATGTTGATGTATTGGTTGTAATTACAACAAGTGAGGTATGATATATGCAATTAGCAAGGGGAAATACCAGTGAAATGCTGTCAGAAGAAGCTCCTCGGTGCTGGTGGGAAATTTAATATGCTTTGTTAAATTAATAGCCTTTGCATAACAATCCATTTGTAGTTTAAAGGACAGAGGAGGTGGATGTAAAAATCATTAAGCATTCATTTCAGTGACCCACTCAATATGCTTGGTTGGAAGAAATCACTAGCATGTTTACCCAGTAAATTGCAACTGTTCTAAGACCAAAAAAAACCACATGAGGATTTTGTATGTAATGCTTATTGCAATGCCCATTTCTAAGCCGTAAGGTTGCAGTGATCCCTTTTGCAAACACAACATGGCTTTAGTGATGGGCTAGTGTTTATCCAAACTTGTTCTGAAGAGGAGGTTTTCCTGCATGTCAAATAAAAATGTTTTGATCTTTGTGACCCTATCTTGAAATTTCTTAGTCCTGAGTTAGATAAGGATTCACAGAAGGAACTGTCTGGGATGTTTTTTTCTGATTGTTGGCATTCAGGGCCTGGTTTTGCCTGTAGCTGTTCTGTTTGTGGTCTCTGTGAATAATGCTCACCGTAGAGAGAGATTAGTTGTAAGAAGATTATGCATCTAAGTGCTGCTGGTGTGCCTAAAGCTGGAAATGTTCTGGTGTATACAAAGGAAACATTAATCAAGATGTCTTACAGAGAATTAAGAGAGGAAATAGTTTTGTCTTCTGATTACTACATAAGTTTCACTGCCCAGTGCCAGAGAAGGCAGAGAGAGAGGCAGAAGGTGATAGAAAAAGGTGTTCTTCTCTTTTCAGGGAAAGCAAGGGCAGATTGCTGGGGGTGGCTGTGGTAGGCCAATTCCACAAAAGCAGCACAAGGGAGGCAGCTTTAAGGCATCTTCAGGACATGTGAGCATTGAGTTAGATTGTAGGGCCAAACTAGCCATACTCCTGAGCTTGCCAAAGCAGCTGAGAGAAATCCTTCCTGTTGCATGTAATGTTAATAAAGCCAGTTCCTTTGTTACAGATGGGTGTCTTCAGCAACCCATATTACTTGATTTTCCAGCCTGGACTGATCATCAAGCTTAGTATGGCATGCAGCAGAGGGTATGGCAATCCTTCCACCTGGTGCATGCCTGTAGTACCAGCATTTTGGTGTATTCATCTGGAATGCATGGAGGATTGGAAGAGTAGAGAACTACGAAGCTGCTGGGCCTGCCTGGGGATCCAGCAGAGCACAACATGGTCTGGGAGGAACATGTCAGGGACCACCACTGGTGATGAAAGTTCCCTTTGCCTGCACCACAGAGAACAAGCTGACCCTAAGTAATTCTGGAGACCACCTGACACCTACTCCATTGCTTCAGACTCCAGCTAACAGAACAACAGCCCAGAACATTCAGTGTCAGCTGTAATAAGTGTGTTTTGCCGTTTCTCTAACAAATAAAATTAATTAGGCATAGAAAAACATTGCCTGCACAGTCACTTTTCACTGTATCAGGTTTTATTTAACTGCTAGTAAGGGGTTGGTTGTTCAATTATCTTATTAATAGGCATTTTTGGGAATAGCTTTCAGAAACAGATTTCACAGACTTCCTGAGTTGATTGTGGTTCTTCAGCTGCTGTAAATCACCAGTGCACCACTGAAATAATAATTTACCCTCACTGAGGATCTGTGCTGCTGTTTTTCCTTATGAATACTTAGAACTGTAATCACTAGAAATTTGCTAACAATTTTCCTTCGCATTTCATTCATGAAATTTTTACCTTCTCATGGTTAATTGGATCAGGAAATGTCAGTATCTTTAATTTTTCCTATTGATGCATGTTTTGGAGTGAAATACTTCTGTGAATACAAAATATGGTTTAATTTAATTTCTGGGTAATATTTAGTGACTAGAAAAAAAGAAGATTTGAATAAATTAAGAGCCCCTCCTAACTATCACAGCCTTCTTGACTATACAAACCCCCAAATGAACTATTTATAGAAAACTACATATTTTCAGTCTATTTTAAAGTGCTAAAAATGGGATTAAGCAAACTAACCTACACACCAGTTTGCAGTGGGTAGGGGCAACATAATATCTGCACAGTGTTTAGCTGTGTGGTAATTATATATCACGAACTTTAAAAATTTAAAGAAGGAGCCAGGAAAATTCCATCCCCTAAAGCTTTAAGCCTGATGCTGGAAAGTGCCACTATCTTCCCAGCGAGCACAGAAGGCCCAGAATGCAGAGCCACTGTGTGAAAGGCATCTCTGCACCAACAGTGATCATCTGTAAGTGTATCTCAGTTGCTGCCCTCACCCAAATTGGGTCCAGTGCCAGAGGAGGGGAGTGCTGGCAGTTCCCATTTGCTTTAATGGCAGCCACGAGGTTTGCTGATAAAGTAACTTTTATTCTTTCCCTGTTCATCTTCGTTGGCTGTTCCTGAAGCTGCCTGGGAGTGAAAGTCCCATTGGGTTATTGCACCCCGTTCACCACCTTCATTTGTCCCGTGTTTCACGGCGGTTTGACGTAGACTTCTCATCTGCTGTATTTTTCATTTTTAAAAGGTAAAGTGGTCTCAAAGACAGAGTTAGTAAGAAGTTTATTTCTTGCTGCTGGGCTATTTATTCCCTTCTAAGCTCTGGTGAACAACCCACATTTAATAGCCCATTACTGCTTAGAAAGCTGTCACCACAGAAGAGGCAGTCCTGAGAAGTACTGTGTTTAGTGGCTCTATCGTTACTCTCTGTATTACCTTTCCTTCATTTTTATGATCAAGAGAACAGAATAGAAGTCCAGAAATCACCTGAGCTGCAAACTTCAGGGCACTTTAATCTGTCAAGACTAACAGCCAAGTAGGAGCTAGAGTGGAGGTTCTTCTTATGAGGTTAGTTTCCTAAGAGAGCTTTTGGATTCTGCATCAGTTGGCATCTTCAAATTAAGACGTTGACTTTTTAGGGGCAGTTCCCCATCTCATGTGCTGGATTTGGAGGGAATGCAGGAGCAGTGGGTGAAATTGCTTGCCTTATGTTATATAAGTGATTTGATGACAGAATGGCAATGTTTTGCCTTCTGCAGTTCTGGTCCAATTTTGATTTTTACCTTCTTTCTATTCCCTGAGCCCCCACAGAACTGGTTTCTGTGTAGCATCTGCCGTATCCTGAAGCAACCTCCAAAATACTGATTTAGGAGTAGATTTGGGTTTCAGAACAACAATGTTGTCTTCAAATCAGCTATGAAAGATTTGAAGATCAAAATCACTCATATCTAGAAGCCTGTCTTTTATAGCTGCTTATTTCTTACCAGATACTTCAGCAGCACTGAACTTTTGTATGTTTTCTAGATAATCACACCTTAATGTTATGAAAGTAGATTTAGTACAAGGCAATATTCTTGAAGCCCTTCACACCTTCCTTTCTCACACACGTGATTCTGGGCAGAGGCTGGGTGTTTAACGCTGTACACACCTTCCTGTTACATCCTATTGGAAAATTGCCCCTGGCATCTACTGTTCATCATTCCATGGAGCTCTCACGAGCTTTATGTTATTTGAAGCCAGCTTGGGCAGTCGGACCCTTATGGACAGATATAACGAGTACCTCTCTGAGTAACTGAGCTAAAAAAAATGAAGCCTCAATCTCTTACGGATTTATGGCTTGTTTTTGTGACTGATGTTTGGTAATAACTGAGTTTATAGTACTGCCTTTCTGTCAGAGGACAATTACAGTTTCCCTCCTCTCTTTAGCCAGTGATATTTTCAAATTTTTAATGCCTATTGGAATTCCTTGACTTTTGCAAATAGCTCAAGAGGCATTGGGAGGGAGGATAAAACACAGTATCTAACAGATGCAGACACACGCACAGGTATCTTTTGGAAACCAAACCAAGTATTTCAGTTGTATTATAGAATCTTAACAGCGTGAACTACATTTTCTCCCAATAAGGGAAAAAGTGTCTGATGTTTTAAAAAAATGAAAGCACAAAAGAAAGTCTGTTTCTCTGATTTTTTGCTACAGTTTGTACTAAATAATGAGGTAAAATCTTGTAGGCTGAGTCTGTCCATTTCAGCCTTTCTCTGAAAAAATATCATGGTAATCTAAGATGGTGCAGTCTCAGGGGTTGAACTGTAGGCCAACTATTCTTCTCTTTTACCCAAAATAAAGGAAAAATAAGTTGAACTGTGAGCACACTGTATAGCACTATGGAACTAAAGGCTCTACTGCTGTCAGCTTCCAGTTGGAGTGAAGGCCCTCCTAATGCAGATGGCATAAGAGCCTGTATGGATGAGGGTCAAATGTCAGGAGGGTTGATGCCCATGAGCTGGAGCAATGCAGTGTTAGATATCTTTGAAAAACGTGCCAGGATATTGGTGGCACGGTGTATGGCATGGTTGTATGTGTGTGACTGACGGACAGACAGACATATCACCACTGCTGTTTCTCAGGGAGCTTCAGTCACTCGGGGTCTTCTGCCAAAAAGCACCCAGTTAGGAGCAGCTTACTCAAACTGATCTGTGTGGTCAAAAAGAGATGAGTTGCTGCCACAAGTTTGTATTGAGATACGTAAGAGCAGAGACAGCAAATTACCTACCTGAGGAAAGTCTTTTTCCTTTGTTATTGTCCTGTGACAGTTCCCAGTAGAACA
Organism: Grallaria varia; assembly: GCA_013396735.1. Classification (NCBI taxonomy): domain Eukaryota; kingdom Metazoa; phylum Chordata; class Aves; order Passeriformes; family Formicariidae; genus Grallaria; species Grallaria varia. Next base: position 143,860 of record VWZG01000615.1, read on the forward strand.
AGGCATCCAGATTTCTTGCTGTCAAACCTGTGACTTAAATAACTCTGGGAATGAGAGATCATCAGCACAGTGATTCTGTCAATTATCCTGTGGTTAAATAGTGTGAAATAACAAGTGAAGGGAACATTAGAATATTGGACTCTCTGCATAGTAAATATAGCAACAGTTGAAAGAAATTGTGTTCTTGTATGTCTGACCCAGTACACAGCCTGCTCTTACTCCTGTGTCTGGAGGGGTTTTGCCACTGACACCAGTGTGAGCTGGTTGGCATTTCTCCACTGACACAGCTTGTGGTGCTGCTGAGACAAAATGACGATGGACACAGCTTTTGTGTTACCCTGGGTAGGGCGTAAGAGCCTGATGGGTGGGTGTTTTATTTTTGTAACCTGTTCCCCAGCCTGCTTGCCACAGGATGGGCCTGGGCTTTCTGAACGCCTTCTTGCACAACTGGCACAGCCTTGCTAGGTCATGTTTTTGGGAAAGGTATCCCACTCATCTGCTTTTGTTCTGAGCCACTTACTAGCAGTTCTAGAGGTAGAGAGTTGAGACTGCCTTTTTGGGAACAGGGGCAAAAAATAGCTCAGTGTTAGCATTCCAAACCCAGCTATTTAGACCTGGATTATTTTTAAATATTTTGCTTTCAGACACATGCCTAGCTGTATTTTCCTCCTCTCTCTTTTCTTTTTTTAAAGTTAGATTTAATTTTGCATCCTCTCCCTGCCCAGCTGTGTGCAGTTTCTAAGCAAATAAAGATTTCTTTACATTGCTAAATTAGCTGTGTTACCTGCTGCCCCAGAGATGCCATTGGCCACAATGGGATGTTTTGAGCCTGGATGTGTGTTTGCAGGGCGGTTTTCTGGGAGTTGCTTTGACAGGAGGCAGGGAAGCAGTGAGTGGAAAGCTGCAGCCACCTCATCTCACCCGGCTGTCATCACACGCCATTGCGTGGGGCTCCGGATGCAGGGTCAGTCCGTGACCAGTGTGCATGTCTTGGTGCTCAAGTATAGAGCCTTTCACCAAGAGCTGTATGAAGAAGTTACGGTGAAATCCTGCTGCTGAACATGTGCAGTCTTACAGCTGCCTCACAGTGTGGGCCGTGATAACACACAGGGCTTCTGGAGAATGCGGTGTCCTCAGAGATCACTGCACAGACCTGAATTCATCCTCCACAGGTGATGTGGGCCCAGCAGGGGATATACACCCCCTCCAAATCAAAGCTGTGTGGCCTGGGGGAGTCCCATTTTTGGGCTAGCCCCACCTGCTAGCCACTAGCCTGTTGTTGGATGTTACAGACCCTCACATCTGATGGCTCGTGTTGAACTGCGTTCAGAAAGACCTGCTTCTCAAAGTGGGTTTGGTAACCCATGCTCATAGCTGGAGTCCGGACTGGTTTAGTTCACATTAAGCTCCTGGGCACTGAGGTCTTCTCTTGTAGGAAAGAAGGAGCAGATTCTCTCTTGCCTTGTACATAACAGCTAGTTTTTAAAGTTGATGCAGCCTGCTGTGTAAATACAGTTTTAGAAGTTGGAAAACTGAAACAGTGGGCCTGCCCTCTACAGGGATTGGCAGAGCAGGTGGAGGGACAGAACGCAGATAAAACATAGGAGGGAAGTTTCTTGCGCTGTGACACGTTCATGGCATCCCCTCATGCTGTGTCTTGGCTGTGAAGGCTGAGCTCCGAGACACTACCAAGGGTTCTGCAGGAAATGGGGCGTTTGAGCCCAGGGCAAGGACTGGCGTGGTCCTGGGAGCAGGAAGGGTAGGACGGCGTATTCCAGCCTGCAATCAGCCCGTTTCCCACCTGTGCCACATAGGTCACCTTACACACGTGTTGGTCCTGCCCTCCCGAACCTCACTGTGACTGGGCAGCTTTTTCTTCTTTGCTTTCCCGGTAGCCTAAAAGAGATGGGAAAACTTGAACACTCTCTTCAAGAAACGTGTGCTATCCTAAAGAGTTTTTCTTACCTCAGTGACTGTCCCCCAGAGACGCAGCAGATCCTGTAGTGTGTGAGGCTGACCCAGAGTCTGGGTTAACACTTCTTACTGCCATCCAGCGCCCTACCTCTGGCTGTGCATGGCGAGAGAATAAAGCTTGTAACTCAGGAAGGAGACAGTCAATAGTATCTGCCTGTAAAGGGTAAGAAAGAACTGCTTGTTGGATGGTTATAAAGGAAACCTTTAATTCCAGCCAGGATAGTCTAATGCATTAGCCAAGTGGTGGTGAAGAGCAAAGTACCACCAGGCTCTTGTACAGGGATGCAGGGGGGCTTTTGCAGAAACAAGTGCTGGTCTTTACCCTCACAGAACAGCAGTGGTTGTCTTACTGATCAGACTGCAAGGCTGATCTAGATGGCATTTTAAAGAAAAATGAAATTATTTATATGTGCTATAATTGGAAATAAGGGCAGGAGTGACGCTGGCATGATCTCTGCTTGCCGCTCTCTGTAGCCAGTGCAGCTGGTCTTCCTCCACACAGCTCAGATTAATGCTGATTTTTGTGAAGATGGTGTAATTGAGCTGACACCAATGAAATTGCATTTATGAAAGAGACTCCAAAACCGTTTTAAAAAAAAAAGTGAATTTACGCACTGTGCGGGGGATGGACCCAGTGAGTAGCTATTATCTTAACAGATCTTTGTAGGTAGGAAGATGTTATACGGCTTAGATTCACCAAGGAGCAGTGTCCTGCTTCCCTACAGTTTGCAGATACTAAGAGTCAGCAAATCAGTCGTTACAGCTTCAAACTAATACCACTTTCTCTTTTTTCCTTCATAGCCTTCTGGGACTCTATAAAAAGATCTGGCACACTACATAGGATTAGGTGGCTTTGAAGCAGCGGAGTCATCTAGGTGTGAAACTTTGATTTCCTGTGTCATAAAATGACCTGTAATGTCTATCTTTCTTTTTCAGAAAACCCCCACAGCTCATGCCATGAAGGAGGAGAACTTTCTTCGTCGCAGGTTCTCCCTCTGTCCGGCGTCATCCACCCCTCAGAAGGTTGATCCTCGCAAGCTGACGCGCAATCTGTTCTTCGGGGCCGACAATGACATCTACCCACTCAGCCCAGGTTGGTTTCTGGTGTGTCAGTGTGGAAAGTGGTGTGTGTCTCAGGGGCTTGACTGCATTCCTGCTGCCAAGAGTGTGAGAGAAGCTGTTGCAACACAGATAATACTGAATCCCAGACAGTGCTGCTTTCATGATGCTGTTGTTTTTCACTGCCGTGGCATTAAGTGGGAATGGAGGGCATTAGAGTTGGAGTTTGTAACCGTTAGAACACTTCATGGCCTTATGTTTAAAAAATGACTAGTATTTTCAGGCACTTCCACTTCGAGGCACTTGATATGTTTCACCCTAAGCATTGGACTCGTTTAAGATTTACTGGCTCCATTTGCAGATGCTTAATGGCAGAATTCCCTGTTCAGATTTAGGGCCCAGGATAAATATTACGAGAACAGACATTCTGTGTTTAATGTTCTGTAAATATCTACAAGCACTACGAGTACCAGGAATCTTGACAGGTTGCAATGAATGTCAGACTGGCTTTAAGCAGTCTCTTTACATCTTATTTTTTGCTTTGAATTTCCTAGCACCCTTTTTGAGGGAAAAATCTCATTTTATTGTTTCAGAATTTGTTGCTCACGATATGCATTCAGGTCTTTCCTTCGTTGCAGTCTGCAGACACTGCTTCTGTTCCAGTCTGTAAACAAGTGCTTCAGTGGGCAGTCGCAAGCTGCCATGTCAGTGCTAAATAGTCAAACCTCACAGCACCTTCGTGAGGTCTCAAAACACTGATATCTAGAGAGAGAACATAGCATCTGTCAAAAGGTTTCAGTGTTCATATAAATGTAACACCCAACAGCCTCTCTGGGCTTTTCAGGTGCAGAGCAAAACAAGGTGTGGATTTCCTGAGCTAATTGTCTTTAAGTGCAAATGTTTCAAGGGCCTCTGATTTTACAGGTATTTTTGTCTGTGAGTGTCTGCTTCAAGGCCGTGGGGAGCCTGTTTTCAGCAGTGCTGACTAATCCTGGCTGTCACTGAGGCCGCTGGAAGCTTCAACAACCATTTGGTAATCAAATTGAAAACAGCTTAAAATGAGACACCTAAAATCTCATACATTTCAAACCTGGAGGGACTTCTGAACTGGTAGCTGCCCATAAGTACAGTCTGCACAAATGTGTGGCAAGTAAATAGCTCACTTCTGCTATCCTTGGGAGCTGAAGGACTGATTTTCCAAGCTGTAGTCATTGCCCTTTGCTTCAAGGAGATGGAGAGCTATAGCTTAGAGTTTGCTTCAGTTCTTACTAGCATTTTCAATGCTGACTTCCTCACAGTGGTATTTCAATGCCATAATCTTTTAGAAACTAGGGAAAGTTGAGGGTTTTAGTCTGGAGGAGGTGGCTGGAAGTTTTGTTTCTTCCTCAGCTTCCCCCATCTACTTGTTTCTCTTGATCCCTGCTGGCAACCAGACCAAACAGCCTTTGCTGGGCTTAGCAGAACGAGTGCCTTGAGCCACACTGGAGCTTCTGTTCTGCTGCACAGTTCTCCCAGGTAACCTCCAGCATGTTGTCAGCGAGGGAGGTAACCCTACGTGTTGCAAAGGAGGAGCACAGGCCAGAGGTTTTGTAAAGGAGAGAATATCCCTCTGAAACAAACAGAAGTTACAATGCTTCAGGAAGAGAATTGCAAGGAGTCTGGGCTTTTGTCTATCCTTCCACTTTTTTTATTCCATTCATTTCTTTCCCTGTCCCCCTAGAGCTGGCTTGTCTCTTTGTTCTTCTCACATTTCCTGTAAGAAGTAGCTGTCATTCTTCACGTTCACTTGCCATTTCCTGTGGTGGGCTCTCCTTTCACTCCTTTGCTGCTGCTTTTGCCTTGTTTTCTTCTGAGCCTTGTGAGCTTCCCCCCACCTTCTCCTGTCCCTCTGAAAGATGCTGTTATCACCATAGCTAAGCCTCAGGTCTATGTCCATAAGCTGCATATGGTATTTCTCTGTTCTCTATTTTTCTGTGTTCTTGAGACTTTTCCAGTGGTCCCTGTTTTGCTACCTGACCCCACCAGATTTTCTCTGTGTGAGCACTGGGCTGATTGTATTGAATGGGTGCAGTGGACAGCAAAGCCCAGTGATTTCCTGCTAGGAATTCAGTGGGTTGGGATGTGGCTGGAGCTACAGGTCTCCCAGCACCGTCCCCTAATACTGTAAGTCCAACAAAGGTGTGCAAGTAAATACTTCAATTCGTAGGAGTGACAGACTTTAGACCTCAGGCAGGCTATGCTATGGACATTCAGCTCAGCGAGAGGATTTTTTCTTTTCAAGGAAACATATGGGAAATGCAGAGGGCACTATCTGAAATAACACTTTGGACTTTTTGCCTCTTGCTTGCATAAAAATGTGCTAATGACTCTCGTAACTGAAAAAATTGCATAAGGTATTTTCTTTTTATAGGAAATTCACAAACTAGAGAGACATGAATTCTTGTTCCTTGTTCATGTCTTTTGCTTAGCCATGAGGAGAGAGAACCTTTCCCTATTTTCTATTTCAGCAGACAGGAAATCTATTGAGTGAGTAGCTGGAAGAATTTTTAGAGAGTATATCTGGTAGACTAGGCTTCAAGATCACGCAGAATCTTTAAATATAAATTTAGACTAGCTTATCTGCATCTTAAGAGATGTACTTTCATGAATATGGGAATTTTACTGTGAAAGCCAGACAGAACTTTTCAGTCAGGGTGTTCACACTGGGCCATGTGGCTGGTATTTACAGCAGGAGCAGGTTTTATTCAAAGAATAGTTACTGTTTCGGAAAGGATCTAAATATTTATTTTCTCTGTGCATGACAGTAATAGATAAAAAGAAGGTATCAGTAATTCTACTCTGTAGCCACAAGACTGGAGTGTTGGCAGTTTTCTTCACAGTGTAGTGAAGGCTGTTTCCATAAGCACCACTGATTCCCTTTCCAAAATCTTTTTTGTTATTTGGTTCAAAACTTTTGGGCTATTTTGTGGAGGACCCTATGCTGCCCTGGTAGCAGCCAGCACTTTCAAGTTGAGAGAGATTCAACTTGAATTCTGTTGTGGGCATTATGTTTCCCTGATCAAGGAAATAAGAACTGCAGCTTATATAGCCAGTTAGTATTTAGCTTCTTGTATGGTTTTATGTGATTTTGTTTTTATTTTCACGAAACAGCTATGTCTGTTTTGCTCTGGGTGATTCTCTTGCTTTTGGACTTTCTGTGCACTTAACTACGTGTCTGGGTTTTTGAGAAACTTTCACATAGTTTCAATGAAGTTTGCTTTCCAGACAAGGGCTGGCCCTCTCCCTCTGCACAGCTGCAGCAAGTCTGCTTGAGACAGACAGCAGAGATGGTTCTCCTCTGAGAAACAGCCTTTCCCTCACAATTCCCAGTAGGCCTAATGAGTTTGGCATAAGAAATTAGTTTATGTTGCTTCATAGACATACCTCATGAAGCCTGATAAATGATATGGTAAGAAGGAACAGTTGCATGTTCCCTTTTTTCCCATTATCCTCTGTGAGCAGGATGGTCCAGAACCTCAGAAACAGTGAAAATCTCATTGTTCAGCTGCAAATCCTTTTGTCTGCATTGCTGAGAGAAGACAGAAATGGTTTTTTGTATGGATGCAAGCTTTGGGTTAACCTTTCTTTAAGAAATGAGACATAATATGGAATGGATGTGAATTCTGTTATGCTAATAGACACCATTCCCTCGGAGCAGGCAGCAGCTGATTCCCATTAACTTTACTTGAACTTTTAGACCATATGTTACTTTCGCATACATGCACAGAAAAAACTCTTCATGGGAAACAAACGCAGCAGCAACATGCCTTTGTTAGTTTTTTCCAATCTCCTCTGTCGGGGAGAGTGGGGACTGTAAAGAGGAAATCACCATCTGGCAAAGAAAAAGTAGGGAAATACAGGTCCTAATCCATGCACAGCAGCACTTATGGCCATCCCACTTGTCAGGGCAGCACAAAGGGACTGTCAAATCGCTGGCCACTGGGGATTTATTTTTTTTTTTTCATTTTCTCCTGCCCACGAACATTGAGTTTCTGAGTGCGTTATTTGGGGCTCAGTGTTTCCAGGGGTGGAGTGATAGCTAAGAAACTAAGTTAGGATATAGGTCCTCTGTTGTTGCACCACCTTCCTATATGTCTGCATAGGTCCTCTTCACTTCCCCACGTGAGCAACGCGCGTGCCGTCCCTCTTCTCCCAGTGTGCTGTCCCTCTTCTCTTTCTAACAGTGTTTGGCTTCTTAAATTCCAGGTGAAATTATGGCTTCTGACACATCTGTGGCAACTTTCGCTCTCTTCAGGAGAATGAGTATTTTCCCTTTCTGGTTTTGCATTATGTGGTGTTTCCAAGGCTGGCCCACACAATGTTAGAAACATTTTCAGCAGTTCCCCTGTTTGCAGTGTGCTGCAAATGGATTATATTTCACTGTCTCGGTGGTTCTTTACTGCATCCCATATCCTGAAACCCTGCTTGCCAACAGTTTTTGAGAAGAAAACTACATTGCAATTGATTAACAATTACTGTCTTGGCACTTAAAAATCTAGTCTCATCAGATACTGTTTTTTGCTTTTTTTCATAATAAAAGCTCTGTGCTTTTTTTTTTTTTTACTGTAAGAACATGATTACAGTTGGCAAGAAGAACAGGGTTTATCATTGCATTTTATTGCTTGGACCAGGACTACACACACGCCTGCCAGTATATAACGTATGCAAGCTTAGGATATTTGAGTAGTAGGAATATATCCTTACAGTGATTTGAAAATGTCATAGTGTTCATAAATACTACTTGTAAATTGTAAATATTTCTTATTTTAACAAATAACTTGGTCAGAAGACATTGATCTTCTGCAAGTTTTTTTAAATTTTGTTTTACGAATTATGCCTAGCTGCTCTTTTGTCTTCTGTAACATTTTGTGATCATGGTTATTATTTGTCCAACAAAGCATGCTATCAAGTACATCTGTGTGTAGTTGCCAGATACTGACCAAGGAGGATTGAATATGCTTATTAACTGAGTCTCATTTATTATTTGCACTGAATGAGGCATGGAGTATGTAAGAAAAGAACAGACTGTGATAATGTAATTAAAGACTGCATCATAATGCAGACACAGAAGGGAACTGATTAAGGATGCATAAGCAACCTTATTTCTGTGGTTTTTTCCAGTCTTCATATGCTGGACTTTGCAACCATCGTGTTGATTTACTCCTGTGTTTTGAGACCTAACCTTTGAGTGGTCTTGTTGCATGGCCCAAGCATCTGGATCCAGTCTATTTCAAACTCTGCAAGATCCCCCTCTGTGATTGTGGTGTGCCTGCCCTTGCTCGTGACAACTTCCTTTACGTGCTGTTAGCAGTAGCCCTTCTAAACCTGTGACGAGCCATGGTTTTGCACAGAATTTCTGTGGTTTTGAATTACGTTTTTTTGTTACAGGAAAAGAGGTGGAAGGAAATAGTCCATCGGCACTGAAGGATGAGACACCACAGACTCCAAACTCCATTAGCAAGGTACTCTGGGATAGGGACCCATTCTTCATCTTGCTTTCATTTCTTCTCAGGCTGTTATTAATCATTCTTACTCTCTTTTTCTTAAAGTAATTGAGAAAACCTCTACCTCTGTTCCTGCAGGAACTGTTATGTGCATGTTTTGAGAGAAAGAAAATGAGTGTTTCTGCATGGTTAGGATGACAAAGAAGCCTACACTTCCCTCTGACTTGATTGCACCTACCGCAGAAGAACCCTGTTTAATTGGGCCTCATTTGGCAGTGTAATTAGATATGAATAATTATGGTTGAAAGGTTGATTTTGTCAGCAGAGGTGTCTCCTGCTGTTCCTGATCAGCAAGGCAATCATAAACCTTAATTGTTTTGAAAGAGAAAACTGTAATATTTAGTGTAGTGCATAGCATCTGAAGCAGCGAGTCAAGGTCCTGGGTAGAGTGGTGTAAGAGGAGAGGAACACAAACTAACCAACATTTCCTGAATACAAGTTTTCCATCTAGCCTGTTACAGAGAGGCAAAACTGGATCTAAAGCCTCTGGATCTTGGTGTTCAAAGCCTTCCTCTACATCAAGAGTTACAGAGTGCCTGGATTTGATTTCCTGTAGAGATGGAATCAACCTTATAAATTAGATCTGGCTTTTAGAATCATGTACAGGCTTTTTTGGCTGCAGCTCCCTAACATGTTTCTGGAGGGTAACTAGAAACAGAAGCAAGACCAGTTAATAAATTTTTAACTAAATTTATTGAACTATGAAGCTGTAAAATGCAAGTGACACCAGCTGAAATGAAAATACAGCACAAAAGAAACAGCTGCAGACAAGTGATTTCTTCTAAGACATGAAAATAGCCTCTGCATCTCCCAGTAAATTTGTGCTTCGCTGGAGCTTGCATGTTGTTCTCCTGGGATGCCATGGCAGAGGTCAGCACAGAGAGATGGTGATGAGCGGAGCTCTGGGAGTGCACAACAAGGACTCGTGTACATGTCCTCTGCTATTGCTGGAACCTGGCAAGCTGCAAACCAACCTTGGCTTTGCTTTTTCAGGCAGGTTCCTCAAGGAAAATCAGCCTCCCACTTATCCTGGCAGTGGAGAAGCCCAAGGACCAGGTAATTGCATCCAGGGCTGTTTTAAAGCTAGATGTTTTGCACGTCTTAAAAGGAATAGTGTTGAATTTCTAATGACTTCAGAATGCAAAGAAGAAGAACTTTTTTCTGGACAGGACAACTCAGAGCACTGAAATGCTGTCCAAAAAGGAATTTGATTTCTGAGCTGCTGGATGAATGCAAGAGTAGGAATGTATTTATGAGAGGTTTCTGGAATGAGAGTATGGCTCAGCTGTATTTTCCCAGCCTCCAACCCTGCCTTTCTAGTTAGTCTTTTACGGGTGTGTTTGTGAAAGGAGAAGCACCCATGGGAAATTTGGATGCCCACCTAAATTTCTGCTGTGCTTTGTGTGCACTGGGGAGCTGTTAGTGTCAAGGGCAATTTTAAGAACGGTTAAGACAAAATGCACAGCGCAAGATAACTGCATCAGATTTGTGATTCAAACCTGGACATGAACTCTGCTTTCACTAACCAAAGCCTTTGGTTTTACAATAGTCAGAATTGATCTGAAACAACAGGGGACTAAAAACAGATATAAGGACACCAAAACACTGAACGTCAACTTGCTTACTCGTTTGCAGTGTTGCAATTGCTTTGGCTGCTGAATGGGCCAGAGCTGGTTGTTTCTTTCCTGCTGGAATGTTCTGCTTAGACATATCATGTTTGATTTGGAGACCTTCAGCCTCAGTGGACCTGCGCTGTAGTATTTGCCATTCTGACTTTACTCTGCTTCACCTTGCTGTGTTGTACACTGCCTTGCTCTTCTCCAGCCACATAACTTGTCTTCTGTCAAGCTTTGCAATGTCAGCGGCAGTAGGGAGTCCTTATTGTGAAATATCTTGTACCTTAAAAATTTAGGCAAACTGGTACTCAGTTTGCTTAATACGTAATTTTTCGCATCCACTCAGCTATAATGCTCTAAAATGAAACTTTACTGTCAGGTGTCCAGAACTGTAAGTAGGGATCTGTCACACTATTGCAGTTTAGAGATAAATAGTGATTCCACCTACTTGAACCAAAGGGAAGAGTGTGTGCTAATTGGGTCATGTTTATATTCCTGATAGCAGGGAGGCAATAATTCTTAGAAACTGAACTGTAAGATGTTCAAGTTCAATTAATGGATTCAGAAGTAAATGTTGTAGGTAACAGATCTGTGCCATGAATACTTGCCTTTCATTTGGCACAGTGGATATAAGAAATCCTGTTGCGAATCAGTGTTCCTTCAGCTGCACTATTTTGATGTTCTGTGCCACACTGACTCTTCACTCAGTAATGAGAAGGAAAGGAAAGCCAGTCAAGTGATTCGATCCCTGGACTGGGGCTTAGGGAACCTCAAATTCCCAACTCTGCCTTGGGTTCCCTGCACTTCCTAAGGCAGGTTAATTGATTTTCTGTTTCACATATTCGTCAGTGAAGTAGAAACAGTTTTGCATTTTGTTCGTTCAGGCCATATCCACATTGCATGGGGGAACAGGCTGCAGGTTTCCCAGGTTAGCAGAGGAAATGTATCGTAAAAACCCTATAAATGTCTGTGAACTTGTGAGCTGTGAAGCCATGTAGCTGCAACCACAGAGCCCTTTGCTCATAGGTGGACTGCTCTCTGTGTCTGAGGTGTGAACACATCCCAAATGTCCCATCTGTACAGACAGTCAGATATTTGGTGCTGGAACATTTGCTTTCAGCATATTTGTGCGGTTCTTAGCACTGTATGTATTTTTGATTTCAGTTGTGGCTTCTCACCCCATATTTTATTAAAACAAATTTATGGCACAGTTCAGCTACATATTACATTGCTAACTTCCCTGCAGTGTATTTGGTCCTATTTAATTTTTTAAGTGAAGTCTCTTTCATGTCCATTTTCAAGTTGAAAAAAATTATTAGCTTACTTATTTCAGATTCTTTGTCATATTAGTTTTTCTCTTTTTTAAGATCCCTTTAGCATTGTTTTCTGGGACCAGTGCTCATAGCTGGGTGTGAAAATATAACCAAACTGTCTCTAAGCCTCAAGCTCATCTCTGCAGACAGGTAGGACAGTTAGCACACACCACATTTTGTCCTTCGTTCGGTGCTGTCAGAGTCCTCTAAGACACCTTTTATTGCAGTATGCAGTGCTGCATGTTCTTTTCCTATGCTTACCTATTAATTCTACTAGCTGGAGGGCAGCCGGAGTCTCTTGATATGTATGCAGAGTCCGCTAAGAATTGAGGGGTATTTTAAGGGATAGTGGGAATAATCTTGAAGCTGGAGCTCAGTGGTACTTCACTCATTCCAATCCCTTCCTAATGCCACAGTGAAGCCTATCAAACTGTAAGACTGTGGCTGCTGCATGCACAGTTACATGACGTATGTGAGGGCAAAGCTTTGTGAATGAGTTTTTCTACATGTCTGAACTGTGTGGTTTGTAATCTGAAATATGAATCTCACTGACTAGTAGAAATTTGTTTTAGCCACAAATCAATTTGAAACAGTTCATACCCATCACTTGACATTTAAGCTATAGTTCCCATGCTGTCTCAAGCTCATCCTTCTAGATGTATGAATCATGCTCTTAATCTCTGAGGTAGCTCCAATCATGGGACTGTCATAAAAGATTATTCACAAATGTGGCAACCTACACAGGTACCCTTCCCTCTGTTCTCCTTTGACCAGCAAACCAAGGCATCAGTTGTCAGACAGTTGTTGCAGGAATCACCTTTTTGATACTCAGGAGTGAAACGTCCCCTGTGTGTGTTAAGCACAACTTTATAGGAAAATATGGTGCTTCCAGGTGGTGTTGTGCTCAATTGGACCCTTGCTAGTATTTCATTACCATACTTCATGCTCTCAGTGTTGTGGATGGAATTATCTTGCAGCTAGTTGTCTCTATCAAGACTTAAACTCAGTTCCTGTGCCCTGGCTCGGTATACTTTGCTTCTTCAAGTCCACATTTAGCACTTTAGGGTAATCACTGTTGTCCACAGAGGGCTTTGCAGCTGATTTAAAGTGAGCACAGATGTAGCCTGGAGTATTCTAGAAAAAAATCGCATGGAGAAGGAATGGGATTTGCACTGAGTAGAAAACATGGAGCATCCTTAGTTTGTGTTGGCACATGCAAGCTCTGAAACTCCCAGGTGCCTAACAGAGGTGAATTTAGACAATAGAAACTGTTTACAGAAATGGAGCCTTGAAGTTGATACTTTGGGTAAGCCACAGTGGTCCTATCTTGTCACCTTGGGTCATGGGATCATAATTTCTTATTCTGGTGTTTCTGAAAGAGAAGATGAGGGTAAATTGAAATTATTTATTAAACAATTTAGCTAAACTTATATTGAACCTCAGGTCCAATTGTTTTTATTGCTCACTTCCTTCATTTGTTTCAGCTCAGCCTGGGAACAAAAGTTGTGCCTGTAGCTGGAAAGGAAAGCAAAACTGCTTCGTCTTTCTGAATGGCACTGTATCTGTAACAATCATGTGAAACAGCATCTTTCTCAGTTTTCAACTTCCCATCTCACATCAAATATTCTTTAAATATTCTCAACTTGTAAAATGATCTTCCCATGCAAGGCACACTTTAATGGTCGAATAGAAATCCCATGAAGTCTGTGACTTTATTTATTATAATCTAATGCAGTGAAGCAAAGCATTCCACTAAACAGTAGTATAACTTGATATTTGAAGTTGCTTGGATGGCTGAATTTCACCAGTGATTTTCCCCAGGTGTTGCTGCCATGTCAACTGCTTATTTGTTCAGGCTTCTCAGTTTGTGCTAATCATTGTGCTATTTCAGAGCTGTAAACACAGTTGCTGTATCTTTGTAGCATTGTTGAAATAAGAGGGATTTTTGTGAGTTTTTTTTGAAGCTGAAAAGTTTTAGGTAACGGTTATTCAGCTTGCTGTAAAGCAACATATCAATTGAAGAGCAATCTTTCCTAATGCAAAACTGGTTTGCCAGTAAGAATTGTTTCACTGATTCTACTGTGCTTTGGATGAGCTCTTAATTCACAAAAAAGTAGGAATTTTTTTAAAAGAACTGTTTATAATAAATTGAAAACAAAATTGCTTACATTTGGTTAAGATATCTGTGAATGTTCACATCAGTAACTAAGAGTTTCTCACTTCTAATGAAGCTAATAAACCCTTCTGTAGTTTTTATACTATGTCAGGAGCTTTTGTTTAATTTCTCTTATTTCTGTGTGATCAAGTTTTTTAGCAATTGTATGTGGAAAAGATACTGAAGAAATTACATGTGACCAAGGACTTGTCTTCTGTTCCTTTTGTGAAGTGTAACTTCTGACCCCAACTACTTTTGCTCTGGCTTCAAGTTCCCATTGGTCTTGCCTTTCTCTCACTTGGATGCAGAGAAGACAAAAGGGCAACTTCTAAGCTGTCTCTGCTGTTAATATTCAGAGCACAGCTTGAGAATGACTTTACGTAAATGTTTCTGATTTGGAATAATCCTGTCTATTGTGCAGCTAGAATTGCTTGCACTAAGTAACAGGATATTCCTCTTGCTGTTATCCAAGGCACGGATGGCATGCTGATGGGCTGGCATCCCCCGCACAGGAGTTGATCACAGACTATTTTTCTGTGAAATTATTTGATTCCTCTTGGAAATGAAGTCACCCAGAAGACACTGGATCAGAATAGCACTATTGTGAGGACTCTATATGCTCTCTTACAAAGCCTGGCAGAAGTGTGAAGGTATTGTGATGACTGCTAACAATCAGCAGTGAGTCTCCAGAGCTCTGTGACTGAGATGGAAGGGAACAGAAACTGAACTGGGATAAAAAGTATGTTTTTGAGTACAGTACAGCCCATCATCAGCCAGTATGGTCATCACTCAGTCCTGGAAAGGACAGGTTTGGTTAGAGAACTGAAAAGGGACGACAGTTTCCTACCCCTACAACCGCTACTGTGTGCTCTGGTAAAAGTTTTTGGCAGATTAATAGTCTTCCATCCTTATGAGAACCTGTATATGGAAAGTATAAATATTGCTTTCTTGTTAGAATATTCCAGTGTTTTTTTCTTACTTTAAAGAGGACACCGATTCCTTACCCTCTCATTGTAAGAAGTCTTATCTCTGGTTAATATTTTTCATGTTGCTGTAGAGAGAGGGGCCAGATTCTGATATCATGCACAAGCATTTTCCCAGTACCCATGAAAGATCTGCTGTGGTGTCAAATGGCTTCTCTTAGTTTTCTGCCAGGCTGAGAATGGCAGGGTAGTAGAAAGATATCATTAAATGCTCTTGATGTTCCTTAGCAATGTGAGACCCTGCTGTGTCTTGGGAATCTTTAGAGCTGGTGGCTCAAATTTACTGAATCTTACATATGCCACAAGGTACAGTCAAAATTATTAAGGCAGATTATTGCAAAAACATGAAATCCTATTACTTCAGGTCACTTAGCAGATTAAACCTGGAGGAACTATCATTACTATCAGCAGCATGGGGGCCTATGTTATGCTGTCCTGGGGGCTTAGTTCCCACCTTTGCTGTGAAAAAGAGGAACTTTAAACTCAGAAATGCAATGCTGTAGACCTGGAGATCACCTGCCAGCATACTGCTGTTTAGAATCTCTGATGATGCATCCTCATAAGCATATCAAGAGTCAAAGTCAGGAGGGAGATGCAATCAGTCTGCCTCATTAAAAAGTAACTGGGGTACAGTGTTGAAAGTCCAAGGTCAGTCACATCTGAAAGCTTGTCCATGGCTCCGAGTTAAAACTTGGTTATAGTAAATTTTTCTCTCTCTTCATAAAGCATTTTGCAGTCGTCGCAGGGAGCTGTGCTATTCGTCACACAGCTGGTAGGTACATCACAATTTTTGGGGCATAGCAGCACAGATACTTATTTTACCATGGCTAGAAATTGCTATACAGGCAGTGAGTGACCTACACTAATGCTTCTTTCTCATCCATTTTTAAGCCTGTCTTAGTGTGCACCATCCCTGTGGCTGTGTTTGCCTTTACAGGGAAGGTTTGCAGATTCAGCATGGCCTGGTATAGCCCAAACATGGGGATAAGTGCCTGAAGGAAGCAGCACAGTGGCTCAGGAGCCCACGACAGCAGTCCCCAAGGCTCTTCATCCAGCTTCCTTAACCAAGAGAAAGACCAGTTTGTGTAATGGTTTCAGACAAGTTTCACTGTGTTTATTGAGCTTCTAAAGGCTGTGGTGGTGTCAGGGGAGATTGTCCCTTCATCAGCTGTTGTGCACTGTGGTTGTATGGCAGGCATAGCAGTAGTGGCAGGCATTGGACACGCAGTGTCCTTGGTCATGGAGCTACGAGTCAGCTCTCCTGAAGAGTCAGAATCAATGTCTGTCTCTGTGAAAACCCCAGGTTTGAAGTCTTGTGGTTGTTTAACTCTATTTTTAGCATGACCCAGAGAGACTCCAAGGAGGAGGCAGGTGGGGTTGGTAGAGCAGTGAAAGTGCCTCTCTGTGTGTCGGTGTTGGTTCCCCCTGAGCAGCGGGTTTAGGGCTCAAATTTTCAGAGGTGGTTGGAAGCCTTTCTGAATTCATCTGCAAATTTCCCCGAGCCAAGTGAGCTTAGGGGGTAAAATTCTATTCTCTATATAAGTATATATATTTATTTTTATATATATAAGATGTAATTGTCTAGACCACTAACAACTGTAGCTTGTTTTAATTAGTTAAGCAAAAAGCATTCTTTGTATCCTGATACTTTGTAGGCACCTGAGCAGTATTTCCTAGAATCTTGGGAACATCCGTCTTTTTTATATCTCACGCTGGGTAATGAGGAATAGTACACAGTGTTTCTCTCTGTGTCTGATCTTTCAGGCCGGAGGGAGTGAAATTGCTAATAAACAGTTGGCTCATAGTTGTGCCTCAAGGACAGGACATTCATCCTGCTAATTGAGAGAAAGGGGGAGAATTCTTCTGACCAGTTTCAGAGGACATGTGTCTTGAATCATGAAAGCATAATCTCCTAATAATTCCGATTGATTCTTTCTCAGAGACATTTAAGCACTTGGAAATGTTTCTTCATAAAGAAAGGCTTATGGCATATTTCCCAAATGCCTACCACTGCCCTTTGAAATGTGACAAAGACCCTGTGGGCACAAGTCTCTGCTCAGATGTCATATCTGTGCAGAGGTCCCCTCCATAAATTGTGTGTTTTTACACTGAAGTCTGGAGCACAAAAATACAAAACATGCATCAGAGACTGCATTGCAGGCAGAGGAGGCAGGCCTAGATTTCTGTGAAAACAAGAATGGCAAATAGTGAATAGTTCTCAGGAATCCAAGAGCTGGCATTTTATTTGAGTGCATCCAAATTGACTTCTAAACTAAGCAGTCAGATCAGGGACCTCACTGGTCTTTATACACCATCACAGTTTTCATTTCTCTATGCTTAAGTATCACATGCAGTTTTGTTTTTAGTGAAAGGCTACTACAACAGTATGTGAGAACAAGTAATATGTTCTACAGTGACTGTGGCTCTGTTGGAAATTGCGCCTTCTGCCCATAATTTCTAATCCTTCATTATCTATCAGTTTTGCTCAGTTGAACACATAGTCCCATTTTTGCTTCTGCCACAGTCTCCAAAGCACAGCTGATGGCTTGTTTGCTGTGATCTTGTCATGCATTTATGTGTTTTTCTGAGTCATGTGAAAAGGACTGATCTGGCTGTCATTAAATATTTTCGTGCTCACACTAATGTTCTGCATGGTTTGTGGCTGTAGTAGCCCAAGAGGTTTCTGTGTCACTGGGAGGGAAAAAGAAATTGGGTCTCTCGAAATTGAAGGCACTGTAAAATGAGTACATCAACCTGTGACATAAAGGAGACAGAGTCTGAGAGCCCAGTGGATTTATTTCACATCATGGCAGTGAATTTAAAAATGGGAAATATATTTGATACATTTTTTTTCCTTGGTGCAGCTCATTTTTGAGTCATACTCATTAAATCAAGGTGGCCAATGACTGAGCTTTTTTTATAAAACTGTCTTAAGTTGGAGAGACAGTGCCTGACCCAAAAGATGACAGTCTGAGTGCATCTGACACATGAAATGTTGGAAGGAAGAGAGGTACAAAAAAAGAAAACAGCTTCCCAAGGTCACATAACAAGTAGCAGAGTCCAGACTGTACGATAATTCTCACAGCACTAACCCTTGCCATGTTTTGGACAAGTTGCTGACAGTGCCTGTCCGAGTGAGGGTCCTTGCTGTGAGCTGGACTCTGGAGAGCTGTACTTTCTGAGTGTACTTTGTTTTGGTAACAGTAATATTGTGATTATGTCTTACAAAAACAAAGCATTTTTTCCGCACGTCAGCACAATCATGAGATCAGTCGGTAGCCTCTGAAAGTGAATTTAAACAGCACTGACAGCATCAAACATGATTTGATATGACTGTATACATTTTGTGCCTTGCTTTGCAAGGCCAAGACGATGGTGATTTCCTGTATTATCTATAATGTTATTAGGTTGTTTCTTGCCCACTCATGTTTCTGACATTTCAGCTAGGGCAACAGTCATTGCCAGTATCAAGTCTAGTTCTGAAAGATCTATAACAGATTCCCCGTAATTTTTATTCCAGTAAGTGAAATGCTTTCAGATCTGAAAAGAGGTGGGCAGTTTTCAAAGATAGGAATAAGAATATATTTTTTATTTTATATTTTGTTTTATTGGGGTTTTTTTGGGGAGCTGGGGGAGGAGGAGGTTTTCACCAAGATTAATGTCTGCATGGGAGAAATATGAAGAAGACTTAGTGGGGAATTTTCCAACCAGCTATGAGTATAAGGAGTTTGGGCTGCACTGCAGATATACATCTTGTGCACCTGCTTAATGTTCTGTTGCTGAAGTCTGCAATTAGCTATTTCATGGATTCCTGAAAGATATAAACAACTCTTTATTAGAGCATGAATTGAACATCTTCGTGTTAACACGTTCCTGTTTTCTCTCTCCCTCTTTTTTTAGATCGAATATAAGCTTTGCAATGGGTCTGACAAAGAGTGTGTGTCTCCCACGGCCAAATTCATGAAGAAGGAAACACTGAAGGTATGTGCAAAGCAGCCAACATCAGCTGACTTTCTTTTACCAAACAAATAGTACCTTCCAAGCAAACCATTGGAACTACTCGGAGTAGTTTCCCAAGATTCAGAGAAGTCTTCGAGTCTTCTAGGAGTCATTCTAGGCCAAGGGCTTTTACAGGCTTTATATACAGGATTAGATTATATACTGAGAGCAGAACAGATCAGTGTAATTATTTCCTTGTGTTTGTATGTTCCAGAGCCATTAGGCACCTCAAGGGGATTGTAATCCTTCACTGGTTTTGTTAGGAGGAGTTTGCCTAGGCAACCTGAGCAAATTGTGGTTTGAACGCTTGCTTGTCTACCAAACCAAAAGTATAGGTAATTTGGTTTGAGTGAAATTGCGTTTAATCACTTGAATTTGAGGGTGAGGAGGACTGGATATTCAGCCTCTTTCCATTCCCCCCCAAAGAAAAGACAAACTATGTTATGTTTAGTGAAATTTGAAGAGCAAGGAAAATGCCTGTTATCTTGTTACATTTTTGTTCTTCCTTGCACTCATTTCTGGGGAACCTGTGCTGGGTCGAGTTCTAGCTGTGCTATACATAGCTGTCCCTAATGCATTATGTTCCTTCCTCCCCCAAAGAAACCATGATTACAGGTACTATATTTTCTCTGTTCTCAACCAGGTACAGAAAAAAAATTACAGACAGGAGAAGAAAAGAGCTACCAAACAACTCTTCAGTGCTCTGAAGGATCCCAGTGTAGTGATCACAGCAGACTGGCTGAAGGTATTTATTACAGACTGTTGCTTCTCAAGCTGCAGGAAAAAATGAGTGAGAAGTAGTTGATGTGTCTGAGACTTACACACAAGCACTTTGAGTGAAGGAAGACTGAATAATTTTGTGTTGAAGTTGCTGTGAGGCTGTACTTAAATAACTGCAATAGATGTGGAACTATGTGGAGTATTTACCCTCCATCTTAATCTCACTCAATCCGTCTGTTCCATGCCTTAAGTGGCAGTAAGGTCTCAAAAAGTGCACAGTACAAAGGGAAGTGATGATGTTTCTTTCCTTGTTCCTCTCTGAAAGTGTCTTTTGGCCTCTTCCCATAAACGGGGTTTTGAACTGAAGAGGGAGTAGGCAGCAATCAGCCTGTGCAGATACAGCTTATCCTGTTGACAGTTTGGATTCTGTGTTGTCACTGCACAGAACGAAACATATTGGACCTGATGAGAACTGTAATTTCTTCTTGTGCCTAGGATCAAGTAGTGACAGTTCTCATTGAAGTCCTGAGACTTGTATGTGGTGAAGTAAATTTGAATTCACGCTGAGGCATGTTACATCTCAGCACTGTTTTTCTTCTCCTTTGGGGCCATTTAGTCTTCTCAAATAATAGTGAATTGCCCCTTTTCTATTGACAAAACTTAATTTCTGAAGGTGAAAAGGCAGTATTAGGTCATAGGTTGGACTCCATGATCTCAGAAGTCTTTTCCAACCTGGCTGGTTCTGTGATTCTGTGAAACAGTACAATGGCATTTGACTAGTGTGAAAAACCTCCAACATTGTGCTGTGATCAGTATTAGAGGCCAGAAAAGTGACATGTTTATGGTTTATTTGAGAAGTTAGATAGGCAACAAAGTGTTTCCATAATGTTTACTCTTAAAGGTGGAGAATTCTGTCATTTTTTAAAATACAAAATACCTGTTGCGTGTTTGCTGTAGTTGGGAATTTCTGGTGAGCAACAAACAGTGCTGGGCCGCAAAAACAGAACACTGACATAAGTCTTGAGGTTTGGTCTATGTACACTGAAGGCAAGAAGGCCTTAGGCTACATCTAACATTACTGAGAAACTTCTCCATTCTTAAAGCTGTTGTCTTTAATATACTCTATCAGATGTAATGTCTTCTGTACAAGAGAGAGCTGCATTGAGCTTGATAGAGAAGTAAACCAGCTGGAGATGGTACTTTTAAAAATGGGGTATTTGACAAAATCCATTAATAACTGTGTTCTGCAGAACACTATTAAAATGACTTATAAGTTGAGTTAGACTAGCTATAACATTTTTATATGCAATGTTCTAATTGGCATGTCCTCCGTGATTATTAACAGATCACTCTCTCGTGGGCCAGCAGTGCTGATTGCCTAAAAAATTAATCAACTGCTAACACTGAGCTAGTAATAAAAATATGAAGAACTCTTAAGCCAGTAATAAAAAAATGAAAACTAGATTCTAAGAGTCAGATGTACATGGTTTGGGATTTTACTATGAGATCCCTAGGACTGTATTTTCCTTAGGAAGTGTATCATGGCACAGCCTGGAATAAACATACTGGAAATGCTGCATGAATGCTGGTTTTCTTTTAAGGAGCAACATAAATGTAATTTTTTGTCCTCTCCCTGCTTTCCTCCAGATTCGTGGGACTCTGAAGAGCTGGACCAAACTGTGGTGTGTCCTGAAACCAGGAGTGCTGCTGATTTATAAGACGCCAAAGACTGGACAGTGGGTTGGGACAATCTTGCTCCATTCTTGTGAGCTGATTGAGAGACCCTCCAAAAAGGATGGCTTCTGCTTTAAACTTTTTCATCCTTTGGATCAATCAATCTGGGCTGTAAAGGTAACAATCCTGATAGGTTGAACAATCTCCTCCTGGTAACCAAAGTTTCTGAGCACTAGTATTATCTGGCACAGATATTATCTAGGTTTGCAGTTATCCAGTTGCTGTTAGCAACTGACTGCTTAAAAAGATCAAAGACACTGAAGCTTGATCATTGTGTGACATCTGAGGAACATAGTCCTTGTCATTAGTTCCACAAATATGTCATTCTTGGTGTATCGATGCATGCGTGGACTGAGGAAGGGGAAATGTGCTAGTTCAGGAAAGAAATATCAACACCTAGAAGTTACATCAAGCTGTGGCCTACATCTTTTAAAGCAGCTGAGAAATCGACCCAATGAACTGAATTCCCCAAAACAAGGACACACAGAGCACAAGTGCTTTTGCACAACACTAGAAGAGGACTGGCAAAGTGAAAAAAGCCCAGGTTGATAATTTGACTTTTTTTTTTTTTTCCTAATGGCTCTGAGTTTTGGATTTATTTGCAATGGACTTGGAACTCAGTGGTCTGCTCAAGCCTTGACTGTTCCACTAAAGAGTGACTTTAGATTTGTTGTCTTTATTGTCTCTTCTTTGAAATGGAAATAGCAAGGTTTTCTCCCCTTCAATTTGAGTTATTTTCCAGGCTTAGACAATCTCTTCCGGTACATTCAGTAGCTCCTGCAGTGACTTCTGGACCTCCCTGTAATGCAGATAATTAATAGTTTTTCACACTTCTTAAAATAATTCCCCACAAATTTTAAAGAGCTGCGTTTCCTTTTTTACTTCCCTTTAAGAATAGATAGAAAAAAAATTATCTAATGCCTGTGAGCAAAGAGGAAGATCCCAGTACCTCGTGAGATGCACTGAGAGACACATCTATTGCATACCCTGAAGACAAAGCTTAAATGTTCTTGAACTTGTTTCCCTGTTAAAAATGGTGATTCTGCAGTGTTATTGCAGATATAAATTCTCTAGGAGACATCATGAGTGTAAGTAAAGCATTACAAGCTAGTGCCTTGCTGCAAGGTGGTCAGCAGAGTAAATGTTCTTGGAAAGACTCATGAGAGCAATGGAGACACTTATCTCTGGCATCAGAAGTTCTAACAAAACAGAGAAGCCCTGTGGGAGCCGATCAAGCAGACACACTTCTGCTCATCTCTGCAGTTAATCAAACAGTTTTAAACACAGTTGTACAATCACTATAAAAAGTCTTTCTTTTTTTTGTAAGGTAAGAGGAGAGAATTAAAATTTATCTCAACAGCCAGGGGTTGTCAGCTCTGATCTGTGCCTAGATGCGTTGCTTTTGCTCAAACTCTCAAGGGTTTCATTGCTACTTGCTCCTTACTCATTTTTTGAGAGTTTTGATGCTTTTTTAATTCAGAGCATGTGCCTAATAAGGTTGTTGATCATTTACTGTCTGTCAACAAAAGCATTCCTTGTGACTTGATAGGTCAAGTGAGTTCTTCTGAGAAGCAGAGTCAGGAGAGAGAGTTAAAAAGTAGAATCAAAAGTGCAGTCAGGTTCTGAAAAGTAGTGTCACTGACAGATCTGGTGTTGTGCTAGAATGCCCTTCCCTTGATACGAAATAGCCAAAAGAAAGAGAAGTTTTTATCAATATGTATATATATTTGAGTGTATATATATNNTATATATATAAAATTCCTGTGTCTCTTGAGAAAATATATGATAGAAAAAGGAATTAGTGTATTAAATGTGGAGGGAGTATATCTGAAAACATTGATTTACTAGAGAAAGTCCAAAGAGGTTTAAATTTTAAAGTCAAAATAATATTCTAAGGCTCTTGAGACATATTTAGAAAGCTACCTTCGAGCTTCATTGTAGGATATTCTCTGAAACCTAAGTTCAACCTAGATTGTTGTGTGTGATAGATGCTTTCAGCCATGAGGTGAACACCAAAATACACATCAAGAAAAAATCCACCAGTGAACTGTTTGATGTCAAAGAAGCTGTCTGCACTCTGACAACAGTTTAAGGCTGAAACTGCTAAAAATATAATTTCATTTTAGGTTGTTTCACAGCCTCCTTTTAAAGTAACTGGAGCAGAATTGACTGATCTAAATTGGTTGTGTATAACTATGCAAAGAAGGTCTATCACTCATGAAATATAGACTAGCCCAAGCTTAAGCAAAAAGCCCAAATTACTGTCCATCACAACAGAAATATCTGTATAGATAAATAATAGTAAAATCTGGATAAACAACTTTCTCTTTTGGCCAAAACAGCTCGTGACATTTTCAGGGATTACCCAGACTAGAGATGATGGTTGACTTACATCAGTGGACTTGCAGCTAACTTTGGGTAATTAATGAACACCTTTGTACCTGTTGACCTGGCTGCCCAGCAGGTATTTGCATCTAACTGCAGTGTTCAGCCCTGGCACAAATGTCTGGTTCTGGCACTGCCATAGGTATTTATGGTAGCAGTAGCCAAGTGAATTTGGTGTGCAGGTATTTAACTTCAGTTAGAGTGAGGCGAGATTTTGGGCCACCTTTCAAGGTAAGATGTAAGGCCATTGCTTATAGCTGAAAGCTGAATACATGCACCAGGGTACTGTTTTTCCTATAGAGTTCTCTGGGGTCTAGAGCTGTCTTAGAAGCATACTGCTAAGGGAAAGGGTTCTTTATTCGGCACTGCTTTCCTGGCTTTTTGCGAGTTTTAGCCTGAAACTCCTTTCAGTGCAAATGGATTAGACCTTTTATCTATTTGATCTGCCCAGGCCTTTGTAAATCCAAGGCCAAAACTGCCAAGCAACAGTAAGAAAAGCTTCCCCTTCGTGACTGCAGGAGGTTGGGGAATGCCAACCTAGTAATTAGTGTGAGGGTGTGAGTGTCTGTCCTCTTGCTTGCAGAGGGAGATTAGGGCTTTCAGCCGGCATGGTTTGCCTGGCTGTCCCAAAAAACTGTCCTGGAATGGGTTGTGTTTTCATTTGAGCTTGCCCAGAAACTGGCTGAACAGCATGGTGTGGGAAGGCTTTCATTATCTGCAGCTTGTTCTGACATTTATTTAGAGCACTAAGTAAGTTGGGGTCAGACTCACTGTATCTGGGAATATATATAATTTTAATTTTGTAGATTTTTAAGAAATTTGACCAATTCCTCTAAAGAAAAAGTTGTAGTAATGGGCTTGTGCCTCTGCTCTTACAGTTGTTTATTCAATTCCAGAATACAATACAGTTAGTTTCATCTTCATCCTTACAGTTACCCGCAATAGTGTTAATGAGATTTCCCCCCCCTATTAATGCTTTGATTTATAGCTCTCCAGAATGTCTTGTCATGCTATCTAAAACTATCAGTCCACTCCATTTTTCAAAGACTAATCACCTCCCTGTTTGATAATGCCTTTTGGCTCTCAAATCAAATGTAAAGACATTAATGATCTGAAGGTGATCCTTTCTTAGTTGTAATGCCTAGGGACTGCAGCTGAGCTCTGGGTCCTGATGCAGCAGGGATAACACTCACTTTTAGTGAGAGATGGTCATTGTCTTGTACTCTAAACATGCGTGATTATCATAGGCTGGGAGACAGAAAGCACCATTATCTCTGCTGTGTAGATACATAACATCATTTACTCTGTCCAGTTGTTGACTTTATTTTTATGGCCTCCTGTCTTTGCTTTTTATGGGAAATGACCCCCTCCATGCACGAACACGTTTTACTGTTGTGTACATTTCTTGACAGAGTGACCCAGGTCCTTCTTGAGGTTGTCCACATGGCTAAATTCCTGTTAAAATCTTGTGTTATACTCTCCTTCCCATCTCCGCCTTTTTTTTAGTATTGTTTTTTGTATCTGTACTGTTTAGTTGTGGGTTTTTTCCTTAAATGGAGCAAATATCAGTGTCTGCACTGAAAACAAAAGTGATGGTGTTATCAACAGTTCTTGAACACCTTGCTCAGCTGCAAGCTACTGAGAAGAAAAATGCCATGGGGAATGATGCCTGATTGCATTAATGTCACTAGTAATGTCTTAAGCTGCTCTGCTCTGGTTTTCTAATCAAATCTCCGCTTTGCCAGTCCTGACTATTAAGCCTTTAAACAGTCTTAATTTTGTGAACCTCTTGTGGGAGAGGGGAGGGGAAAACTGAAGTGAGTAACGAGGATCCCACTTTCTCCTGGCAGCAGAGGAACCCTGCAGATGTGAAGGCAAGAAACTTAACTGGAGACTGTTTTCTCAGCACTGCATCTTTGTGGTGTACACTCACATACAATTTTATGCTTTTCCTATGGTTGCATTCTTCATTCTTTCCAAATTTTGGTTTCTGAATGTAACTTAAAAATCCAGATAAAACCACCATTTGACTATGAGGCACTTGTGTACAGGGAGCAGTTTTCGCTTGCAGTCACAGTTCTGTGCTTATAAACTAATGCCAGGGAGAAATCTTTCTTTCAAGGAGCAGGATGGATACTGTAAAGGCCCATGTAAGGGAGGAGAGTCATACTCAAACTGCAAAAGTCTGCCTACAGATTTTTAGCATTGTGTGGTATTCTCTAGAAACTCAGGGAAATCTGTATTGGACCATCCTGGAGAAAACTTGTTCCACCCTGCTGTTGACATAGTGATCATGAGAGTATTTGTATTGTTTTCTTGCTCTGCTTTTATTTCAGACATAATGTCTGCATGTTTGAAGAATGATCTCCTTTTGTGTTGTTTGTTACAAAGTCAGGAAAGAAGGATCTGGAGGAGGCCGGGTCACTTTGGAAATGCAATGGAGAAGAAGGATCCCTACTTTTTTAGCCACGTTATGGCACAAAGTCCGTTCCATATAGAGGATGGAGCTATGCGCACTGGGTACAGGAATTGCTTTTTCTTAGCCGCTTCTGTAGTTCAAAAGAGGAGAAGACAGGGAGGAGGTCCAGGTGGGAGCCTGTGGTTCCGCTGGAAGAAGTGCCTAATCCAAGGTGAACTCTGCCTCCCTGGGTGTCATGCAGAAAGGATGGTGGCAGGAAGTTACAAGGCACTTTTTTTTTTTTTTTTTTCCACTAAAAGCACCATAAACACACATAGCCTGAGGTGGCCATCACCCCAGGCACTGTATGGCATAGGGATTGTGAAAGGCTCTGGATTTAGAGGTGAAGGACCCAGCAGCACGTGCCTGTGCTAGGAGACCTTTAGTCTGCATCTGGGGTTTTGCCTTTCTCCACCTTTCCCACTGCTGCCTAAAATGTGGACAAA
>VWZG01000617.1:12796-125153 GCA_013396735.1 Grallaria varia
CAACCTGGTAGTAAATGTAAGTAGTCTTTTCTTGATACACAAATTATTAGCAGAATTTTAGGAATTTTCTGTTTAAGAATCCAAGAAAAATTCCCAGTAGAGTTCTGAACCCCTATGCAGCAAATGTAAACCTACTGATATTTACTATTCCTTAGTAAGTTTTTATAGACCTCTTGACCTCTTGCCTGGAGGAAACGGCAGACCCCAGACAGAAAACAGTTGTGTTAGGGAAAAAGAGAGAAGTTATACCAAAAGTGTATCACAATGAAATACATAATCTAGTTCAAAAAGCACAATTTAGAACGTGATGAGCACAAAGTATTGAGATACAATTGGAACAAGCTTTCAAAGGCTGATTATACTCTGCCTAAGAGACAGGTGAATAACTGAATTGTGAAGTCAATGTGTTACTAAAAATAGTGTTGTACAGTGTAAGTTTAGTCACTCAATAGTAAAACGGGACTATGAAAAATTGACCCTGTTCAATAAACCAAGCATAAAATCTGCTACTACTTCACTGGTGCTGCATCAATTCTACAATATCACACTAAAAATACATAAGGCAAAACAGAAGGCCTTTACTTTAATGTCTGAGATCACTGTTTACTCTAGCATGCTGAACAATTTGCGTGAACTTGCTTTTTAGTTGTGCTCAGGGATTTGGAGGAAGGTGAGATATTAAAGTCTAATATAGTTCAAGTCTGATTAAGTAGGACAACTCACCTCTCTCCCCACATAAATTCTCCTCTGCACTTGAAAATTACCAAGTCTCTGTTGCTGCCTCACAGGTTGTAAACAGGGCCAGCCATTAAAGGCTTTTAATTAATGACACTTTATGTATAGTTCATGCTCTGGTATTGAAAGTAAGAAACTTCTTAACTCAGTAATTTCAAAGAGAAGAAATGAACTGAGCTGCAAAACTTGGGTGTTTCTGCTAAGCACTGTCCTTGAAAGAATTCTCATTATAGCACATCTGACAAAGATATCAGAGGATTCTAATAAATTCACACTTTGGCTATAAATCTAAGCATATAGCCGTAGGACAGCTTTTCTTATTCACTGGGGATAGACCCAGAATAAAGTTACAAGAGACACTGAGAAGTAGCAGAGAGGTTGTCATGTCATAGTGACCTCAGTACTTAATATAGGTATTTGATAACATAATAACTCAGGAGATCCTTTCAATTTAAAGCACAATTTTTTAAAATAACCTGAGTTCTTTAATATCAGAAGCAACCCCAAAGCAATAGAGATGTGCTGACTGATGGAAAACATTACATTTTAAATTTGGCAAAAAAACTTTTAAAATAATTGAGGTTATATGAAATAATGCTTATTTAGTAACACACTAAAGTAAAAACACATTAAGACTTAATTAGGTTAGCCTGTGTATAGGCCTCTTTTCTTTTGAATTTGCCCATAAGAAAGATCACATAACGAAGACCAAAACCCAACTTTCCATACTGATACCTGAATAATTTTTTTTGCCTGCGATTCACAGCAGCCATTTCTGACATCTGGCCTTCTTTCAGACTCTGAAAGGAAAGTAAATACTTAGTATTTTCTTCCTAGAAGAAAAAATGTTGCGTGCTATGCCTTAATAGTTTTCAGTTAGTCATTTCTAGTTGGCATGACAAAATCCTAAAATACGTTTGTATTAAAACAAAAGTTTGTAAATTTATTTATAAATGTACTACTTATTTATCAGGTTATAAATTTATTAATTAAATTATTTTTAATGCGTATCACGGCAAGTTAATTCAGGAACTAGAGAAGCTAGACTAACTCCCACTTTTTGAATAGGGGTAGGGTACTAATGTTCCTTTGTCCCATTCCTTTTCACTAGAAATGTAGTCTTATTATAAAAATGACAGAAAAGCAGGAAATTATTCAAGGACTGCTTCCATGCTGTACAAGACAAATCTGAGACTGCTGAAGTTTTCTGATAGAAACTAGGAAAGTCCCAGACTACCGTGACTACATTAACTTAAGATAAAGATAAGTGAAGCTTCTTTTTCCACACTGCTTTATTCAGTTCAATACCAGCTCCTAACATAATCTCTTTTCCTCATTGCTGCTGGGCTGTTCACAGGCAATTTTTTTCTCTGGATTTGACAGGAAACTGTGTTTTTAACGTGAGACAACTTTTCTGGCAATTGCTGAAACCAGCACATTAAATGAAAATCCAAAATGGTATTGAATTTTGGCAAAAATATTGACAATGCATTGTGATGGGTGTAGGACCAGATGCAAGGAACATAGCATGTCTTCTGTTTCACAGAAGCTACCAGTTCTTTCGGTTTTTTCCTGCTCTTTCTGTAGCACAGCACTCTGCCATCTGCTCCAGTCAATAGTGCAAAGACAGCACCAACACATTCAGTTACTGTGTTCTTTTTAACCTTTTGAAATAAGCTGTAATCGCCTATACAATGTGAAAATGTGAGAAGTCCTCACCCTGTCTTCTCTTACAGACATCTGATTAGAGCCTCGAACAGGACACAATACAGGCATTATCAGAAGAGCACTTCTCCCTGGGTCCATCTCACAGGCATAACTTGCACATTTGACATCAGACTCCTCAGCCAGTGTCTGATAGCTAAGGCTCACTGCAACACTCACACTACCCTACTTCCTACCACAGATGGTTCCACTTGCCCCCCTTCCGCCTCCAATACTTCATCTATCCACAGCTCTGACTGGCAGCTCTATGACATTACATTGTACTACCAGGCCTCTACCCTTTGCTTATGCCAAGCAGACAGGAACCCGGCTGCTTTTGCATGCTCTAACAAATCTTCCTCTTCTATCTGGCCTTTGTACAATACGATGTCCCTCCACCTTCTTCCTCAGTACATTTATCATGTCTGTTATTTTTGAGTCACAGGAGTGATGGAACTGCATAAGAGGATGGATGGATGGCCAACTCCTAAATACTAATGCTCTCAAATAATTTTAGTCAACAATGCAAGTAGTTTCCCTAGTTCTTGAGACTTCTGAATTGTTTGCATGTATTAGGTGTTGTCACAGCCGAAGTTAAAAGGATCTTGGAAATTCCTGCTAATTTTTGCAGTGCCACATGCTCTGAATATAGAAAAGCCAGAGAGCATGTTTGAATTCAAGTGATTGATAAGGAGTTCTTATTCCAATAATGCACAGAAAAATCTGTGAATGTGTTTGCATAAAAGCTTTGACATTCATTAATGATCCAAGGAGAGTTATTTACTTCACAGAGAACCCTACAGAAGAATTGCACTTTTTTCCTTCTTTGCTTTACGGAAGGAAACCCCATTGCAGTGAAAAAGCTATTTAGACCAATAGAGAAGAAAGATTGTTTTCTTAGAGCCTGCCTGGTAGGAAAGAATTAATTTTCTCTAATGACCTCATTCTGGGCTAACTAGAGATTAAAGAGGAGGTTAATAATTTACTTTTGAATCTGTTTTATCAAAACTCTTGGACTGTGAAGATGAATGCAATTTTAAGGTATAAGTGCTACAATCCTTATGCAGGCATTAGAATAGTATTAAGTATGATAGCATCCTTTCTCTTCTATCTTAGATCTTTCAGGTCCTTTAAAATTCATATCCAAAGTCTTCTTATTAACTTAATGTAAATTATTTCTTCACTGGCTTTCATTCTTTATTTGTCTTGATGTTCAAACACACACACTCTTTTGGGAGTTATCCCTCCTCAACTATTCCAGGGATGTGATTCTAAAACTCCAGTGTTTTTCATTTTGTCTGTCAGTGATGGCACTTTCAACTGCTTGTGTGTTTTCTTCCTCCAGAATTATCTCAAGTCTTGCATACAATCTGTACAGGCAAAAACCCCAAACAAAGAAAACCACACCCCATACAAATCAAATGAATGAAGTCTCAAACTCTAAAACTATCCTTTCCTGGGATGTTAGAAATAATTATAAGATGTTGAAAAATGTTTGATTATGACTAAACAGCAAAAAATGCCAGTCTAGGCACTCTTTGCATGTCATGCGTTGCTGAAACTTCAGATTCTGCAACAGATACTGCCCTATGATACTACTCCTGTTTTTCAGCACACCTGAACCCTTTGCTGTTAAAATAGAACATCACTACATATTATACCTATACCACCATGTTTCATTGGTTCTCCTTATTGATTATGAGAATAAAATCAACATGACAAAACAGATAACTAAAAAATTTTCTCACTTCTCTCCAAATTACAAGTGATATTTTAAAATCCATACATCAAAAATATAACTGGCAGAGAAATCAGAGAATTTCAGATACTGCAAGAACTGATGGCATGGTGTGATATAAAGTTTAATGGCAGCATCACAATAACTCTGTTTTTTCTGTGTGCTGTTCAAATCCTTTGGTTCTCCTTGTTCTCAATGAAAAACTGTCAGCACTGGTATAACAGGGGTGCTATCCAGAGATCTGGTCCCATCCATTTTGGAGTATAAATTGCATTACTCAAATTAAGGAAATGTAAAAATAATGTATCCTTGTTTGAATTTCTCTTAGGATATTATTTCTCCTCAACCCCAGAACTATTTGATATCATCTTCAACGGCATATTTCTAACAAGATAATTGGAATTTTCAGCACATATTCTGGGTTAAACAAGAACTCTGTACGTTGTTAGCTACAATATCACATTAAAGACTGGTTAGGAAAGGAGTAATGCATAGTGTGATCAAAAGTAAACAAACACACAAGGAAACAAAACTTTCTGACTAATAAACTGTTCTCATTTTGCAAGGAACACTGTCATGAGAAATACTGGTGTAAAAGTTCTTGTGGTTTCTTTGTGCATCTCAAAAAATAGGATGCAATTTGTAGAAATCAAATTAGTTAAGATGTAAGATGTATTTCTACCAATCAGCAATTTTTCCCCAGTTTAACAGTCTGTATCCAGCATGGACCTAAGTCATGATATTTCAAAGATTCAGAAATTACTGCAGTAGTTCTGGGTATTATTCCTTTGGGCACTCCAAAATATTATGCAATCTGAGATGAAATTCCCTGCCTGAGATTACAGCAAATTCTTTGCTGTTTTCACAAAGTCAAACAAACTCTTCTAAGGTACAACTTGTGCTTATATTAGAAAAAAACAAATTCATGAAGATTTCTCCTGAGCTGAGCCATCATTCTAATAATTGTCTTCCCTCTGGTTATGTCCAAAGTAGACTTAAATTTTAAGGAGATTTAGTTTGTTCTTATGTTGTGACTGAGAGATGCCAAGTTCAGTCTGGAAAGTGGAGGGAGTCAAAATGTGTTTGGATTTCTGTTTCTCTGTTTAACCTCTTCCAAGTCAAAATTTTTTCCAGGTATAATTTGAGGATTTGGATCATTTGGTAGTGACTTCAACATATCTTCATAGCTACAAAAGGGAGATCAGATGTTCATAAATTCTTTGCATATATAATAAGAATGCAAAAACTGCCCTCATAGCTCATGCACTTAGGACTGGAGTAGACCTCAAAGTAAAGCAGCTGACTTGCAGTGATGAACAGTATGGTATTGCCATGAATCATTCTGTATTCTATCAAAGCACCTGCCACAGTGGAAGGGGCAAAAGATATTTCTGTTTAGGGAGTTAAGTATAAGAATCAAAACCATCCAAAAGAGAGACACCCTCTCCACACATCTGTAACAGTTTTGAGATGATGGGGGTTAGTGAATTTTGTCTACCTTTGCCAGATCTCAGGACAAGAGTCTCCTTAATAAATTCTCATCTCCCCCTGTAAAGTGGCAGCCATTCACTGAGCCTGAAGAGGAGAGAAGCTGGTCCACAGTTTGATGTCTTCTGAACACATTGAATTTACTGAGTCCACGGTAGTTCCAGCCTTTCCTAGATGCTACTGTCAATCCACTGCTTAGCAGACCAGCAGGAGATAATTCTTCAGAGATCACAGGCAAGTGGCTAAGGCTTACACTGCAAAATTACCTGGCAATATATCCTAAAGATATATCACTTTTCTAAAGAAAAGATACATTCTCTAGAGAGATATTGTCTGTATATGATCATGGCTTCACTAGCAGCAGATTACAAAATTCTTAAATTTCTCCTTGTCTACAAAATTTAGATGATTCTCTTCATTCACTTCTTTTCAGATGGCATCTGCCTTGTTGAACATACAGCCTCAGTGGTACTGTACATGCGATTTGATGTACAATTAGTCACAAAAAGTCATATTTTGTCTCCTATATTTGACTACAACTATAACAGTAAGGAAAACAAATCCCTGGTTCCAAGAGGAAGCATTACCACCCTGCCACATCCATATCATGCCTGACATACAATTTCCCTCCAGAACTGGATGCTGCCTGGGACACCACTAGTAGGCACTGTCAAAAACCACACACAAGGGGTCTTGCTTCCCATTGAACCGTAGGCAAAAAATGTACTGGTTTTAAGTCCATTAAGCAAGCACTTTGCTCAGTTTAACAGTAGATGCAGTCTTTAAGTGCTAAATTAGGTGCTGCTGTGTTAAACATTATCTAGTCCATGCACAATCTTAGACAGTTAATGGAGCTTAAATTAATTATTTAATAATTAATATTTTTCCTACACATATAAATGTGCAAAACCCTAAATATTAGACTATTTTATGATGAGATTTTGCAGAAAACCTCATGAAGAATAATACAACTGAATCTGTCTAAAGCAAAGAGCTTACACTCAGAAGAAAACACCTGTCTTTAATAATAATAATACAATAGTAAATAAGGATTAGTAACAACAGCCCTTTTCATCAGTCGAACACAAATTGTGTTTCCAAGTCGATAAGGATCACTAAGGGCCCTATTGACTGATGGCAAGAAGTTTGCCTTAACTCACCCAGTAAGCCAGTGTGCAAGCCAAGAATAGAGTTCAACTCTCCTGGAATGCAGTCCAATAATCCAATCATTAGTAACACTGTCTTACTTTAGTGTTAGCAAATCATTACTTTTTTGCAACCCCATTCACAGCAAAGTTTTCCCCCAAATGATTTAATTTAAGTCATATTCGCAGCAGGATTTTAAGCTGGTATATGTGCAAATCTAGCTTCAACCTAATCTAAACATACTTTAAAAAATAACATTAAAAAATCTATTTGTTATACAATTTACTAAGTAAACTATTTGGGAAGTAATTAGTATACATAATTTTTATTCCAAAAGTTTTTAGAATAATTTCTATTTTTTATCCACTTAAGGAAACACCTTATAATCAACCCACACTGTCAAGAAGACAGGCTCTATCCCATGAAGTCATTTACTTACAAAAACCCGTTCCCAATCTGCTGTGGATTTGCCTGTCTGTAGATATTAGTGATAGGAAATGCTAATTTAAACTTATTTTTCTGCCTTAAATCTGCCAGATGCCAGAATGTGCTTAAATAAAATGAAAGCTCTGAAAAGAAGGGAACATAAATTTTAAATTCCCAAACGAAACTTACTTTCATTAAGGATCTGGGAAAGGCATAAGGTGTACATAAATGCACTGATTGATATTGAGATAACAAAAATGGTCTCATCATATCTGATCTTTAAAAATGGAAGCTTTTTCATAAGAATAACTCATCTTCATCTGAGGTCAAACTGCACTAATAATATTCCACATAGTGAGATGACTGGTTTCTGATCTCCTCAGCTTTCCAATGACAAGGCACAAACTCTAGGATATATTGCAGTTGTGGAAAAGCAATCTGTTCTTTTCAAAGGGTGTGAAGACCATTTAGAAGCACACAGAAGATAGTTCCATATGACAGGGAGATAATTTCTACCAGGTGGGAAATTTGTTTAAATTACTGAAGTTGGTATGCCAGGCACATTTACATGACCTTAGTAAAGCTGCCTAAAGCTGGCTCTGCAACAGGGCATGGATCTATCTGTTTACCAGCACTTCTACGTCTTCTTTATTACAATTTGCCTTTAGGTGTATTTTAAAGGAATGGTAGGCATGATGCTAGTCGTGCAAGTGAAGGGCATCAAAACTTTCTATAAACTACCGCAGAAGGAAGCCCTGTGTAAATACAAAACCCATATAAATATAAAATAATATATATATAAAAAATAATATGTGGCTTCTCCAGGCACTGTAATGAACATTTGAGCTTTTTGAGGATTTTACATTATCAAAGGCCCTGAAATATTCAAGCGCATGCCTATGGCACTGTACAGTCTCCTCATCTTTACAGAGCCGTGCTAACGGGTCACTTTTCCCTTGTAGACCATTTTATAACATCTGCAGCACAGGTAACTTAAATACATACACTTTTTCTTTACTCCTGAGCTTCCCTCTCACTTCCTAAAGCTTCCATCCATTCTTACAAATTCTTAGACCTTGTGCTTGAAAGTGATTTACTTTGGAACAACAGTCAAAGCTGTTTCCTCATAGCCATCCTTCCCCTAACACTGCCAGATACGACAAAATTGTTCCATTCAGTAGCAGTCAGTAATTTAATTTGCTTAATAAGGTCTGAGTCTCAGGCCTCTACAAAGCTATTTCATCTGGTTGCTAAATTTCAGCCTTGCTCCTTTCAAACAATACATTTTTTTAAAAAACATGTTTCCTTTTTAATATTCATTGTACTCACTACTTCTCTTTTTCACATTTTTGTGTGGTTTTAGTATGTTTGTTCATCATTTCTTGCTTATCAACATAAACTTATAGCCTTCTATAGCATCTAAGAGGGAAAAGAAAAAACACATGATGAAAAAGGAGGGGGGTTTGGGTTTTGTTTTTTGGTTTGGTTTTGGGGGGTTTTTGTCTGTTTGTTTTTATCACATCTAAAACCACTCAATTTTCCAGCTAAATTGGAAAAAAATGACAATTACAGATCAAAATTTGTTTTCAATAAGAAATTTCACAAACATGAATTTTTGCTTGCATTTGGAGCACAAAAGAAAAAAGGTCCAAGTGCTAAGAGTTTGCCAGCCATTTTTCTCATTGGATGCAGTTAAGCTACCTTTTAGAGCCATTAAAAGTTTACTTCATTTGTTAAGGAGGATGAAAGTGTTTACGTCCCTAACACTTAGGCAGGAGGAATCACTTTTCTTATTTAAATCTCTGTTCTTATTAATGGGATTTATTGGGGTCTACCTGGACATGAGCAATTCCCCCATTCAAACATGAATGTATCAAAGGTTCTGAGCTTAGAAAGAAGCTAAATGTGAATTTCAATTCCTCCTGTTTTATTGGTGAAACATAAATCATGAAGACTTTCTAATATTTCCTGAAAGCTTTTAAAGCTGAAGCCCTCTGGGTGCAGGAAGGAATGGCAACCGGGCAGAGATACAATTCTTGCAAATGGTAGAAATGATAAGGCTGCTTTGCAAACCTTAAGATTAAAGTAAACAAAATATTCTAAGGAAGGCAAAGAACTAAAAAAGCTTCTCAAGCAGTTCCTATAATTTGTAGAACACTGTTTTCTTTACCTCAAACTTGGCCTACAAGCACATGCATTTGACTGTTAAGTCAACTTCATCAAGGAATGCTAATTTGAAGACACTGGATGCTACTGTCCAGGCCTGAAAGGCGTTCTCAGAGGCAGCTCAGGAAACATAGCTAGGATACTAATGTAAAGAGCAACATGCCAGGCATTTAAAAAATAAATAAAGTAGTAGGAAGAAAACATCTCTTTAAAGACAACACAAGGGTATCAGACTTAGGGAGCGACTGTACCAGTCAGACAACAATTCCAGGAAAGCATGGCTCAAACTGTATTTCCTATTATGCAAGAACAGGTGCAATTTTAAATAAACAGTACTTTTTCCCATAACAATTAATACATTTGTTTTTCTTTCACAGAGCCAAAGAAAGTAAACAGACCCTTTTTTAATGCAGTGCATAGGTATGATTTTACACTGCCAACAAACTTGCAGTTTTAAGATCACAAGCATAAAACAAAACAGATGCAAATTTCACTGAATAATCAAAAATTGTTTGAGCTACAAGTGTTGAAGAAAAACAACTATTTTTTTCCACAGCTTTTTAATGGTAGTGAGGTCCTGTGTATGCAGCTGGCTGAATAATGAACTATACTTATGCATAATTACACCATCATTGATTTGGTTTTTGGGATTTTGGGTTTTTTGCAGCAGCAACTAAAATTGTCTTCCTCTAATGGATTCCTAATTCAGCTTGAAATAGAAAAAGCAATGTGAATTATTTTCCAGATGGAATGTGAGGATATATTTATGGATTGATGATGAAGGAACCCAAAATGTGTTAACATATGCTTGCAGAAGAGATGCTCTTACCCACTGAGAATACTGAACAAGGGCTTGAGAAAACAGGGAGTCTATGTCCAGACGGAAACACTCATGCAATTTTCAAATTTCCCTATTCTTCCATGCAAAGCAATTCAAGGCAATTTGCTACTGGACAAAACCAATGCATTTACGCCTGAAAGGCACCACAAAGCAGATGTGCAATTAATTCATGCAGTAGCTTAACTCTACTGCCGTTCAGCTCTTTATCCTATAGGCAACACAGGCAAGAAGAAAATCTCACTGACTCTTCTGGTCTGTAAATTGTTGGTAATTGATTACCTATGTTATAATTTTTTCCCCTGAAGTATTCATACTTGCTGTTTTCCTGCTTAGCCCAATGGCTTATCCTTTGTATTCTGAGGGTCTCACTATGAATTCCAGGAGGTGGGAAGACACTTAACTTGTGCTGTTGAGGACTCTGTTAAGCACTTGCATTTGGCAGACGGAGGTTCTGAGTCCTTATGCACACATTTGTGAAGTCTGCGTAACAACAGTTATATTGATCTTCACAAGAATCAGGCTGCCAGTGGTATGATCCCAGCATGTTCACTTCCTTCTTCATATATTATTATTGATCTACATAACAACTGAGATACCAACGGTATTGGACAGAAATTGACTGCAGAGACTGTACAGAAAAAAGCCAAACAGAAATATGATCATTCTTTACTTCCCTAAACACCCATGCTGGTACTGATTATTAGCAGATTCCATTTGTGGAAGCCCCAGTTATGCTTATCTGTTTACTAGCCTCTGGTAAACTAAGCAGACAAGAGACAAACAACTGAAAAAAATTTCTGCAACAAACCCAGGATATAGTGGTCATTATTGAGTGTTAATGCACTGGTGATCTTACAGTGCCTACACTTCAAATCACTATTATGCTATTATTCAAAGTCCTGCTTGTTTTTCCCTTCTTAGTTAAAACACTTTAACTGTGATGTGGTTTCAATACTTCTGACAGTAAATTAGTAGATGTATTTGATTTCTCATTTTTTAAAATGTCATTCAGTAGATATTTTTTCACAAAATAACCTAGAAAATACAATCCCAACTAGTTTTTTACTCTAGGGGATCTCAGGTTTTGGCTAAGGCAACTGATGTGTCCCTAACCAAGCCATTACACAGAAGTGAATAGAGAGAGGAAGCTTGCTGGTATTTTGCTGTTAGAAAATCTTCCCTCGCTACCCTTAAGCCCCACACTTAGCTGTGAACAGCAGGATGTCAGGGCCAAACAGAGAAAGAGTTACTGGTTACCAGAAGCATAAGCAGGAGGTTCTGCATCAGGCAGATATCACTAGGCTGTAGTGAGGTTAGGGTTCGTATACTACAGACTGATAAGCAATGCTTATTGCTGAATCCCAAAGGCTCCAGAAGTTTATGATGAGGGGTGCTACTGAATGGCTTTTTGCAAATTTTCTTATCAATTTACACTAACAGATGTTTAGAATCAAGAATATATTTCAGCACAGCAGGACCAAGAAGCAAGGTATATTTCTAGATCATGTAAACCATTCAAGCCAGTGTCTGTAAACACCTATTGTATCTTAGGGATATAGCATATATTTGTGCCTTGTAGTCTGTCTTACTCTATGTTGAGCAGTAAGGAAAAAAATCCAGGTCTTACTTCTCATAATCAGTCCCATGCCTACATCTTAAAAAGTTATTACAAAGAAAACATCAATATATCCATCCTGCTGTGATTAGATGTTAGATAAACCCCACAGAAGACAGTTTTACAACTGAAGGAGTGAAGCACTTAGTAAAATAGATTACATTTAGCTGTTATTTTCAGAGGTGACACAAAATTCCTTTACCTTACAATTCACAGTTCCTTACACAGAAATCCTTTGCTTTGTCTGTCTCTCTTTGGGACATAGTGTCTCACTATGCGTATGCAAAAAATTTTATTCCGGAGGATTGTTTAAACTGCACAGAAGACCCATTACTCCACTGATACATACCAGTACACTCAGAATACTGAGAAACACTGAAAGTAAAAGATTGCTTATTTATTGTAGACTTTACAATGCTGTTCCTTTCAGGAAAAAAAAAAAAGTTTCTAATACCAAATGGTAAATTTTTAGTTTTAAATGGTTCCTGATCTCAAGGCAACAGTCAGGTAGACAGTCACAAGGCCACCTGACATATCTGGGCAGTTCACACATATGTTCATTTTCCAGTTCTGTCTTGTGCTGAAAGTCAGATTTGAAAATTATACCAAACAACAGAAATGGACCCTGCCTTTGCTTTCTGTGACCTTTATTTTCAATATGAAAACAAACATAAAAAAAAAATATTTCAGACTCCCTTTTCTCTCCAAGAGAACATTTGGCTCACCTGGACAAGTTGGTTTATATAACAAGCCTTTGTGTATATGCAGTGACTTACTTTCTTTGGAATGAGGATATGAAAAAGTACTTTTAAAAAGAGACAAGGTTAGGATCTTATTTAAGTAAATATTGAACACATTCCTAAGAATAGCCCTTCGGATCTGGAATGCGTTCAAGAACAGTTACTTAACAGGCTAAAGATGAAATAACTCCAAGATCTGATTTTGTAAGAAAAATGTTGAGTGTCAGTTTGGACCTTAATCATATGATAGCAAATACTTTGAGGTTTTCTGGTTTTAGGATTTTCTGATGAAGGGATAAAGTTAGGTAGTGAAGAACACTTAACAGAAGTCAAATAAAACCATAAGTGATATCAGTTACAGAGCTGCTGTCATTTGGTTGTGTTTCTATAACAGAAAACAAAAGTAATCAAACAGGAGCCCAAACAAAATTCTTGTTTGGTGCAATGCAGAGACAAGGGAAGACCAAATCCTGAGAGTCCGAGTGGAATTCAGAGACCACACTTGTAATGGGTACAGGTGGGGGTTCGTGTCAGAATTCTTCTGCTCTTTACATTCAGAAAATGCAGCTCTGGATCTAATCTTAATTGTTGCCTGAAAGATCTTGGTGATCTATTGAATAGTAGGCAGATTACTGGACTCAGATTCCAGGTCTGCAGTCCAATTCTGAGAGAAATGGGGTTGTTGACTCTGGAGGAGAGAAGGCTCCAGAGAGACCTTGTTGTGGCTTTTCAGTACTTAGAGGGGGGTTATAAGGAAGGAGAATGATTTTATACACAGGTATATAGTGATAAGACAAGGTGAAAAGATTTTAAATTAAAAGAGGAGAGATTTAGATTAGACATTGATAAGAAACTATTTACTCAGAGCGTGGTGAGGTACTGAAATTGGTTGCCCAGAGATGTGGATGATCTGTCCCTGAAGTGTTCAAGGCCAGGCTGGACTACAGGTTGAGTAACCTGGTCGAGTGGAAGGTGTCCCTGCAATGGCAGAGGGATTTGATGATCTTTAAGGTCCTTTCCAACCCAACTGACTCTATGACTCTATGATTTGCACATTCTTAGTCTCTTGACTGGCTAAGTCAGTGCCCTATTAAATTAACAGTAACCTTACCACTCAGTTCAGTGGACTTCATATCAGGCCAGACAGAGGATGACTAATCCCCTTCATGTAGATGCTTGTTAAAGGGTCAGGGCACTGCAAAAGACAAGATGCTCTAAGCACAAAAGAAAGAAGGGAAAAAAAGAAAGAAGATATTAAAGTAAAAATTACAGGAAAATCTAGAAATAATAGTAACATAACCCCTTGCTAAATCGTCACTGTATAGGCTTGAAGAACACTTTTTGATATCACATAAATTAGATTAAAGCATTTAGAATATTCTGCAGTGAAACAAAACTTATTTTCTCATGACACTATATCTTACCTGAACATACTGTTGATTTTGTCTCTGCTAAATAGGTAAGATCCAGCTGTGTTTCTTTCCTTCCACCCATTTAGAAGGTCTCCATCCTCAGCTGGGCTAATTGCTATACTGATGCAGATGTCAACAGAGCTAGGTCAGCTAAAGATCTGGCCTATAAACCCCTTATTTCCTATAGAAGTTGAAGACAGAATGACAAAAGCTTCTTCTTATTCCCCAATTCAGAAACACCTGCTGTTGAAAATGTGTTTTCTGAGAGAGTAGTACATTATGTCCCCAGTCAGGCAAACAAAATTGTATGAAATTCTAGAATAACTACCACTTTTGTTTTTAAACTCACAAAAATCAAGGAAAATTTGTAAGCTTGCTTAGGTAAGACAGTAGCTACTTTCACATGGCTTTGAAAAACAATAAGCTCACTTTATATGTGGAATAGCATTTACTACCATAATAATATAACATGAGATGCTATTTATTATACAAACATGGTTCTGTAACTTTAACTACAATATGTATTATTTATAAATTATATAAGATACCCAATTTTTAATACAAGACATTTCTTTTGAAATATGAGACATTAAAACATTAATAAAGTGTGTAATAAAGAAACACACCCCTCCTCTTTTCTCTCTCATCTGTATTAAAATAAAAATGTTTTACTTACATGACCACAAGTTATGTCAGGGGTCTGCCTTATTTATTGTAGGGGAGAGCTGTATTCATCTGGGCAGCTATCCAGTATTTTGTGTACACTTGGTTTTGCAAGATTGGTTGATAGCCCACAATTCAAACACTCTTATGAAGACAGAGCCACTAATTTCAGTGAGGACTTCTCCATTGCTACAATGGGATTACTTCACAAGAAAGATAAAGGGATACTATACCCATAAAATTAATAACCAAAAAACCCAAATATTCTTATTGGCAACGGCATGCAAAAACACTAGTATTTAGAATAATTCAGGATTCCCACTGTAATGTATCTGTAGCTTGATGTTTCAGAGAATACAACATATTTTGTAACTGCATAATGAAAATTCTGCCAAACTAAGCAAACTAAAGTTCATGTCCCTGCTTCAAAGCAAAGTAGCATAATTTCTCAACAAATTAGTATTTTAAAAGAAAATTGATCAAAAGCCTGTCAGCAAACCAAAGTTAATCACTTTTTTTCTGAAATATAAGAGCAGCAAAGCATGTTTTAAACCTCAAGTCTGTTTATGCTTAAATTGAATAAAAGAGCTTCCTGCAGTGAAAACACTCCAAAAATTCTTTACTTGTGGGAACTAAATATGGGCACCTGTGCTGTTCATAAAGATGGGAAATATCCAGGTATTCTTTGGATTAAGCATTAGAGAAGTTTCGAGTGCATTGATGATAATCCACCAAGAAAGTATAGGTTTCCCACTGTCATGAGAAATAAATGCAGACCACAATCTTTTACTTGAGGAACAAGGAATCAGTTTGTATTATATTTAGGTTAAAAATATCCCCAGAAATGGCTATAGTCACACGAAGCAAGTCAGCTGAAAGAAATGGTAGTAGGCTTTACAAACTCTTCTCTTTTTTCCAGTCACAGAAATATGAAGTAATATTTCTGAAGCAGAAAGAAATCTTAACACTTGTTACATTTTAAGAAAATATAAGGAAATGCTGGCAAGACCTGAGTCCCTTGTCGGAGCAAATGATGCTCAGGCTTTGTAGCAGAATATTTCAGTGAGCATTGTTTCAGACAGCTGTTGTACCATGAGTTAATCTATTAACACTAACATTTGAACTATGTCTTTCCTAAGCTGAGCCGGGTTCTCCTGCACCGCTTCATGCATTCAGAGTTATAACTGCTTGTTCCAATGAAAAGAGGTAACTTAACTTTTTGGTTTTCAACTGCTTTCAAAAGATAATAATGGTAAAACAGACAAAGATCAGAATAAACTAGGTGAGTTTGATATTCTTTGATTTGAAAACACAGTGATTGAGACAGGTTCCTAATTTGACATTAAAATCGTTAATTAAGGATGGAAAAAATTCCAAAAGTATTTCCCCACTAACATAATTTAGCCTCCAAAATTGTGTGTTTTGTTACAAACATTTTTCTTGACAAAACTCTCAGTTTTTAAATTCTTATTTATTTATTTTTTAAGATGGAATCACACTTTCTTACAGCCCTCTAGAAGTTCTGAAAATTTCCTGTGCAGACAGAACATATTCCATGTTTTTGCAGAGAAATTAAAAAATGCTACAGTTTTTCAGACTTTGAAATATTGTTTTTGACAAATTACAGTACCGTTTTTCAAATCATTTTGGTGCAATATCATAATTTCTACATTCCTGAAGAAGCTAATTTTAACATTGCAAATGTGAGGCTGTGTGTAAGGCCCCTGCACTCTCATTCAGACCTTTTAGTAAGATACATTGATTTTATAGTGTCCTATCACAGGAATTTAAGGAAACCGTTCACAGAAATATTCTCCTTCTCATTAGGCAGAATACCCTCAGGTGAACTTAGTGATTTGCAAGATATTTTTGCTTCGATTCTTTAAAACAAAGACAGATAACTGGTGACAGCTGTTTATAAACTCACACACTACAATCATGCTGTGCTGAATTTCAAGCATCTCACCTATCATTTGAGAGAAATTACAGGGAGTGCTGCCTCTAACCCCCACCCTACTCTATAAATTGCATCAATTTCATGCATGCAGGAATGATGAAATTAAGAAAAATGAACTTTAGGGGGACGTTAATTCAAACATAATCAAAAGTGTTGCTTTTATATGCAGGCTTCATAGCTTTAACAGTCTAACGGCCTTCTGGAAGTTTCTGTCTAAATAAAAAATGTTCAATATTGTCTAGGTAAATATTGATTGAGCATTAAAGCTCAACTATAACCACATAACTCAGGGTGTGATCTTCTCCTAAGGAACAATATAACAATACAGTTATTTACTAGACTGCGTTATTTATGCGGACTGTCTAGGAAAAAAAAAGGCATTATTGTTTGATTCAGACTATACACTCACTCTTTTAAAGCTTCTCAAACCTTTTTTTAACCTCAAGTTGCTCTAATACATGGCAAGTGTGTGTATCGCAATCTACTCAGAGTGCCTGGCCCCTTCAAGTTCCCTGTGACTATTGCGTGTCCAGTGTGCAGAACCCACTGACTCCATTCAGCAGAGAACTGCAAAGGAAGCAGTGATACTACAATTGAATCCCAAGTGTCTGTGAAGCAGTGGCTGCTTGATGTTTACTATTCCTGGTTTGGCAACAAAGTATATTACTACTTAGAGTGTACTCAGATAAGCAATACCTTTCTGAGATTCCAGACTATGATAATATCATATTTGCAAAAGACACAGCAAAATCACATGTTCCCCCACACCAAGAGAACCAGAAAGATTGGACGACACCAAAAAAATT
Source organism: Grallaria varia (assembly GCA_013396735.1). Taxonomy (NCBI): domain Eukaryota; kingdom Metazoa; phylum Chordata; class Aves; order Passeriformes; family Formicariidae; genus Grallaria; species Grallaria varia. Next base: position 30,234 of record VWZG01000617.1, read on the forward strand.
AACATATACACACCTCCCCCTACCCACCCCCCCCCCAAAAAAAAAAAAGAAAAAAAAAGTCCATTGCCATCAAGAATTAGCTAAGGGGAATAAGATACTGCCTCTAAGCAATTATAAAGAGCAAGGAGCTTTTTTCTTCCCCTAGAAGACAATGTAAAGAAGGAAGTGTCAAGAATGAGAGAGGAGATTGCAGGCCTTTGGTTTTTCTTCACTTCAAACATAGATTCTCTAAAGAATTGCCTAAAGAATTTCTGTGTCTCAGTGTGAATCTGCATAAACACACACATGCACACAGCTGTGCTTTAGGATGGAGGGATTATGTTTCTACTCAGCGAAAAATCTCAAATACATCTTTACACAGAGAGAAATACAGAATTATATGAAGAATTATAAGTTTACACAAAGCATTTGTCTTTTGCATTCTCTGCAGAGTAACAGGTATTAATGGGAAGCTTTGATCCCTTGTAGGGATCTGAGTATCGTAAACCACCACAGCATAACTCAAGATCGTCAGGAAAATGCAGAAAATTAATTCCACGGTAGAAATTTCATCACAGAGTTAAACTCTAACTAGGTACATCATCAGCAGAAAGGTGTCATATTGTGCCTATTTGTACAGGGTGAAAAAGAGTTTGTGTCATTAGGGATCTGAACATCAATTAGACATTAATCAGAACAGAGCCATCTAGTCATACAGATCATGCATTTTATACTTTTAGCTATTCCCTATTTTTTTCACTGTTGTTTTCCTTTGGAATGACTTGATGTAATTGTCACACAGTTCCTGTCTGAATGTAAGGGACATTATCTCTTGAAAAGGCACAGGGAAGGCACAAATCAATCTTTTGATTGGATCAGTTTAAACCAGAGAAAAAATTTTGAACTCAGACTGGAGAAAAGAAAACAAGAGAGCTTGCAAAATAAGAGCAAGATTACCAGAAATAGTAAGGGATTTGAAGTGTTTTTTCTCGGTGCTATTATGATTGCACCAAAATGTGTACTTCCAAAAATCAGCCAGATGTGATTTGCATGGGGGATAAATTTACGGAAACTTTATGAAATTTCTAGGCCTTGTAAATATTAATGTATTGAATATTAACATAGCAGACTATTTATGACACCTGAGTATTAAAAACAATGGTGTAACACACTAGTATATTTGTATTTACCACAAAAACTACCAGAATTGAGATCTTGCATTGAGATAGAAGTCTTCTTGACAGACATTTTAATGCGTAATGGTTTGTATATAATCACATAACACAAAATCGAACGCATAATGCAGCCATAGTAAGAACAAAGGTTGTCATCATCCTTCGAAAATTCCTTGTATGTTTAGTCTTGTTCATTTACTGGGTTCTCAAAATAATTGCACTTGAAAATTTAAGTCCTCCCTGTTTAACTATTTCATACCCACTGCTAATTTTCACTTTTACTAAGCAAATTATGCTCCTAGGATCTGATTTTTAAGGTTGTTTCCTTGTGCTAAGAAAAAAACCATAACCCATAGAGATACTGTTGTCAACTCTGATATCCATGTTTTGTGATTCATATTAATTTCTGATTTATTCTTTCAGCATCAAAGCTTTGGTTTTGTCATCCACAACAAACCTTTATGTCTTGATGATCCTTACGGATCCTAAAACAAATAAACGTGTAGGCTTATACACCTTCAATGCAGGGTCCCTGGACAACAGGAGGCAGGCCATTCCAGGAAATTGTCATGGGTAGCATTAAAATAGAAGGGAAATCTAGCATGATGAAGCATGAAAAGGGTGCCACAGTTATGATATAAAGTACGAAGAAATGTAGGAAGCAGTAAACAGACAACACAAAAATGTACACTGTGAATGGAGAGTTAAAAAGAGATCTATTCTCTTTTGTTGGAGAAGAAAATGGTAGAATGGTTATTCTTCAGAATCCAGGGGATAAAAGAAAAGTTATATCCTTTCAGGAAACACAGAATTTTTCTCTATAACTGAGATGAAATTTTAAACCTGAAATAATTATTCTCAAATCCTGGCAGACAGAACAAACAGAAAAATCAGGTCAGGAAAAGGTGTGATCTATTATTTCTGCAACTCCAATTTATAAGCCATGGCTTGGGAGGACTTTCATGGCTGTTTTTTCTGAAGCAGGGAAATGGCCAACTGAGAAGTGAGTGTTTTTTTGGAACATGCTTAATCAACCCACCACACACCTAAATTTTAGTAGCTAAGTACACAAGAGATAAAAATCGTAACATACACGTTGCCTAATCTAAAAAACACAAGGACCATAAGCAAGTGGATGAGGTGATTACAGAATGCATCAGATAGCTGAATCAGAGACTAAGCTTTCCAGTTTCAGAACTCTGAAGGTGGAATTGGCTATAACAAGTTCTGGACCAACTTTGTTCATAATGAGATCTAAATGCAGGCCTCAGATCTTCAAATGGGAAGGCAGAAAGAGTAAAATATACACCCTAACTTCAGATTCCAATGACAGCCCAAAGGAAATTATGCCAAGCAATTGCTATTTGGAATTATATTCTTCTTATAAAGCTTTAAAGATTTAAAAATCAGGCATCTAGTCTAAACCACAGTAGTATAGACAAGGGAGACTGGCAATATCTAAGGCACATCAGTGGTTGCACCACCCATCTGTGCTCCAACCCCTTATCAGGATAAGGTCTGTATCCATATTCTGCTCAATTTCCACAGAAAACATATGCAAGTGGGGGAAGAAAAGGAGGAGACAGCATGCCCTGACCAAACCACCTCTTTAGACGAACAGGAATGAAGGAGCCCAGCCCACTTCAGAGCAGCATCCGCCTCTGTTTGGACACTGCTACAACTGACTCCAAATGGCAATTCAGACTATCTTTAGGTGGCTATCCCTTTGCAGGTTTCTCCAACAATAACAGAGGAAGATATGTGACAAACTTTGATCAAATTTCTGCCATTTAGGAAGGTAAAATCTGGTAGACTTTATCTAGTTTTATTAGGGGACTGTCAGGAGTAGATTAAATTAGCATGTTTGGTTCAGTTAGATGTTTGAGCTATAGTATATATCACATGGACAGGAAACACTCCCAAAAACCTCCTATAGACAGAAATAAGTTCCTGACTCAGTTATATCTATGCGAACCAGCACTCATGCTCCACCTCTCTCTAACCCTTATACACAATACCATGCAAGCAACTCACTGTGGACAAAAAGTTTGTCACAATAAGATGTGACAAACTGTTCTTTGCACAGACAGTGCTGGTTGTTTACCCCTGTGCCTGTCATTACAGACTTACCCAATGGAGAGCAGAGTTTATATTTTCTGATAGAGAGACATTGAAAAATAAAAGCTAGACATGGAGTTTAGACTAGTACCACTCAGAAATTAATCACAACACAAACAATCCTGGATTTGGGGAAAAGAAAAAAAATCAGGGCTTTGCTTTTAGTAGCTTTTGCAAATGGTAAATTCTTTGCACCAAGAGCCTATGGCTGGAAGTCTTTATGTACCTCTTTACCACAATATTAACAACTGTTAATGTAAGGTATCATAAATAATCAGTTGTATCCTATGCTGAATACCTGTGTTAAAGACTATTGTGGATTGCCCTGACTAGCTGGGTGATCCACTATTTAAAAACTCAGTAATTCTGGGAGAACTGGCTGATAACATTTTGTTTTTTCTTTCTTGCACAAACCCTAAGCATACCAAAACGTAACCATGAAGTTATTTAAAATGCTAGAGAACAGCTATGCTGCAGTATTCTGTTTTACACAGAAGTTATAGCAAAAAGACAAAAAAAAAAAAGCTTCATTTCATTTTCTCAGCAGAGTCTCTAACTTGCTTTACAATTAATAAGATGCAAATATTTAAAACACTGAAAGTCTTCAAAGGAAATGCAACTTAAGAGAACAAAACAGGCTATTACAACATCCTCTGTATTTCTCAGGCCTATTTACAAAACAAATATTCAAGAATGTTTTAACATCTTCAAGGAAATAGAAAAAAACACAAACCTAGACAACTTAACAGGTACCTATCTTCTACTAACACAGGGATCAAAAGGAACACAGTCTGAAACTGAACAGTATTTTGTATAAGTCTTCTCATTGCAATGTTCAGCCTCCTGTGGCAGTTCTCCAAGTCGTTGCTAACAATTCCTCTGCAAAACAAAAGCATTTGAATAGCTGACATGGAATGCTGAAAGAACTTCCAGTGTTGGGTTCAAGTCCTGATACTGATATTGGTAGACCTAGATTAGTTTTTGATGAATAAGTAAATATAATGATACATACCTGCTACTTCTAAATGCACCTGTTTCTAGTCTACCGTTAACAGGAAAAAAAAAAAAGTATTTTAATAAATTAAATTGTCACTATTCATGGTCCCATAAAAACATCTTTAGGAAAACTAGCTGATCTGCCAAATGCTTTTGAACAGTCAGGAATCTTAATCTTGTTCCAAAGAGCAATACTGCAAAGAACTTTATCACCTTCACAATTATTACATTCCTATCTCCACCATATGTTCAAGCACTCCTAGCTTGTTCCAAAGTGTGTTTATGAAACTAAGAACGTTTATGAAATTAGGAAATGTAGCAGTATATTACACATCAGTGATTTAAGGTACTTATCTGTGATCTGTAGAGTTGTATGATGGAGCATCAAAGACATCAAAATGAATAAGGAAGGTAAACAGCCTTATCACTTGTAGATCCACAGCTCAGCTAAATTAGTCACCCAGTGGGACTGTTTACCCATAGAATAGGAGACAAGCAGCCCATCCTCTGGCAAAGTATTTGAACTCATTTCACACTCTGCCAACCTTTCTCTATTCACAGCCTCTTTCAACCCAGTCTGTTCAGGAACAAAAGACTTTTAAAATAAATTCTAATTGAAATAAAGTAATGACATCACAATTTTAAGGTGTGGTAGACACTTTTGGAGAGACCAAAAGGAGAGACCTTAAGGAAAATCAAAAGCTCTATGCATTGCAACTATATCAACATTAAATAACTTTCCTATTTTTTCCCTCTGAAACACAAAAGACCCCCTAGTTACACTTTAATATGACTAATATCCTTAAATTGAATTTAATGTTAAAACAGTGATGGTGTCTTGGCCTATGACAATTAACATTTATGAACAAGATAGGAAATTTTTGGTTTCATTACACTGGCTCAAATTAATGTCATAGAAACATTTGAATCAGTTTCAGAAAACAAATATACAGCTAATCCTTTCGTCTGTAGCTTTTGGGGTTTGTGTTTTCACTCCAGTTCTGCTTACTATAAGATAGTTGATTATTTTTCTTCAGTTCTTGTATTAGTGACAAAAATTCCCTATCAAAAGACATCTTCTGCTATGATTCCTATGAATTTTTAAACTTGCAATCTATCATCACACACACACACAGACAAAAGTAAACATTTTCACAATTTGTAAACACATACTGTTAAAAAAAAACTAAAAAGAGAAAAATTGTTATTATTCCTGTCAAATACTACCAGTGTTTTATCGTCACTCTGTAAGACTGGCAATGGTTTATTTGTACTGCCTTTGGCAGCTGTACCCATGCTCAAGTCTAGGTCTGCAAAGCCAGTTCCATCCATAGTGCCTGGAGAGACAAAACTTGAAAAGGAGTTATCCTTCCTTCCTTTGCTCCTGCCCTCCTTTCTGTGACTGAGGTTCTTTGCTAGGAATGCCAATACACTTCAGACTATCACTCACCACACAGGGAAAAAGTAAAGAAAAATGTCATGCTGTAGTATGACTGTATAGAAGTTGCTGGGAAACAAAATCACACAGATCAAACGTGCCTGAAGAAAACTGTGGAGTTATCGGAATGTAATTGGAATACACAGTACTTGCTATTCTACTGCAGTATCGCCCGTATTTTTGACACATATCTAGTGCCCTTTCTCAGGGAGACTAAAATGCTTGCCTCTGACAGATGTCACTATTAGAATACAACATTCTAAACACTGGAATGCTGAGCTGCATACTTTGTTCCCTGTCTTTAGGGTATGCCTGCCGAATCAATACAGACATTCCAGTTGCAGTGCTTCCCTTTTCTAAACTCTTTTGCCAAGATTAAATGCTTTTAAACAAAGTATTCCTCCCCTTGTTGGATTTAAAGGTAACATACCCGTTTTGATTGTTTAATTCTGAAAGCTTTGAGGTCCAGAAGTCAAAACTGGACAGTACCATGACAATTTCTACAATACCAGCTTTCAGTTCCCTAGGAATTTTAGGAGGAGAAAAAATGGATGGACATAATGGATGTTCAGGAACAAGTTACAAAGTTCTTTACATTTATTGTATATAACAGAACCATAGAATTGCTTGACTTAAATGACTAAAAATTGTCAATACTGTATTGTAGATTAATTGAAGTCCAAGGTCATGCTTTGATTTTCACTGAAGCTCTGCTTCAAATTGCAATACAATGTGGGAGTAGTTGGATCTGTAACAGGATAAGTGGGTTATCACAAAAATAGCTTAGGTAGCTATACCTTCTGTTCCTGCAGAAGATCATTTGGCATACTAGTAAGAAGAGCTTTAAGCCAATTCCATCATAGTAATTTATTTTATCAAAGTCTTTGAGTCAGCATGTGCAAATAATAATTAGGTTAGATCCTTTGCCCAAGACTAACAGTCAAAATAATATGACATGAACATGCAGAAGAATTTCTTAACCATGGCAAATAAATAGGGAATACAGTAGCTGAGTAACTTAAGCACCTCCAAAAAGCTCCCAAATTATTGTTAGGAGTCTCGAGCAAGTCTTGCAGTCCCCCAGTTCACCCAACAGAGCAGCAGTACTCATTGCTCAGCCAAGAGCCACAGAACTCCACCCAGAGTGGTATCAGAGTGCTGACTGTTTTAGTTCAGGAAGTCACTTAGACTTCACCGGGCATTTGAATTCCATCTGCTCAGCAACTCACCCTTTGTGATTTTATTCCATTTTATTCCATGTTCATCCATAGAGCTTTTGAGTAGGTATCATTAGACAGGAAATATTTAGATAGAAAATATTCAGATCTTGATCATAATTTTTCATGTAAGTTGTGCCATTCCATATGAAAGAACTTTCAATCTAATTGAAATAGGGTGGGGTTTTTTTCACCTGCTTGCATGCCCTGGAACAGAATTCAACTAACAAAATTCATTACAAATTCAACAGTACAGAGCCAGATTATACAAGCTAAAGATCTGGTGGGTAGCATTTTGGGAGCTAGGCAAAAATTGTGGATCAAGAGAATTCTAGGCTTCCTGGAACATTTATAGCTACTGTGAGTTCTTATTTGCAGTTCAGACTTGTCCTGTTATTTTCAAGTAGGAAGTGATAATGGACATTTTCTTGTCAGCAAATAACTATTATTATCGGAACCAAATGCTGTTAAACACAGGTGGTTTAGTATTCTATCCTTTGTGAATGTTGGTAGCTTAGAAGATCAAAACCCTGGAAGGTTACATGGATTTATGCTGTACAAGGCTATACTACAGTGCAAAATAAGACAAAGAAATGCACTGTTAGAAATAGCCTCATGATGACAATATTTGGCATTCACTTCACACAGGTGCAAAAGCTTTCCTAGATACAGTACAGTAAAAAGTCAGAACTCATGGAATTTAATAGCTAAATGACATACTAGGATACTACTTCAACTTCTGGCAACTTTGTAAGCTTGAAGTTGAATAGTACTTTTCCATAGCATCAAGACTCAGATTCCATATATTACAGGCCTTCCTAATTATGTTAGTTTAATGAGATCAGTAATAAGATTTGATATAGCTGATAGCAGAGGTATTTCGTATTTGTTTAGAAACAATATTTAATAGAGAACCTCACAGAAGGCAATTCAAATTACACCTTCAGCTCTTAAACAAAACCAGAATAAATTAAAGGGCTGGCAAAAAAAAAAAAAAAAAAAAAAAGTGTGAACAATAACTGCAAACACTATCAGATCAGATGTGAAATAGGTATGAGAACTCAAATTACTTCGAGGCTGGATTTAAAAAATCAGAAATTATTTTTTCTGCTCCAGCAAAATAAAAGGGGCCAAAGAGGGGAAGAAAGATCGATCTGAATCCAAACTTATTTTTGAGCCATCTGCTCTTTCTGGTCAAATAACAAATTTTGTCAGCTTTGCAGGCAGCTCCTTCTCACAGTGGAAATTAAGAAAACAGAAGAATCATTAAAGAAAAAATGTCTGTCAGTCCCCTTCTTTCCATGTTTGTACTTGTATTAGGTAGACCTAATAGTTAACCTTCAGAAGTTGCTGTGAGCTTGTTACATACTAAGCAAAAGAGATGAATTGTGAAAGATCTCTTTGATCTTACTGCCAGGAGTTCAGAATCATTCTGTTGAGCAAAATGTATGTACAGAGAAGAAAAAAGCCATTATTTTCTGGTGATGACTCTAAGTTGAAGGGTCTATCTTAGAAAACAGGCAAGCCACATTACAAAATATGGCTGGGGAGTGAGGAATGGGGAGATGCTCCTGAACACAGATTGAAATAAACCACTCTCAGGCGCTATTTTTTTGTAAACCTGCAGGGCTTTACACTTGCCCACACACACGAGCCACCAACGTATTTGTCCTAGGTAAGTTCAGCTGTTTTTTGAAATTTAAGATTGAATTTTTTTTCTCTCTCTCTAAATAGGCAGAAATTAGTCTGCTTTCAAAAGACAGCACTGATTTTTTTTTTTTTCTTTTCTCTTTTTGCCCTGGCATGCTTTGCAATTGTAAAAAGAAAATGTCCTTGTAAAAAAAAAGAAAACGTGTGATGAGTGGGAGAAGAAATGTATTTTCTGACAATGCATTTCTAGTAGACACATACTTCACCTAACATATGTTTTTAAACACTAAAATAATCTATCAGCCTTTGAATAATGAAAGAATAGGGGATTTAGAAGTACTTGAAAGTCTCCATTTACCTGTTTGTATTTCGGGCAGACTGAACATTAATGTTTTTAAGCTTGGTAAGTCAACACAAAGCATAATACACATTTGTTCTATTGTTTAGCTATATATTTAAAAATAAAATCACATTTCATATGTTCTATATACATACAGGGCCAAGGAAATTCCCACAGAACAGCACCAATGTTGCAGGTTTTGATGTGTTATAGAGGGTTTATTGCTAAAATTCTGGCAGTAAAGTGCAGTGAGAAATCCAGTTTTCCTCCTCTTTATATAAGTCATCCTTTTGGCTGTTGCTGAAACAGCTCTGACTTCATTGACTCATTCCTGGGCAGGTAGGGAACATAATCTTACCATTCCTGAAGTAATGCTTTCTTTCTGAAACAGGATAAGCATCTCATATTTCTGAAGTATTTTACTTAAAAGATGCTGTCAGAGATTCAATACAGTTTCTCACACAATACTCTCCTAAGCACTATTTTGTCCTTGAATTTTTCTCAAGATACCTTTCAGAAAGCTAATACATTTCTGGCAAGCACAATCTTTGCATTTTGGATTGCCCTAAGGGGAAAGTCCTTCCCTTGGATACAGTTGTGAGTAGGGTTTGTATACGCAGAAAACTACTCCCTCAATTTCTTTTCTCAGGCTAAAAGTATGACTTAGTACATTCTTAGTTTAACTTCTTGGCAAAAAAAAAATCCACTTTTAAAACAAAAAAAATTCCTAATGAAACAAAAGTCAAATCTTCTACCTTTTCTCTCCTCTTGCACTCTACTAAGACAAGTTTTAAGATAGCCTATAAACTATTCTTTGTTTGATTTTCTTTCCTAAGAATTGTGAATGTAGTATTTCACTTAAGAAGGCAATCAACTCACCTAACTTCACCTCCCTCCATACATAATAATAAGAAAAACACTATATCTGTGATTTGTACAAGAATCTCTGTCTTTCCAGGCAATCCCATATAGGGTCATGAATCTTCTCTTTGACTAAATGTAATGCAGAAGGTTAAAACAATTGTGAAAGTTCTTCCATGCAAAACTCAGATACAAATTAGATCACTTCTCACACTGTCATCTTTACCAGCTTTCCCTTAGGGTTTCTTTCTGACATTTTTCATTACAGGTTTCTCCTTGTTTCTTTGGAGCCCTTTCACTGCTTTCAGCAATAGTTTCCTTTTAGATATCTGCCTAGACTACCCCTCTGCACATAATGCAATTGCTATGATTTCTGACTTATTTGAACACTTAAAGATATATAAAAATGGACTTTCATGACTAGAATCTTAACAACCCATCAGCATACTCAGTATTTGCCCTCACTCAGGGATGCACAAAGTCAGGAAAATTACACTGGATCCACTCTAAGGAAGGTTATTCCAATTTACTGTGTCAGGCCTCAGAAAGGTGATTTGGGCATGGTGCCGCCATGTATGGCTCCTTCCTCTAGGCCTGTCTTTAGTTTTCCTGAGTTTCCCACTTAACTCAATATTAAGGAAGAATACTGAATAAAATATACTTTCAGATCAACAGGACTATCACATGTTGCAAATCACTCCTGCTCAGTTTATATTAAGATTATCCCATTGTTTTATTTAATTTGCTAATAGGAAATACACTGTAAAATCACCACAAAGCAATCTTGATTTTGAATCCTATCTTAAATTCTGAATTTTGGGTCTCATCAGATTGTCGTATTGAAGTACATGCAGCTTTTCTGGAGATCAATGTGAAATGTGAAAATCCACTCCAGAAGCAATAAGGAAAGGTTGACAAGAGAAAAGCCAGGAAAGATTAACAAGAAAAATCCTTATTTCATTTTTAAGATCAGTTTAACAATGGGTTTATTTGTTTCTAACAGTCATGTCTTGGTAGTTTCCTTCAATTAGTAATTGTAGAAACTTCTGTTTGAAATTTAAAAAAGATCATATTACAATGTTTATTGCCACTTATATCTTTCAGATGTGCAATTATACAAATTCACTAAGCACAGCTCTGACTATATTTTCTTTACTTGGTTTAAATCACTGTTATAATAATAATTAATTTACATGTTGTCATCTGTTCCTATTATAAATTGTATTTTTAAAATCAAATATGCAAAGGTAACTTACACAGCAGCTTCACTGTTCCTGATTTCCTGTTTGCCAACAACACTAAATTGATGGAGCTGTCGACTCCTTGGAGGGAAGACAGGCCCTACAGAGGCCCCTCAGCAAATTAGAGAGATGGGCAATCACCAACTGTATGAAGCTGAGCAAGGGCAAGTGCCAGATTCTACACCTGGGATGCAGCACTTCTGTTTGTGTGGATAGACTGGGGAATGAGATGTTGGAAAGCAGTGCCAGGGAAAGGGACCCGGGGATCCTGGTCATTGGCCACTTGAACATGAGTCAGCAGTGCCCGGGCAGCCAGGAGAGCCAACCCTGTCCTGGGGGGCATCAGGCAAAGCATCACCAGCCAGTCAAGGGAGGGGATTGTCCCGCTCTGCTCTGCACTGGGGCGGCCTCCCCGTGAGTGCTGTGTGCAATTTTGGGCACCACAGTATAAAAGAGACATTAAGCTATTGGAGAGTGTCCAAAGGCAATGAAGATGGTGAAGGACCTTGAGGGGAAGCCGTATGAGCAGCAGCTGAGGGCACTCTGTCTGCTAAGCCTGGAGAAGAGGAGACTGACAGGAGAACTCCTCGTGAAGGGAAGAGCAGGGACAGGCACTGATCTCTCCTTGCTAGTGACCAGTGACAGGACCTGAGGGAATGGCCTGAAGTTGTGTCAGGGAAGGTCTAAGTTGGATATTAGAAAAAGGTTCTTCACTCAGAGAGTGGTTGGGCACTGGAACAGGCTCCCTGGGGAAGTGGTCACAGCACTAAGTCTGACAGAGTTCAAGCAGCATTTGGATGATACACTCAGGTACATGGTGTGATTCTTGGAGTGTCCTGTGCAGGACCAGGAACTGAACTTGATGATTCTGATGGGTTGCTTCCAACTCAGCATATTCTATCATATGATTCTATGATTCAATTTTTCTCTCATTGTTTAGTAAGGATGTAAATAAAGGACTAACAATGAGCGAAGAATCAAGAATACAGACAAGCATACTTGCCAGCACTACTCTCAGTTTCAAAACACGTGAATTGAAATAAGTTTTCTACTTAAAATTTTCTTTCTCAATTTGAAAGGGAAAAAAAGTAATCTCTTCTTTTGGAGGTTGTCAATTCTTTCTGAATTTTATGATGTGTCCTTTCTAGAGACACCTGCCTCCAAATTCTGTTTTGAGTGACAAAATGAAAATTAGATCAAAGAAGTTGAAATTCAGTATTGCTGGTTTTGATATACTCTTTGTGAGTCCTTTCTTTCACCATTTTCACCAAAAATGTTTCTTTTAATTATTTTCAGTGTTATCCTTAGAATGTTATGTCTTTCATCCTCAAAAATATTTTTACATATCTGATAGATACAATGATTTTTTTGTTTCTTGTATAGGGAAACACTGAAATTTTATGGGTTTTCCTCTCTTATGAAACAAAATTCTTAAGCTATGCAACATTTCACAAAATGGTATTTCTACTTACTGGAACTTTGCAACTTATTCCAAAATTAAACTTGAGCAAAGATGTTTTTCATTCCCCAGGTTTCTGTGAAAACAACAAAACTAAGTAATGCACAGACAGTCAAGAATATATATCCTAACAGAACCAATGTTCAGAATGATTCAAAGCCAACTGCTAATTGTGTAACAGCTCTACAGTACAAATCAGAGAAATAGGTGACCACAGAATTATTACTAGAAGTGGTGATAGTAGTGTGTACATACTGCCTTGGAAAGCACCAAGATAACATCTGTCTCACAGAGAGTACACAATCTGAACTCAGGAGACAATATGAGAAATTCATACAGCCTTTGAATACCACTTTTGGAAGTAAACTAATTGAAAATAACAGATATGTCATATAAACATTTTGTGCTCTTTTGTTGTTAACTGCTCTAAATTGACACATCTTGCCACATTGCAGCAAGATTGCTGAGTTTGCAAAGACATTAATACTAAGAAATCCTATGTAGGTGTTTATTTCTACTTTTAGCACACTTTTGGGAACTGTGAGAGAAAAATAATGCGGGGCTAAATCCATATTTCTCTGAAGTCCATAAATTTCATGTTTTGCTATATCTGTAAGTAGTTAAAAAATCAAGTTTCCTGAAATACAAGGGTGATAACTACCCGCCCTCTTGCGTTTTGCGTTTTAAGCCATAAAACGAAATACTTCTTTGTGTTTCTACTATAAATAGAAAATACTTGCATGAATAACCAGGATAATAACCCCCCAGATATTCTTTACTGGTTTTCCACTTTCTGTAAGTATTCCAACCCAGTATTTATTGATATGATAATGGCAGCAGGTACTACCTATATGCCATCTCAAGACTCAAACTCTGTTACCACACACAATTCCATCCGAGAATTTTGTGTTTGTTGCACGAAGTAAATAATGTTTATTGCTGAAAAACAACGAGCTTCGAGTCAAGCATGTTGTGTTATCACATATTTCATTATAACTTGTGATATTAGACTGTGTTCAACAAGCTCATGTTGAGGAAACGGGGGAGTGTCATCACTCTGCCAAAATGAAATATAAGAGATCTTCATTATACCTAAGTCCACAATGAAGACTGAGCTGTTCCACTGTTCCATCCCTGAGTCAGGCAGTTCCTTAAATTTCACTTCACTCAGTTTTTAGCCTAAATATTAAACTAGTTACTTTTCTCTCTCAGTGACACGTTAGTACCTTACCAAATAACTTTAAAGAAACCTGGCAAAAGTAATGCTGATAATAAACTTGGTCTTTTCAAATGGAATGGCATTTAATCTTTTCTAATCTTGCTGGCTGTCAACTCTGTAAAGACAGCAAATAATATAATATCCTGATCATATATAAAAAGGTAAGAAAAGTTAAAAAAAAAAATTACAAAATCAGCTTTGAAACAAGAAAACAGTACTTCATATATTTAATTAGTGAATCTGATTATGAAAAACTGGATTTCTTGACTGCTTGCTTATGACATGGAACGAATTCATGTAATTGATTACTAAAAATGCTAAGGGCACTTTATGCACCAGTATTGTCCCAGGTGGTTCTACCGTAAACAGAACTCATTCTCCAAAACTAAAATGAATCTTCATTTTATACGTTAAATATATTTGTGTGAGTATGGGCACACAAGCATGAATCTGTGCTTCTCAGAGAGTGTGTCTGCATTTGTATCAGCTCTCTTTCACATCACATGAAATTGCTTGTGTGCAAGGACATTCCCCTCTTTGCCTACATTCTGCTACCAGTACTTTAATTTATCCTGTAGCTTAAAAGCTCTTTTTTCTGATGTGATGATGGATGAATGTGAATGACAGTTCAGGGTGAAGGATCCTTTTTAGCCCTTTTTACTGTGTAAAAGAGAGAATGGAAGCTAATTAAAAAGTGTCTTTTAATAAGAGTCCAGTATCTCTTTGGTTTTGACTGGCTGGTTTTGTTTTGTAGAAATAGTCCTTACAATAAGGACAGTGGAAAAATTAAACTAACAACAGAAATCACTTTTGCCCAACATTCTTAACCTACAGAAGACATTCATATTTGATTGATATCCTAGGCTCTGTTCTTATTTTCTTCAGAACACCCTGTTTCTTAGTTTTCTTACTAATTTATTCTTGTATTTTCATATTAGTCTGGTATAGCATATATACTGGAAATGCTCAGAAATATAGATGTCTGCTGGTCTGGCCTGGAATTTGGGTAGAAACTCAAATTAAAACAAAATTCATTTCAATGTCTTTGGAGCTGCGGAAAGAAGCATTGTTGAAGGTCTCCATTTATTGCACCAAGAAATTTCAGAATAATATATATTAATGACTTTTGGTAGGTCTTCAAGGCACATATGTTTGTTTTTTTTTCCTAGGAGAAATTTATGTTTAAATTCCAAAGCTTCAGGGGTCTTTGAAGAATTCTTAAGTTGACTAAAGCATGGCAAATCAACACACATGGGGATTAAAAGGAGAAGCCAACAGCCCATTTAGAAAAGTAACCACTTGGTAGTGTAAAGGTGGGTCATACATATATTTAAAACTTCCCAAGACATTTGTAGTCCCAGCAGGCCTAATTTTTGTGTCTAACCAATGTAACCTATGACATTCAGCACAATAGCTGAGAGAGAAACAAAAGTGAAAAAGCTTTTTTAAAAGCAGCCTTCATACACTCCTGGTGCATTCACAAACCTATTGTGACCCTTCTTTGAATTAAGGTAGTTGCTGGAAAGGAATCTGAAGCAAGAATTTCAGCTAAAATGGGCTAAGACAGTGTGAGCCAACAGCTCTCCTCCATGGAGGACAAGTATCTTTTCTTATATCCACAAAGTTTGAACTAGCAGAAACAGTGCTGCCCATTGGGACATGCCATGACGGACTTCTTTGGTATCCAGCTATCAGGAGAGACGGGAAAGTATATCTGCTGTAGTGGAAGGAGATGCTTAACCGTAACAGCCACAGGTAGCAACCAACATATGCAGAACACGCAACCAAGCCATAGTCCTCAGGAAATGCAGTAAGCAATATAAGGCAATGGGCCTGGCTTTTTGAAGTTTGTTTTGGGACTTCTTTTTCCTTAAGAGGACTAGTCCACTTTCCCTGCAAACAAAGAAAACTCAAGTCTTTTTATTTTGTCCTGTGCTTCTTTCTCATCCTGGAGCTACCTTTGGCAACTCTGACCATCGATGTCATGGTAGTTCAGACATTTGTTAACACAGAAAAGTGTTAACGGGGAAAACAGGTAGTATTCTAAGTGGCCTATTTTTATTTCTGAAATTTTTTATTTTCTGGAAAAGCTACAAATCCTATGAAAATAATTTGGCTGACCAGCAAGTGACTTCGTGGTAGCTGCTATATGTCTTCCAAACTGTACTGGTAATACCAATTAACACAGCAAGAAATACAAACATTTCTACCATTTAAGTAATCATTGCAAGGCAACCACATTCTTTGTTGACCAGAGTGAATAATGACTCCCAATACCTGCCAAGTTTCTCTTCTTCAGCACTGAAAAACAAAGTAGGATGAATGTATTTTTTACCCTATTACCTTCTGTTTAGCATCTGTCAGAGAACAGTATAATAGGAAACATCTAAGGAGAGATCAATATTTTCTTCCATGGATATTCTGTATGCATAGGAATGGGTCCTGATTGATTGATTTGTTGCCAAAATGAGATAAAACCAATTTCAATTGCAAGGGACGGGGGGGAGGGGGGGAGAGCGCCTAACGAGGGCTGAAACTTATATGAAAGAAGAATGTGAGACTAATACCAAACCAAAAACCAGTTCCCTAACAGCTCCTCTGACCTTGCTAAAGTTTTGTGTGCATGGAAAAGTACAATGGAATGACAATGGCTTCTTCTCTAAAGTTGACTCCCCAAGGTAAAATAATCAGATCAAAACATGACAGTCATGGCACAGTATAAGAGGAACTATTTGGCTGAAAGATTATGAGAGCTTTATTCTTATTTCCTTCTGCTCATAAGAGTGTTGCAGAGCTGATTGTACAAGAATCCACACAGCAGTACTGGGACAATGCAAGAACTGCAGTAACAGCAAGTCAATCGGGCACCTGATACATTCGGAATATAGGCCCTCCAGGAAATAAATATTTTTCATAAATATTAAAGTATATACAGAATGTTCCTTTTCCACTTCACATCAATTTCCATATGCTTCTCAACTACAAATACTTATCTCAGCAATGGTATGAGACATAAATTAGACTGTGCATAAACTACACTTGGTACCATGCTCCATGTTAAAAGTTAGTTACATGTTTGCAGTGGAAAATATTTTGATGCATATATTCTCACCTGTTGATCCTGTGTACCTTTTGTCTGCACTGCAGGTCTCTGGTGTCCACCCTCACTGTGTCTAACAGTTCTAGGGTGTAGAAGGGGCATGGAATGAGCAACAAAGGTACTCAGCATAAGACCTTGCAGTCTTAAAAATCAAGCACAAGGAAAGTAAATTTGCCCTATGCAACTAGACAGAAGATTTATTTCAAGGTGTATACAACTCACTGAAAGCCAAAGGCAGGTCTGGAGTTATACTTGTCATTGTTTTTTAAAGCAACACTGAATTAACTCTATTTAGGGTCAGATCATGCAAGCTCTGCATGCAGTCTTGAAAAGTGCAGCAGCTGTTGTCATCCAGTACAGACAGAGTATAGATGGACCGAGGTGTAAAAACTGCTAATGGAGTGAGATTCTTGAGCCTAATGTATAGCTGTGCACTTAGTCTCAAGTGTTCTTGTCAGGAAAGAATCAAGATGTAACACTTATGCTTTAAACACCAGAGTATTTGTTCTTGTCTTTTGTCTGCTGCTGGTGGTGAAGTGGCAGAACCAAGCTGGTTGTAACACAAAGAGCTTTCATCCATGCAGGCCTACCTTCTCTCTCTTCCAAAAGGCTTCATTTATTTGCTTTCTAGCAGCACTAATATTTTGCCAATATATGCTAGAAATACCAGGGAAACCAAGACCCTCATAAGGATTCATGCCTTATTATTGAGCCCATCATAGTATCTCGTTTAGATCTCCCTTGCTCATAACTGCTATAAAACACAGCAGATTCTGAAGAACACCAAAATTAGACCATCGCCTGAAATCACTGCCATAATACAGAGTAGAAAGTTCAATTTAAAGAGTATCTGTTTATGCAATTCACTTTTCCTCAAAGCTTTGTAATTAGATAAATGCTCTTTTCTTCACCTAAGTTAGTATATCCAAGGGAAATATCACAATCTGCAGCTCATCCTCTCTAACTCACCAGGGTAATAAAAATGTTGACATGAATGAGAGAGTAAGCATGCAGTCACTCACCATTGTCTCAAAACCACCTCTTTTTAGGCCAAGTTGGCTTATAAGGTACAAATGAGAATACTTCCTCATGCCACAGTATGAAACAGTAAGAAAAATTGAGAGAATATTTCAATATTCAAACCCTTTTTTGATCACTTGCATAGCAAACTGCATCATTGTATACAACGAAGAGACAGCTCTTTTCGCTCACTGATGCTCTCCTTTGTTGATGTACACCTACAAGACTTTATGAAGGATACAAGGCGTTGTATCTCCTATAATGTAAACTTACTCTTCTGCCTGGAGAGTGTGGAGTCATTAATCTTAACAATTCAGTCACCTCACCTGGGGATACAACTGGTCATGACTTCTAGGTAAACCCTGGGAGGTCAATTCCCAACTTTGTTCAGTGCAATTTATTTACATATATATGATGAAAAATCAGCTCAAAAATTTAATATGAAACAATAGTCATATAACCAGATGCAGGCATCTGGCACAAATAAAAACATCCCAAGAAAAATCAGTGCAATATATTTTAAACAGAAATGATCCAAAAATCACAGGACTTACCCACTTAAATTCAGTTCTCACATACCAAAACCTGTACTCTTCTGAAAGCCAGTCTGTAGAGACTGAGGGTTACAAATATTCATTCTCGTCTCCGAATTAAGGCCCAAGTATAGAAACCTGGAGATCTGGCTTCTGTTTTTGTCTGGCCTTAGACAATCATTCTTCAAGGTTCATACACTGGCTACGTTGCAAATATCTTTGCAGTTTTATGAGAAAAATGTAGGCGTTTCAATTTCCTGTTGATTTTACAGGAGTCTTTTGAAGCTCATCTGAGCAGGATGCTAAATCCAAACATTGTATCCTCTTAGCTCACTTTATCCATGCTTCAGTGTCTCGATAATTTGGGGGGAAATATCCTGATATTTGGGGGAAAGATAGGATATTTTCCCCTTATACAGGAACAGAAGGAAGTTAAAATAACGGATATTCAGAAAACGTTACTCTGAAAGCTGCTAACTAAAACTAGATTTCTGATGGTATGTAGGAGGACTGACAGAGAAAAGAAGAGAGCATTGCTGCACTGGTCCTTAAACATCATCATCTTCCTTTGTCATAAGCCAAGAAAGAGACAATTGCGGTCTTTATTTACTGCCCCAGGCCACGAAAAACCACATAACTCTCCCAAGCCCTGTCCCCAGTAATCACCATTTTTTCATACAGCTTCCATCTAGACAAAGATTAGGTTCTTCATAGACTCAAAGAGTATGTCCCAGGCTTTTCAGGAAGGAACCTCAAAAGACAGTGTAGTCCAACTTTTCATGGGAAATGGAGTTTAGATCACATTATCTAGCATTCTGTCCAAAGGCACCTTGAACACCTCCAGTGAGGGAACTCTACTACATCCCTGGAGAGGTTGTTCCAGTGTATGGCTGTTTTTACTGTGAAAAATTTCTTGTGAAAATATCTTATATCAGGATGAAATATCTCCCAATGCAATTTGTACTCATTTCTCTTTGTCCTCTCTATGTGGTTTTTTGAAAAAAGTTTTCTGTATCTTCTAATGCCCACAGTGACATTTAGGACCACTTTAAAGGACTGAAAACTTAAATGTTTATATGTGTTCTCAGATGAAACTTGAACTTTGAACTAAACATCACCCCAAATCTTTTCAAAGCAGCAACAATAGGAGCTCAAACCATTGCAATCCACATTCCATTAATTACAAACTACCTAAAGGAAGAGGAACTCCAGAAACGTCATGTAAAATTTTCAACTTATGGCACTGATTGTTCTACAGCAGCTTCAGATATATCTACTTTGAAAGGCAAGAGGGCAAACAGAAATATATAAACCTTTCTAGCTTTTGGTAGGTTAAAAAAGCATAATTACATAGAACAGTCTTCATGTTACTTGAAATAACCAGTACATCTCCCATAATACTTTTGTGTAAAATCCTTCCCTGTATATATAAAACTTAATCATATCACACTGCAGCTGGCTATGTATTGTTTCATAGCAAACTATGTTTTAAATTGCACAATCCGTTTTTATTTTCTTTTTTGTTTGTCACCTCACCACTGGAAGGAAGATTTCCTGGAACTTATTTCATTTCATGTCTGACAATATCAAGCCTGCATTCAATACAGTAGTATAAAAATTGAGGATAAGTGATTACATTTACATGAGGTCAGTGAACAAGTACAGGAGACAGAAAGCCTGAAGGCTCAATTTTTTGTGCGCAGATATTTTTCATATAATGTCATTAACATTGGATAAATAAACTTGAAATTAATGTCCTCCTTGTAATCTGGCTTCTCACAATAAAGCAGTGTTAGCCTCTTTTTGTCCTACTATAAGTCAGCCACCTTGGAATGAGGCACTGATGGATTTTATTTCTGAGGAATTTTTCCCTTTAATTCTGAATTACTAAGTTCCAATCAATGTATACACAGTATACTAATTTAATCAAACATTAAAAGTGGTCAGTGCAAACACAGTATAATTTTTATGTCATGTACATTTGAAAAAAGAGGAAAAGAACTTGTGAATGAACTTGTAAAAGAGGAAAAAGTACATGTAAAACCAGTATAAAGCACAAAGGCTGAGTATCCTTCTCAGGGCTAAAACACTCCTCACAACAATAAGGGATAATCTGTAAGTATTTAACATTGCTACGAACAAAGGCATTAGCAGAACAGTGCTCTTTGATCAATACTTACAGAATTGTGCATCATTTCCAATGGGCATGAAGAGCAAAATGCTGTTTATTGACTAAAATATGCTACACAGCATTGAAGCTTATTTAAGGGGTCATGAAATACTCACTTGACCAGAAGTAAGCCAGTAATCTGATGATCTGATTTTAGCTTAATCAATCATTTCTTGCATTGCAGCAACACTTGATGGTTCCCACTCACTATTTTCTGAGACCTTTCCAAACCGTAGACAAATTCAGCCCCTGAAATCAAAAGGTTAAAGTATTAAATAAATTAGGATGAAATTAAATAAACAAAACAAATGGAAGTATGAGCAGTGAGAAGGTAAAAAGCCCAATAACATCTGGGTTCATGGATTAATAAGGTGTTCAATTTTTCATTCTGAATAGAAACCCTTTTGCTTTTATTTTTCTAGCTTAAAAAACTAATAAAAAGGCCTTCTTGTAGTTTTTATCTGAGCTTCACTTTATACCATGCTATGAAAGTCCAAAAGGGACAGCAAATGGGAACAGAGCAGCCAGACATAAGTTGGTGCTTGCTGTGACAACCCAGGAACCACCAAAGCAGACCAAAGCCCAGCCTGCCTTAGCAAACCACCAAGCACTACTTGGGAAATATCAGCCTGTGTGCTTAATTACACTCTCTTAAAGTTCATGTATAGTAGCTGAAATACTTCGAAACAAACAGTATTGTTCCCAACTTTCACACAAAACCCTGCTGCACATTTGGCTGCAAGGGAAAAGCACAAACAAGGGATTTCACATCAAATTGATTTCTAGTGCTCAGACCTTTCAAAGATAAATTGTCACAGTCAACCTGCTCCTCAGACTCACCTCCCACACTCCACCCTTTCTGTTGTTATACACAACATTTGTGATGTACTACAAAGCCCAGCAACTCAGCCCTGCGCAGGGGCAATATCAACTCTGGATTCAGAGTCCACATCAATCTCCTTTTTCACAGTGTTGAACATGGATTAAATTAGTCCATGACAGAATGCACCTGAAAACTGTTCTCACTCACAATGCACGAGACACTCAGGGACTTCCAGAGCAGGCATCCCCAGGTCCCTCCAGACCCGCAATCTAACGGCAGGCAGAGCTCATAACCTGTGCTCTGCAGTGCCGCACACCACTGAATTCAAACCTGTGCTGGTTTTTGGAACTAGGTAAGCTGAAATAAAATTAAATCGATATTGCTCAGAAGAGGACTCTCTCAATTTTTCTTTCACAGCTGCAGTTTTTGTTACTCAGTGTTGAGGAAGCCAAGGGATTGAACGTGCCTGATAGCAAAGAGGAGTTTTGCATGTAACCTCTGAATAAACTTTTATAAAAAGTGTATTTCAACCCTCATTTCTAACAAGACAGAGGTTCGGTCAGGTAATACTCTGTATTTCACTTTTAATTTCATATATCCTACACCTCTCACGAGGTTTTTAAGTGGTACATGTCAAAAACTACATGTGAACATGTAAGGAAACCAGGTAGATAAAACTATATACCACCTTAGATAAAATGTCACTTAATCCTCAAGAAGTAATCAGTAAGATAATTCCTTAAATTATCATCTTTTATTTTCAAATACAGACCTCCTGTTTCTTTCAAAGCATTTTCAATTTTCTTAGTTTCTGAATATTTTTTATGATTAATCAAGAGCTACGAAAATACTTCATGATTGTTTTTAACAAACCGATCCCCCATTTCTACTATGTTTAATCAAGAATCACATATAATCTTAATTATTGATGAGGGACTTTAGAAATTGAAATTCAACAGAGCCACTGAAATAAGAATTCTGACAGATCACAGATGCAGCGAGAGCTTCCTGATTCAGACAGATCTCAGATCTGAAATGTCAGGCACAATTACCCAGAGACCCTGACTTCGAATCTCCAAATAACTCCAGCATTATGCAAGCTCTCATCTTTACCCTGACAACGTCCAGGACTTGTTTTCAAGGGAGTACAAAAATTATCCTTCCAGTACTTGAAAGTAAAAGTACTGGATAAAATGAGAGCTGTAACTTAATATGGTAAAAAAAAAAGGCCCAACATCTATTCCTACAAATTAAGCAGCAGAATGCAAACTATTAGGAAACAAACACAAACAGAATGCCTCACCATGCAGACTAACTAAACATTTCCAGACTATTTTTTATTCAGTACACTGTTTGGGATCTCTCTAACCAGGATAAAACATTGCTCTGCCTAACAATGAAGCCTAAAGAGACTAGTCTGGGGAATCAGGTTTCTATTGTGATTCCATGGTATATTACAATTGCCATATCATGTTTACAATGTCATTTCAGCATATTGCTGCATCACTCCTCTAAATCAAAAATCCCATGCAACATCAAAAATCTTTAAATAAGTAAATATGGTATTAAAACATTAAGTCTTCCTGCCTTCTCAGGCATGTTGGAGAGAGGAGAGACTGTGGGCCAGGACAGGCAGCCATCAAGTCTCCTTGACCCTACAGAGCTCACCAGCTCTGGCCTCCTCCTCAGGGCTGACCTACTCCTGCCTGTAGCACCACTTTTTTTTTCAGAGATCTTGGTTGTGTTAAGCACTGTAACCTCAATGGTCTCTTGCATGCATTTACCACTGGTTATCATTTATCTTTAAATAAAGTGGTGTGTGATTGTATCAGACCTTGACTCCTATTCCCTGGAAGGGAAACATGGATAAGCCGGTTATATATATTTTGCATATAGACATAACTGCTTGTCCTCTGAATTCCATGCCTACATATCCAATGGGTACACAAAGGTAACATACAGGATTCAATTCTTAATGAATTATAATGAATATTAAATGAAAGACTTATGCTTGCTTATAAAATTCTGTCAAACTTGCATAAGAATTCTGTATGAGTTTCCAGAGCACGGAAAAACACACCAAAAGTAGAAGTAGAGGCAAGAAAAGATCTCTGGTTTCTACTCAGTAAAGCATGAACTCTGGGTCTTTTACATGCATAAAGTGCTGTCATAATCCTAAGGAAAAGACAAAAGAGAGACAGAAAACTTAAAAATAGTATCTTGGTGGTATCATTTTCCAGGGAGACAGAAGCTGTATTAATTAGAAAAGGTTATAATTTTGATTTTCAAGATTATTATTCATAACATTAACCCATTAACTGCTCCTTGATAGAGCTACTTAAGATAAATACTTTTTACAGTTTCCCCTCTCCTTTTTGTCCCAGATCATCATGCATGAGGGAAAAACAACGTTTTTCACAATGATTTCATATCTTCCAGTTTCCTAATCAAAAACTCAGGAAATAAAAATTAGTTTACTGGAATATATAGATTAGGATGACAGATAAGAATGCTTGTAAACACATGCATATCACCATCGATTTGATCTGGCATAAAGTTTATCATAGGAGAAAAGACAATACCTGATTACCAATAACAAGTGGCTTATACACGGTGTAGAGCTGATTTTACTTCATTCCACTTACATTTCTGCATGGGCATGGCTGTTTTGCTTGGTTTTGACCTATCACATTTTTGGTAGTTGTTTAATTCTGACCAGATGGCTTCAGGTAAAGACAATTTTCATAGGTTACAAATAACAGCTATATCAGCTTCTAATTTTTAAGTTGCTTTATATTCTTGTATTGTTTGCTTCATATTTCCTTTATGAAAAGCATAAAATCAGCACAGCATTACTGTAAATAGTTACATTATTTACACAGCTGAAAAATATTCCCTCTGCTGATTTTTGCTTCTGGTACACAATTATCATCAGCAAGAGGTCACAAATGCCATTTGATTATTGAATCGGATTTAGGTAAATCTTCCAGACTATAGGACAGCTGGTATATGCACTTAGTCTGAACACCTGTTATGGGCAAGAGTCTTAACTAGGGGATTTTTTTTTTGCATAATTTAATCCCATGCCAGTTATACCAGCTTCTGATTAGTTATTCAGGTACTGGAAAATAATCATAAAATTATGGAATACTTTGAGTTGGAAGACCTACTAAGGTCAGCAGTAAGAAGGGTCTTCTTGAACTACATCAGGTTGCTCAGCCCCCTGTCCAATCTGACCTAGAATGTTTACATGGATGGAGCATCTACCAGTCCACTGGGCAACCTGTTCCAGTGTTTCACCACCCGCATCATAAAAAATGTCTCTCTTCTGTCTACTCTAAATCCACTCTCTAAAGTTTAAAACCGTTACCCATTGTCCTATTTCAACAGGCTCTGCCAAAAAGTTTCTTCTCATCTTTCTTATAGGCCACCTGTAAGTACTGAAAGGCTGCAATAAGGTCATCCCAGAGCTTTCTGTTCTCCACGTTGAACAACCCCAACTCTTTCAGCCTTTCTTGAGGGGAGGGGAGTTCCAGCCCTCTGATAATTATTGTAGCCATCCCCTAGGACCACTCCAGCAAGTCCATGAATTTTCTCTGTCAGAGACCCCAGAACTGGAACATTACACCAGGTGAACTCTCGCACAAGCAGAGTAGAGGGAGAGAACCACCTTCCCTTGGCCTGTTGGCCATGCTGCCTTTGATGCAAGCCAGAATACGGTTGGTCATCTGGAAGCTTCTGGGCTGACATACCTGTCGGAGCCCTTGTTATTATGCTTTGTATCTCCCTTGCCAAGTTCAGCTCCATCTGTTCTTTGGCCTTCCTGATCCCATCCCTACATAACCAGGAAGTGTCTCTATACTTTTCCCAGGATACCTGCCCCTGATTTCACTGCCTGTGTGTTTCTTTCTTGCCCTGTAGTTTAACCAGCAGGTCTTGACTAAGCCATGTCAGTCTCTTGCCCTCCTTTTCTGATTTCTTACTCCTTAAGGTGGAGAGATCTTACATGCTGTGGAAAGCATTCTTAAAGACCTGCCAGTTCTGTTCTGCTCACTTGCCCCTGAAGGCAGTTTCCCAGGGAGTCCTATTGACTAATTCCTTGAACTGCTGGAAGTATGCTTTCAATCTTCAGGATCTCAACAACTTCCCCTAAGAACAGCAGTCCTGCAAGCGCACTGCTCTTCAGAGTGACAGGCACTAACAAAGCTTGGGGGGGCAAATAATCAAAAACTTACTCAATTTAATTGAGACTGGAAAAACAGTTTGAATATTGATTTGTGGCCCCTTGACCTTTTTGAAATTATATAATTGGCCCTTAGGAAGAAAAAGCTGCACGCTGTTGATGTAAATAAAGATATTAATTAGATCCTGACAGAATACGTTCAATCTTCTCCTAGTTCTACAAATTAATTTCCATGGCAAAGAGTATACAGATTAATCTCAGAATTATTAAGATAATTTATAAAACGCATTTTAGATTGAGACAAGTATGGTAGAAATATTTTTTTTAAAAAAATCAAATTATAACCTTTGTTCAAGCCTACACATCTGGAATCTTTCTCATATACTTTTAGTAGAGAAAATAGAATTTTAATGACATACTTAAAAGGTAATTCTAGATTTACTATGCAAATTAAGGCAGAAGAAAAATCAAATTGCAATATTATTGAATATAATTTACCATTAGCAATGAACTGATAAGAGGTATATCTGATTAATTACTTAGTCAGGTCTGCACTATATTAGATAATGCCCAATCTTAATGCAGTAGAGGTTAGAAGACTTTATTCTGCAATAACATAAGTTATAGAAATCCTCTTCCTTACAAACAAAAAGGTTCTGTTCTGTTATTTATATTTGATAACTTCTGATCAAGTGTCAGTTAGATTTCCTGCCTCCAGAGCCAGAACTGTGTGACACTACCATGTTATATCTCCTCAGCAGACAGAGCCATGAGTGATACGTACTTGAAATACCTTCCTTTGAGTGAATACAATACTGCTCATTCATTCAAGTTTCAAAATCTCCTTGAATAAAAACCTAAGTCATAAACTTGCCATATAACAAGATTTCTCCAGAGACTCTGCTTCAAACCAGTAGCTCTTCCATACATGACAGTCACAGCATAATTTCCCCATTCAGCCATTGAGACAAGATTCTGAGAAAAGAAAGTGTCATAAAGACTTATTTATTTTAAGCTTTGTCACATCTTAAGAACAACTGCTCATCCTCCACATAAACCATCTTTCTACAGATAAAATGTAAATAGCTTTATCCATTTGGAAAAAGATCTCACTTTACCTTACAGCAAACATTCATACTAAGAGTTACTGTACATTTCTCTTGAGTGGAGGATCATTTTAAAGTAGATTTGGACCCCAGAACTCAGACAACAAAATTTCAAGTAGGGAAGTCATGATTAAAGGCCATATGTTTTTCCTAAGGGAAAAAAAAATCCAAAACGTTACCATGGACTTTATTTACATTATTAGCCTTGAGACATGTTTTCACTTCCTTTTTATATTTTCAGATGTTGCTACTATAATGCAAGTAGTAACTCAGCTACGCCTAAGTAAACCCCTTGATGTTTGTCTTCTCGTAAAAGTTGACTGGCTTTGTTCATGGCAAAACACTGTTCTGTCATACAAAAGCTTAACAAGCCTTTGAAGTTTCCAGAGACTGTTTCTTATCATAATAGTTTCCAGGATTACACTCACTTGATAGGTGAGAGCAGTACTACTGATCAGACCTCTCAATCAGCTGCCAGACAGAGAGAAATCTAAGAAAGCCCCACCTGAGGGGATACAAACACCAGCACAGCCACTGTCTAGGCTGTGCAGCAAGAAATCTGGCTGCTGACACTCTGACAGACTTCTGCTTTCCCTTGGGACATAACATACTCAGCTGCTCTCAGATCAAAGAAAATGTACAATTCCTATCCATTTCTTCCACTGGAAGAAGAAATAGAGTCTCAAAGACTTTTAGTCATTATTTCAGAACTTCCTAGAGGTACACCATAATATTGGGAAGAGATTGGTTTGAATTACCTGGCTGGTGACTCCTTTCAGGACTCAGGATGTGGTACAGGGGAAGCAAAGGCATGGCCTTGCTGACCTGTCACAAACAGGGAAATGCTACATACAGGTGAATGAAAAAAGAGAAAGCTCTGCTCCATTGCTGAAACAGAGACTGCAGGCTCAAACAGAGCAAAGTCTGGGTAATCTCAGCAACTGAAAATGTGTGAAGGAATTTGGAGATGAAAGGAGCTGCACATAGAGCTAAAAGAACTTTGTTATCTGCTATTACTGTACATTCAGTGATGAGAACTGGGGCAGAATTCACTGCAATTTATTATTAGATGGAAATTAAATTTTAAGAATCATAGGGATCTATACAATGTAAAGTGCAATCCAAAGTATTTTGAGATATTAATACCATAAGAATATGTTACCAGGACCAATATTAGCTACATATGAATATCAAATGTAATTCCATTTCAAGTGCTTTTTTTTTCTTAAAACAGTACCCCAGATTCAATCTCTCCTGGAAATGATTCTGTTAAAGCCAGTTGTTTCAAATACCAGCATACCAAACCACGTCTGCACTGCAGAGGAGACAGAAAAGGAGTATGAGAAGAGAATTTATAAGTTCCAAATATAGATTAGATATCCCCTCTTCATTCTTTCATTCTATACCATTGATCTAAATACATCTCTTCTTTTTAATTCAATCCTCTGTATCCTCTCCTTAAGTATTTTTATATGAATTAAAAAGAAAAGAGCTTAGGATTACATTTGTCTATCCAAATTCAGAAAGAGTTTAAATTGCTTAGTCCACATATGAGCCAGATTTTACTACAGTTTTAGAGTGCTTAAATGCTACAGAAGTTGTGCAATAGGACTACAGGGAGCAACCAAAAAACTCTTTGCCAGGGGTACAAATAGTGCCAGATTTTATGCCTATATCACCGATGTCGTTCTGCTACTAGTCTATCTGTCAGGTGTGTTGGAGAAGAATGGTGTGTATTAGAGCAAGAAAGGACTCTTCCTTGAACTGGCTTTTCTAGGGATATCACATGAGCATTGCAATTTACAGCAGCACAAAAACTGATCTAGGTCAGGGAATCCACCACAATTGAAAACTGAGTATCTGTAAGGTGGCCCCTACAAGGGGTTCCTGGGGAAATCCCTTGTTTCTTTGACTTAATGGATTCAAAGAATCAGTGCCGGAACTAAAAGAGAATCTTCTCAGAGAACCTGTTTCATCTTATCTGTAGGAATAGTGTAGGGTAGAAGAACTTTTCTGAAAAAAGGAGGTGGTAAACCTGAAAAGGAATGAAAGCTTGCCTATGGGAAAGTGAGAGTAAGAAAACCCAGTGATTTTTACTTCTTTAATTATCCTATATGTTGCTGGAATGAGAATTAGTCAGTCCATTACAGAAACATGACATTGAGACCAACTAAAAATGCTTCATCTGGACTTCTTTTCAGTAAACCTTTGGCTTTCACATAGTTGCCTTACATCTGTGATTTCCAAATCATTATTCTATTGCCAAGCTATTGTACACATTTCAGTATGCCAGCCAAATTCTAATAATGGCATCATTAAGAGAGAGATATTGCAATGGTAAGTGCTGTATTACTTTGCTCATTTTGGCAATCAGTGATGTCAGTAATATCCTGTTCCTCAGGAGGCCTAATTAAATTCTTTCATTGAAATAATCAACATTAGTGTTTCCAACCACTTTGCAACTACAGTAATTCTTTGTCTGCCAGCTGTGAGAATTTCCTATCCTACCCTCTCACATCAGCAAACCAAAGGGAAAACGTTCATTTCACATTTATTTAATGTATTCATGGTTGAGGTAGGTAACAGATACATTTTGCTTGTAATACTAAATCCTAAGCCACAAACTAAGGCAGCTTGGAATAGGATCAATTCAAACAAATAATTTATCAAATGTTTTCAGAAACCACTATCCTTTAATCAAACAGCTAATCCATTCATTGATGCAGGAAGAATACAATCAGTCTGCATTTGGATCTAAAGCAGCCAAAACTAGCAAACAGTGTATTTTAATTATATCAAAAGTCATTCGCAGGTTTACATGTGAGTAGGACTGTGGATCAGGAATTCTAAAATATGAAACTAGCCATAAACCATGCCAGTAAAAGAGATTAAAAACAAAGACTATCTGTAAAATAAACTTCGGAGGAATGTTCTGCTGTGCACTTTTGACCCTCTTCCTACCAATGTTACACTGCATAATGGCTTGAACCTAGAGCTAATTATTAATTCTTCTATAATGCAGAGCCTGGTGTCTGAGCTTTAGGCTAAATCCACTGCCAAGGAGAACCATTAGCTCGTGATAGAAACCCAGAGAAATAGTCTGGCTAAGCAGAAAACAAGCTGCCAAAAAACTACTATGCAGGAAATATGAAACAGGAATATAAGCACCCTTATCTGCCTGGGATCCACAGCTTAGAATTAGCTTCTGAAATAAAAGCATCTATTTAAAAGACCCCTTTAAAGACAGACATGGTTTTCTTTGTACACAGCTTTTATATGGGAGATGATAGAAGCCTTCTTGAAAGTCCTACAGAGGAAAGGTTAGAAATCCTACTCCCTCCATTTCACAGGTGGGTAAATGAAGGCACCTTGCATCCCATCCACTGATGCTTTGGTACTGTGCAGAAGAGAATGCAGGCTTCTACATGCAGAATAAGCTCAAAATAGTGCAAAATTTTTAATTGCAGAGAACCTCTGGAGGTATTGTAGTGCAACCTCCTGTTCAAAGTAACCTGATTTAAATTCACAGTTGCTTAGAGCTTTGTCCAGACAAGTTTTGAAGATGTCCAAGCTGGAGATTTCACACCCTGTTACACTGCTTGGTCATCCACAGTAAGCGCACTTCTCAAGTCCAGTTTTGTAGTATTGATTCTTGTACTTTCATTATGGACCTCTGAGGAGAGTATAATTTTATCTGATCTATAACTCTTCATTAGGTACTGGAAGACAAGCCAAATAAATGTATTTCCCTCAGATTATCTTCAGCACCACTGGCCCAGTCATCAACCACTGAGATCTCTTTAAATTGCTTGGGATGGATTTCTATTACTGTGCCTGTTGGCCTAGCCATGTCTTCACCCACCTAATACAGTCCAGTCCATACCTATCAATTTTTCTAAGAGGATACCATGGAAAATAAGACAAAATTCTCTGCAAAAACAAGTTAAATTATATCTATTGCACTCTCCATATCTACTGAGTTAGTCATTTGATCACAGAAGGAACTGAGAACCTTATTGGGCACAATCTGCCTTTGGTAAATCTTTGTTAACTGTTCCTCCTCCTTGTCCTTCCCTCATCATGGAAAAAGACTTATAGAAGGTTTTTTTCCATAATTTTCCTAGGTACAGAAGTGATGCTGAGCAGGCCAAAAATCTCCAAATCCCTCTTATTGCCTCTTAGATGGACATAACATTTTCCCACAATTGTCACAAGCTTCCAAAGGTAATAGGAAGTGTGGCCCTGCAACATTGGCTAGTTCTCTCAGCGCACATGCAGGTAGCTGACCTGTGTATGTCCAGCTTGGCTAAGGAGTCAATAATTTGACCCTCTTCTACCACATGAGGCACCTGTCTCCCTGAACACGGCATCTTGCCACTAAAGACTGATACAAAGAAGGTGCTGACTACCTCAGATTTTTCATCATAAGCTCTTCAGCCCAATGATACAGTTCAAACTCACATTTTCTTCAATCTCAATGCTGCAGTCAATGTACCTGTAGAAGCCTTTCTTGTTACCAACCCCAGATGATCTTTGGTTTCTTAATGACCTGTGTGGATGCCTCAGTGATGCTTCCATATTTCTCCTGTATTCAGTTCTCACTTTGACTCCCACATAAAGGATCATGACTCCCTAGATTAGCCAATACACTTATGAGTATGGTGCTCCTTACACATGAGAGATCTAGCTGTGAACGTTTTCAAGACTGTGAGGGCCTTGGGTGCATGTCTGAACTCAGAATTTTTGAGCTTTTCTGACCACCTTGTCTGAGTACAGAAAGACACAGTTTTCTTTAGTTCAGAAACAAAACGTTGTTGCTCTGCATAAGGAGGGCGATGAAGTTTGTTGCTATGCATGCTTTGAATTAGATGAACAGACGGTTTCAGAGGTCTTGCGTAGTAGAGCACATACTAGGTGTATCTCAAAAGAGTGTAATAAAAAAGAAATCAAGAAATATTTCACTTCAAGAAGAAATAAATCATATCCTAGAGAGATTATCTAAATTGGATCAGTGAGATTTAACTTAAGAACTAGCAGTGGTCTGAGCCAAATGTTATCTCCAGGTTCTAGGTCTAAGTGACAGATGGGAGATATTGTCCACAATTACTAGAGAAGGGAGGAAAAGGCTTTGGAATACTGATGAGTTTTCTCTAAGCTGATGTCTGGACATTCACAAATTGGAAACAGAAATATATGTTATGATTTTACACTGTACAGCTGATACATGAATTCAGAGAAAATGTGTTTCCAGTTGTGCACAGTATTAATGGTTACCAGCCTTACTAAGAATCAACACCGTTGTATATCTTAGATACTCCATAGCTCTCTTCCTATTGTTCTATTCAACCTCTGCTCAGAGCTGGCAGGTCTCAGGGAACTGTGGTGATAGGCAGGTGCCCATGCAGAGGGGTTTGTGTTGGGCAGAAGAGATTCTGTGCCTTTTGGTGAAGTAGTGAATGACAGCAGCATTTGTTCAGTGCAAGAACAAGAACAAAGGATTCAGCCTTTAGAGATGAGACTGACTGAGGATCAGAAAGGGAAAGGTAAGCCACAAAGGCAGTTGTCCCCATACTCTTGTTGCCTGAAAGGCCTTATAATACCACTAGGTTTTCCAGTGCTTTTCTGATAACAACTGGATGAAAAAGTCAAGCAACATTTTTTGTGACTGGCACAGATAGAGTAATGGATTTGGAAAAAAAGACTAAGTTAAAGGAGAGCCAGAGACACAGTCTCACCAAAACCAGTAAGCTCAGAAGTAAAAGAGTGAAACTTTGACTAAAAGAACTCATCAAAGATGAATTTGGAACTCTACCAATCAACATTACTATTAAAGAAAGACAAAACTTCACTCTCTTAATTGAGAAGCAGAAATAGAAAAAGTATTCAAAGCAAAATTCAGGATTACATATTTGAAAAGCAATTTAGGAAAAATCAACACAGATGTAAAAATAGTCTCTCTATAGTCAAGATACACTGCTTTACTTAATGTTCAGAGATATAAGCTGCAGGTTTTATCTTTCAACACGTCAAGTACAAGCACAGTTTTAGTGTGAGAAGGAAGGGGACCAGAGAGTAAAAGATTTGATCCTAAAACAAAGCTAGCTTCCTTCTTGTTATTTTCAGTAGTTGTCTGAGAATCAAAATAAATACCAATGAATATATTCACAATATTATCAAAGCAGAAGACAAGAGGCTATCAAACCATCAAATATTTAGTTCAAGTGTAAAGTCCCTGTTGATGGAAAGTTAGTACCATGCACAAACATTTCTTTGGATTATGCTCAAAGTAGGAGCTAAAAACATTGCTCAAATTTAGTAAGTCAGCTCTGAAGGCATGGAAAGGTCCTTTTGGCAGCAGTAATAATGAAAGAGAATTTGAGTTTCTTAATGATTTTTTTCCATAATTTCAGTTTATAATTAACTAATAGGGAATCTGAATAATAGCCATCTATTTTGCTAGTTAGAGTAGTAGAAAACAAAGATCAGATATTACTGGCTTCCTTTCTATTGTATTGTGCCTACATATATCTTTTTTGTTTGCTTTCTATCTGACTGCTGAGTCTATGTATCCTTTCAATGTTCATATTTGTTACTAGAAACAAAATAAGGTGCAAAGTGAAAACATGTTTTGTTTATAACAATGCACTAGAAAAGACAGATTCCCTTAACATGAGTAGAAACCACATGAGAAACAGCTACATTTTTTATAGCATGATTGGATTGCTTTGCTTTACCTGGAGTTACCCGCCATAGTTACAGAATGCCCATCTCTCACCAGATGTTGAAATTTGGCCATGACTTGTAGTAAATTTGTCTCACAGTTTAAGTGTTTATGATCTTCAGTGCCACAAAGTGATAATGACAGCTATTGCTTCTTTGGGCCAAAAAGAAATTTTTAGATTTGGTGACTGCTTCTAATTTGTTATATTAGTTTTATGCAACTTTTCGTTGAGTTTCATTCAATTCAAATGACTGACTTTTGAAAACTATGTGTTGCATCTTTCAAAAGCTTTAAGCAAATAAAAGCATAGGACATTTACACAGACCAACCTGGAACTATTTGTGATGTCCTAGAATGAACCCAAATCTTTCTGGATTCATTCTAATCGTTTAAATTTGAGCAATACAGTTGCTGACTGTTTTCTAGCCTGAAAGTCATGACTGGTCTCTTTGGCTCTGTATCTAATGCCTATACAGAAGGTTTAAGGTGAATACAAAACTGGAGAGTCACAGATCATTCCTACATTCATCATGGAATTACTTAGAATTGCCAAAGAAAAATTTATAGTTTGCACAATGCAATATTGCATCATTTTATATGACTTCCATGTAGCTATAGAATCCAATCTAAAACAGAGACCTCAACAAATTTCCTTCTCATTTCGAAGAGCTTGAGACTGTGAGTCCTGTTTAGAAAATTACCCTAACCATCAGCTCATACATTATTTTGGATGTACAAGGAAAGGAGAAATTCATAGTTCAACCCAGGAATGGTCAAAATTTTTTCATGAATATACCATAAAGGATCATTTTTTTAAAAATTTTTACTTCTGCCTTTGATTCAAAAGCCAGTAATAATTTCTTTCTTGTTTTTTGTAGGATTATTTATCAATTGAAAAGTATTTTATAAGGAGCTAGTTGGAGAATGTCATATTTGTAATTGGAGCAGTCTGTGTTAGATGTACTGAAAACATGTTAAATTGATGTGCCAAAGCTGGGAAACTCGGAATCATATTGCTGGCATGCAGAACAAATAATAAAAATCTTAAATTTGGGTTTCACATTTGAGAGTATCTGAAATTACTACTCCATGAAAGTCAATATCAAAAAAGTTCATGAAGCAAGTCAAACCATTCAAAATTCTGCATATTTTTGGAAAGGCTGTGCAGCAATCAATTACTGTTAGCAGGTCTAAATCCTGCTGATTGTGGGCTAGAAAACTGAAAGATGGAAACAATTCCACCAATTTCTTCAAATTCAGAAGCAAGATTATGTATCAGGAACCAATTTTTCCCTGGTTATTCCCTTTTACTTGGGAAATTATCTATGTATAAATGTTTGACTAAAACACCTCTTAGTAATGCAGCCTTATAGAAAATCTTAATGCCTATATGCCATGATTTCATAAGCTGATAGTGAAATTTCTACAAATTCTGCTTGGAGACACTGAGTTCAACACATTAACTCTCTGTGACACATTGCATGATGGTACATAGTACATCTGAAGTTATAGGTTTCCTCTGTAGTCAAACCTGTTCTAGTTTAATTAAAGGTGTGATTTCAGCTCCACAAGACGAGATGTGATAAGTTTGTCTTCAATAATTCAACTCACAGTTCATTGACATTATTTAAGTCTTTTTCATCTCAAGTTAAATCGACACATGTCAGGATTGCACTGAGTGCAACCTCATGGACGGACTAACTCAAATCCCTTTTAACCAATATGAAACAACACTGGTAAAACTTCAGTGTCATACATTCTAACAGGGCTCGTATCTGGAGCAAAAAACAGTGCTATCTTGCTCTTAAATTACACAGCCAACTGTGAAAATCTATGTGCCTTAAAAAGAGGCTGCAGAGAAGGTAGCATAAAAAAGTAGAACAGCATTGCCTAAATAGCATAACAAAGATTTCCATCTTGTAGCATCTGAACCTTATTTTCACAATTCCTTGAACATGCTTTCACTGTTCTATTTTTCGTTCCACAGGCTGTGTCAGGTATTAAACAGTTTAATCCACCTACTCTTTGGTATTGCAGTTTTCATAGCCGAAGTGCTTAACTAGGCTTTGATTTGCTGTTTCTAATTAGTAGCAGAAGCAGCATCTAAGTAACAAGCTGTAGTACAGAGCTACCAGATATCAGGAGGCAAGAGCATAATAATTAAAATTACTCATACATATTGCTGGATCCTAAAAATGCAACCACTTAGGAAAAAGACATGAACATGTTCTAGGCAAATCATACACATACACAGAGGGAAAAAAAAAAATACAACCAAAGTTTTAAAACTGAAGCTTAAAAATTCTAATGTAAAAATTCAGACTTGGGAATAATTTTGAAAATGTGCAATATTAAAACTCAGAAAATAAGCATGATTTCTTCAAGTGCGTTGTTCTGTCTCATAAAGGGTATAGCAGATGCAAAAGGAATGATGGGATGAGATAATAAATTGTTACAGTATATATTAAAAGTTCATAGTGTTAACTAAATAGATCTTGGGACTTTATAAGTGTGTGCACATTGTCAGCATAAGAATTTCTTTAACCAACATACCAGAGAACCAAGGAGTCCTGGATCTCACCTGAGATCAGTTCCGATGCTGAGGAATGGAGATAGGGATAACTTTTCCCTGTTCTAGTCTTCAGTTACTGGAGAGGGATCAAATCCTAATTTTCCAAGTTTTTTACTCCTTGTAGCATATTTTTGTTAGTACTACTTATTCCAATGGTTTTGTTCAGTTCCTCCTTGAACTGCAAAATCCATTGATTCAAGGAGTCAAGACTGCCAATGCAATAGTTCCTTTTGCTTTGTATCATAATGGATAAAAGAGACAATCTGAATTATTCCATTATTGAGTTCACTATCATTTGCAGCTTTTCTAAAGTAAACATAACTGTTTAAACTGTCTTTGGATTAAAGTGTTTCTCCCTGCACCACTTCTTGTCACCTCTAACTGACCTCTCCGTAGTCTTTCAACACCTTTTCTGAGACTGAATAAGAATTACAGTACCATTGCTGAGATCAGATTGTTGATTTATAGGTATAGCAGCACTATAATGTATTCCTTACTACTCCCCATCCTATTCTTTATTACCAGAACATCTTGTTTAGATTTTGTACAACTGCTGCTCATTAAATGGACTCTTCATCCAGCTATACTCCAAAACAGACAGGCCCATTTCCTGAGTCATTTTAGGTAATTTGGAACCCTGTATGGGTACTCAAAAGTTTATACAACTGCTCTGGAGACATTTAAAGATATCTTTTCTCCCCTCTAGAACTACAGGAAATAAATACTGCTTGCAGATCTCCTACAGGCCATAAATATCAAGCCAAACATGTAATCCAGAAAAAAATGCAAAGCATAAAGAAAATACAAGAGATGGATTTACTGGAACTGAAATGCTTTGACCTATCCACTGGGAGAAAAAACTATATGAATTTTTCCTTCCATAGAATTTAGTTCATCCAGAGATGAGGCCACATTGGCAAAAAAAACCCCAAACATCAGTTCTATTTTATGTCTTGCTGAGTAGAAGAATATTCACATAGGTTGGAGAAGGCAGATAGATGGAACTTGATAGACCACAGGCATCAAAGCGTCCACTCATCTCAGTCTGTGCTAGCTATGGAGTTGGATTGCACAGTAGTGTTGTATCTAATATTCTGACACGGCACATGGCTCTGTGAGCTGAGGACTTTCTAGAGTTTTGAGTCTCCAGGTCAGAAGAGATGCAGAAAAACTTGAAGAGATCAAAAAGATGCCAAAATTGCCAGTGTTGGAGAGTTTATAGACCTGGGAGAGGAGAAGGCTGAGGGCAATCTGACTGAAATGTAGCTGGGAAATAAACAAGTACTTCCAAAACCCTGGAAGCAAACTGTTCCTGTTGTTGCCACACAACAAGGAACAGTGGTTACAAACCATAACTTGGGAAGTTTAGATGGGACACTAGGAAAGATTTGCACTGGAAGGATGAAATCCTGGGAAATGGTCCCTAGACCCCTTGTGAAACATCTGGTTTTGGAGGCTTGGAAGACTCTGTTAGACAAAGCTGATCTAGTGAAAGATGTTCCTTCACATAGCAGGGGGGCATTGGGCTATGTTTAAGAGTCCCTTTCAACCCAAACCATTCTGTGGTTCTGCAGTTCCAAATACGGAGTTTTCTCATTTGGGGTGGGGGTGGGGGAGAGGGAGACAGGGGTGGAATATAACTTTTTCCTATCTTTATTCATTTAGAAACAGCTCTTTCTTCCAGAGTCCAAATTAAAGCCGATAATCTTCATAATGCAACAAATGAGACTGAAATCTTTCCCACTGTCCTCTACAGTACTGCCCAATTCCTAGAGAGAGTCACAACCCGTACAAGTTGACATTACCCTAGCTGGCTCAGACACCAGCAATGGCATTAATGTAGCGAGAGAAGAGTTCTGACACACTTTGCAGCCAGAGCTCTAGGTAAGTGTAACCACATTTTTACCAGTACCTAACACAACTAGGTTAAAGTAGTCAGCGTTTGCCTAAAGTAAGTTGAAAATAATTTCTTTCAGTAAGTTTGAAATAGAGGCATTCACTGTTGAATTAGGTAAAACAACAGCAAAAATCAGTTCTCCTTCAGACAAGGATACAGCTGCCGGGTGAGCCCACCCTTATAATGTTCTCTGGCTAGAATTAACTGCATTTGGATTCTGATAAAAATGACTCAATTATAGTCACGGAAATTTTTCATCTCCTCACCTACCTTCATGAATTTGACACCAAATTATGCTGACGCCTCGTACAACCAAGCTGATCGCTGGAATATTTGCAAACAGAAAGATTGGTCCATTTGCCCCCAAAAGACATTGTGTTCATCAGAGGAAAAAGCACGTCACATGGACATGACAGTGCTCTCATCCACTTTTCTGTCTGAATGCAGTCAGGAGGCTGGTGTCAATCTGTGCTTCACTGAAAAATGCTTGGGAAAAGGGGCGGTTGCACTATTTTGGACCCATTTCTGGCAGGTTCTTTAACTTCATGTACTCCTAGTGGTTCCAGTGAGCACATTTGGGACTCACAGAGTGGGGAAGATGACGTGCTATTAGAAAAATAAGTAGTGTCCTGTCATAATAGTGTAGCTGAAAGAAGTAATACGACCAATCAGAAACAGACTGTACAAGAGATGAGCTTCAACAATAAGCTTTGCAGTTACTCAGCAACTGAATTACTGAGAAATCTCTGCCCAGAATGATGACCTAATTCCTTATAATACCATTATATGAATGTTCAGCTCTCTCTTTGCTGTCTCAGGCAAGAAGCTTCAAAAAGAGAAATAAATAAAAGATTATGCAACCAGGTAACCTTGTAATGCTGTATTGCCATTGTTAACAGGCCATATGCTTCATGCAGAATTAGGAGGCTTCTGGACCGAGTCTTTTCAGACTTGCTCTGTCTGAACTTTTCTTGACCTGCCTCCAGCTTTGTTTTACTCACTTTATCTGTGACAGCAATTTCTTGTATTGACCGTGAGTCTGCAGCTAAATTGCTTTACTTTTGTTTATCTTTGTATTGTGCAACTTTATATCCTTTTATATAGAAAGTAATAACAAGCAGTTATCCTATGGAAAATGGGGTATTTACAACTCAAACATGATAATGTAGTGCAGATAAAAAGAGGTCTGGTACAACAATAGTCCTTGAGCAAAGGAGACAGGATGCAGTGAAGATCCCTTGATTATAAACTATTTACCCACAGTCACTTAAAGACAGGTAGACCAGGAGCAGGACAGGACTTAATTTAGGGGGTAACTAGGAAACAGTATCTAATGTATGGACAAGCACCATATATAGTACATTTGGGGGTAATGGAGAACTGCAGACCAATGAAGACAGATGAAAGATATAAAAGCGCAATAGGAAATATATAAAAATCACTCCTAATCAATCCTAGAACAAGCAACAAGAACCCATCTACACAAACATGTATTCCTTACTGCAATGACTCAAGATGCTGACAGTTCACTGCAACACCCCACCGATGGCACCTGCACAAAACCATCAAGCTCAGCAGCCAGAGTAGCAGTAGAGACATGAGTTTAACATGAGCAGATGGAGTAGGAACTAGGAATTGCTCATGTAACAACTTTAAAGGTTATTAGCATTTCTTTCTTTTTCTATTAAAACTAGATTGATAGAGGTTCTTGAATTAGACTTAAATTTTCAATCATACTAACAATAAATTCTGGACTATATTTGTTGGGGATATTTCTACCGTGCCTGTAAGCAAGATTTTGGGTGTAGCAATGAGCAGAAAAGAACATTCCTCTATATGCTAAGAATGAAAAAAGCCACCTTTCTGGAGTAGCAGTACTCTCTTTTCCATCAATAGTTGAATATATCATCTCAGCCAGCTAATTTAATCATAAACGCAGGCCATATGAATACTCTTAATTAAGATGATTAATTAAGCAGCACATAAAATGGAGTCTGATGTAGACAGAAGGTAGGTTAGAAAGTTCTGTTTACATTTTGATAACAACTCAGAAGGATTCAGTGTACCAAGCAATCTTACATTTAAGTCTGGCCAGTAAAATAATTGTATTTTGCACATAATTAACCTTGAATATTCATTGCCATGATAGATTGCAGGAGCCAATCACTTAATAGGATTCTGAGAAAGTGTTGGATGTTTATTTAAAGCAATGAGTACATCTCAGGAAGGAAAAAATGGGCTGAAAACAAAGAGATTCTATTCTTTCTGCCAAATATCAGATTCTCATCTGAAACAAGATGGCATAAAGCAACTGACCACCATCAGGACATGATCTGTTATAGGCAAAACAAGTCACATATTGCACGGCACAAAACAATCTCTAGTGGTGGTTAAGGAGAATCCCTCTCTGTTAATATTACTCTACTATTAGTTGTTTGCTTGCCTGTCTCTCACTGAAAGCTGCTCAAGAAACTACTCTAAACTGTAGAGACAACTCATCTGATTCAGTAGAGCACTGAATAGATACACAAATAATATCTTGAAGAACTAGGAAAAAAATCCTGCGGTTTTGATTGTTAAAAGCACTGTTGAACAGTGATACCCAGTGCCTATGTTCCTGCACTACAAAAACTGCATCACAGAAGAACAATAATTCCTCTCCTCAAACCTGAGTTACCACATAACTTATTGTCCTTTTACTGATGAACAACTGCCTCAAGAAAAATAATAATTTAGCACATAACCATTGACAGAAAAAAGCATTTAATGGTGATGGAGAGAGACAGATTTATAAAATCTTTACTTGAGCCATAAATAATAAAGCCTGCATTTGCTGTAGTTTTTTTTACGCAATTGTTTGATGAACGTAGGATTACCTTATTAAGAAAATAAAACCATTCATGTAATTATTGCTACATAGTTACCTAAATGTCCTAAATTCTTTTAGAGTTCATTCCAGCTCTACCTGATAACAAGGGGAAGGAGCACACAGAGACAAGTAGGCATTCTGACACCATTTAGAAGGATCAGTAAATATGTTAGCAAGGCATAGATGACAGAACTAATATTTTTATATAAATCTGCTAATGTGTAGAGTTCAAGTTGTCAGAGACACTGAAAAAATTATCCATATCCTACAGGAAAACCAGATGTACTATACCTAAATCACGGTCAAATTAAAGTGCAATATCTGTTCTTAGTTACATAACAGATTTTTCTGGTAATATATTGCATACTAACCTAGAGTAAGGTACCCTTTAACACAGGGAGACAAGAATTCCTTTTTCTTAACATTTCTCTGGACCAAATATGCCTCAGCTTTCAGGAGTCAGCTATCTGTTTCTCCAGATATAAATTTTTCACCCACGATGCTTCAAGACCAGGAATTTGGATCCAGAGATAATCCAATGCTATTTCTGGAAAAAGGGGAATGGGGATGTCAAGTTTCTCAAGATGGATTTGATAGTACTGAGAAACAGGAAGCATACTTCCACCGATTGCTACTTAATTTCCTAACAAGAATAATTAAAAGATTACACACAGAGGTTTAGAAAAACATGGCAGGTTGTTGTAATGCTCTTTCAATTACTGGTGAACATTCTTGCCTTTAAGTTGCTAACTCCTCTTTGCTCTCAAGCAAGAAACTGTAAAGCCGAGCTTCCTGTAACATCTTGGTCTACTTTCCTCACAGCTCAAAGGCAGGCACTAAAGCAAGCACTTCGTAGCCTAAAATGCTATTTGTGTACTCAGGAGAGCAGCTCAGGAAATATTTCCGAACTTACTTAGACACGTAAGACACCTCAGGAATGTTGCAGTGCATCAGTAGGAGAAAATAATGGCCTTTCAACAAGGTAAGAGCAAGCTTGCTCGCTTGTCATTTTGCCAGAGTCTACCTTTAGCCTCAGTGCTTGGTCAAGCATTTCGGCAGCAAGGTTGGGATGACACCAGTAGCATTGTCCTTCAGCTCATGTTGGTCCTCTTTTGGCCACCACAGCTGCTTCCTCTGTCTTCCTTCATTTTCCACTACTCATTCCAATCTTCAATTTATAACAGAACAAGGCATATAATTTGTATTGAGTATTAGGAGAAGCCAGTTTTGTACCCAAATAACATTAATAATCACAAAATTCTGAGTTAAAGCCATCATCCTCTATTTAATCAAAACCCGAAATTTGCACAGAGGTACGGATTTCATACCCAGATGTTGACAGAACTGGCAACAAATTCAATTAAGGTTCTCCACATAGAAAAGAAGGCAGAATCTGCTGCTTAGCTTTCCAAGCTTCATTTCTAAATCTCTGCCTTCCCTCCACGAGGAGCAATTTGGGTAAGTGGTTTCTCTGCAGGCAGTCTTCATGGCCTTGTCAGGAAGCAAATGCAAAACAAACAAATGAAACAAACAATACAATGAGTAATAATGGCTAATAAACAAGGAAGTGCAGCAATCTAATCCTATTATCATTTTCTATTTTTATACACTTGGGACAAAATCCAGAAGTGATGTGAACCAGTTAAGACTGAAATTGGTTCTAATTCTTGCTGTTAAAATCTCTCTGTGAATCAGAGTCAGCTGGTGGGTTAGAGGGAATCTATCTAGTTGAATATTCACCTCCCCATAACAGAAAGAGTGATGTTCTTATTTTTACATAGGTGATTATTCTACATGCAAATTCTAAAACACTAGTAAAAAAAATTCTCTATATGCACATACACAAATGTTTATATTATATATGCACATACACACACACGTTCATATTGACTTAAATATGCACATACACACACAGAGATGTTACAATGCATTTGTTTTTAAAGCTAGATTATTGTTTTACTGTCCCTAATCACTGGAATGCCTTACACACATAGTTTGTGTACAGTCAAGGAGGACACGTGATGTTGAAATGTTAGCAAAGTAGCAGTGGCATTGTTTTTAAATGCACATATGTTTCCCTGACCAAAGCAGCAGAATTAAGGTATTCCACACACTTTGCCTGGTCTACACTACTATCATTTGCCCATAGCAGGGTCAGGTGTTGCCATATGACCAGATTTACAGTACTGAGGCTTTGTGCATACGACTGTCTAAAACAATATAACGTTCCCAGCATTTGCCCTAACCAACAAGATTAAGAGTTTTATGTTTTCTCTTTCCATAATTGTGCGCAATCAATTTACTTCAGCATACAGATGGACAAATACCACAGAGAACAAGTGGTGTGCACCACTACCAGTTTTTGGGCATGCATGTCAGCATCTGGGGTCAGATTCTTGCTAATGCAGTTCTGCTCATAGGTCATTACTCCTTTGCCTTCCTCTTGCAGTCTCATTCTTGTCACATACTGGACAATGTTCAGTATAAGGGGATTTTGTTATTATTTTGATTATTAATTTTATAATTCTCTTTCCTACCTCCTCAATAAAACCAAAACATTCAAGCAATAAGAATATTATTTATCTTACCCCTGTAACTGTAGGCTAGTAGATGGGTTTAGTGCTCTAAACAGTAACCACAATCCTCTCAAAACTGGACAGTCTTTAAACCTCCTGCCATGACACGTTGTCCTGTCATTGGATTACTTTTAACTCTGGAGGGAAATA
Source organism: Grallaria varia (assembly GCA_013396735.1). NCBI lineage: Eukaryota > Metazoa > Chordata > Aves > Passeriformes > Formicariidae > Grallaria > Grallaria varia. The sequence goes on from VWZG01000617.1 coordinate 73,647, forward strand.
GCCTATCCTTAGATGATCTATGCTTTCGCAAAGTCAGCTACATTTAACAATGACAAGTTACATGATAAATAATAGGGGCAAACCATGGGCATTTCTTCCTGTGTGAACAACAAATACGAGAGTGTCTCCTCTAGAAGTCCCTCTGTATAAAAGTATCATTCTTACTGTACTTTACTTACTTTACAATAACAGTTCCCATACTATGCTAATGTTCTTAGACTACTGTAACAGTATTGGGAACATTTCCACTGGTCAAAAAATTTTGAGATGTTAATATCTCTGTAATGGCTTCTGACAGAAAACATGTTTTCTGCCAGCAGAATACACCCTGTTCTCAACAAAACTAGTTCTTCAAGGGGAAGGTGAAATTTGGGCCAAGATTTCTCATATTCTGGTGGGAGTTTTTAAGGGGTTGGAAGTACTTTTTTTGAGTAATTCTTCCCTGGCAACCAGTCAAAAGTCTATCCTTATGTATATTTCAATAGTCAGAATCAGTCTCATTGAATTATTAGTGAGTTCTTGTGCTGAATTGACTTGGAAATGAAAGCATTCTTTTGAACTGTCTCTTTAAATGCTTCCAACAATTATGCATCATTTTTCTCACTAACTGTGGTGTGGATGTTCTTTTATTCTCTCATACTTACAATCAGAGAAAAGAGATATTGAGCACTGCTAATGAAAACAGTCTGACAGACAAATAGGTCTTACTCTTTAGTGATCTTTTCTAATGTCAGGCTACAAATTGCCTGGTCAGGTCAGCTATTGAATGGTGTGCATTCATTCAATGACTTCTAATTGCTTTTCTAAGTATCATTTAAAGTATTCAATCATAATAATTTCACTAAATTCTCATTAGTTACACAACAGTCACTCTTGCTTTAAAATTAATTAACCTGATATGTGGAAGGGAAACAGACAGGTCAAATTACTTTCCCATAACTTTTCTTTTTGAAACTTTTGTTTCAAATTTCAGCCAGCAAGGAAGCCTGAACCCAAAGCTTTCTAATCACACCTTTACTGAACTCAAGGAACCAAAGTTATTACTTCAGTGTTTCCTCTCATGAACACTATGACTTAATTGACTTTGTCCCAAATTTGTAATCTGATACAAGATTCTCCTGTTAGCATCATTTCAGTCATCCTATGCATGGGTATAATTTTTAGTGAGGAACACTTCTTTGATCTTAATGGTAAGAGATATAAATTGGTCATTAAAGCAAATTTTTCAGACCAATGTAAAATCATATATAGATAGGACAATGACTAATAGCTTTAAATTGTAAGAGAGTAGATTTAAGTAGATACAAGGAAGAAATGGGTGGTGAAACACTGGAAAAATGTGCCCTGAGAAGCCGTGGATGCCCCATCCCTGGAAGTATTCAAGACCAGGTGAGATGGGGCTTCAAGCAACCTGGTCTAAGGAAGCGTGCCCCTGCCCATGGCAGGAGGTTGAAAGTAGAAGATCTTTAAAGTCCTTTCCAAACCAAACTATTCTACAATTCCATGATACATATTCATATTCAGGCCTTTACATTAAACTGGCTTAAATTTTGATACTGGTTATCATCCATGACTCCTACTTACATGCTACTTTTATTGAGACAACATATGTCATGTTTATTCAAGGTCTGTGCACGATGGTGATAGAGGATTTGTTACACTTCAACCACCAAACATTAAAATAATACTACAGTTGCTTGGGATTGTTAATGAAAGGACTCCACTGACAGAAGATCAGAGAAAACTAAAACTGTAACCACTCCTACAGAACCTCAGTCACAAGCCAGGTGCAAGGGAAGCACTTTAGTCTCTAACCCTCTATTATTTAGTTTCACAAAATCCAGCCATAAGGACAATCAGTGTCTCTGCTGCTATTTCCTTTTTCCTACCCATCTGCTTCCAAATAATTGCTTTGCTGTATGCTTAACACAGGCTTTTCCCCAACTTTAGCTTGGATTACCTTTCTTGTGTTCAAGAAATAGTAATTCCATTTCCAAAGAAACAAAATGTAAAAAAGTCATACTGTGCCCAACAGGTCTCATATCAGGCCTTAATCATTTGAGGTACTTCCACCAAGTTCCTCTCTAGAATGGAAAACAAAACCCTTCCTGTCCAGTACAGCTCATGAACTTAAAAGATCCTTCTGATTTCATAGTCCTACTTAAGAAACCTGTAATTACAGCACTTTTTTTTTCCCCCCCAATAGTGTCTCTGCTGCCTTTCATAGGTTAGTTTTTGGATAAAGGTTGAATTATGTGTTCCTTTCAAGGAGCAGTCACTTCCACTCAAACACTTATCAACATCCTTAAAGTTATTTCCCATTTGAATTAGGAAAACTGGAATCACTTGGTGACAGGTATAAGCAAACATGGGGTGGGGGGCTGTCCCTGCTAATTCACCTACAAATATTGCTGACTTTCTTTTTGTCTCTTACAATTTCAGCTTGCAGGGGTGATATGAGCTAACAAAAACAGGAACCATTACCTTTTCACCTTATACTTATTATTGTTAATAATAATATCTTATTCTTGCATATAAAACTGACAATCAGAATGTACACTGAAATAACACTTATTCCATTAAAATAATACATGCAAGTCCTGGTTTTGGCTGGGATATATAATCAGAACCTTGAGTATACATAATTTAAATTTTCTTCAAATCACTGGGATGTTATTTCTTTTTGTTATTTTTGTCAGTGGGGTAGCATATCATGCTTGTTTTGCATTTGTTTTCAATCCAAACACAGCTTATTAACATGTGGGAACGCTAAGCCTTTTGTCAAAGGTTGACACTTTCATCATGTTACACCTATCATGGACTTTTATAAACATCCAGCTTGTAAAAGCAATTTTTTGTTTAAAAAGTGCAATTCTTTATAAACCTGCCTTAATATTACAAAGATTCCAAGGCAGAGAATATAGAGAGATTCACTTCTTATGCGGATTTTGTGTTTAATTGTGTAGGAGAAGCAGCCTGCTGTTTTAATTAATAATCAGTAGATGACTGCTGTACTAGCGGATATTGATTTCAGCAGGGGCCACTTTTCTCCTAGGCTAGCATTTAATATGTTAAAGGGGTTCACCTGCTGAGTGACTCCAGCAAAAGCATTACATTAGGACTGTGGCCAAACTTGTTGGTACTAGTAATTCATTGAAAGTATCTTTCAATCAGCGTTGAGAAAAGCCAAGAGCAAGGCAATGTTTGACTTGGCAAAATTCATGATTGGTGGTAGAACACAGAGGAGGGAGAAAGCCTCAGCAGTCAATTCTGGTAGTTTGCTGAGCTGCACATAATAGATGAGTAGCAGATCTCCTAAAAGAAAGCATCCTGCACTCCCATGTCACTCGTTATGACAAGTGACAGTGTAGCTGCATAAACTCTCCTGTTCAGATTAGAGATAAGAGCTGCCTTGTCCTGCAAGAAGCAAAGAGTATGGATTCACAACACAGTACAACACATGCCCTTGCTTTCCTCTGTTTAAATTGAACAACTCTAGTTTACACAAGTTTGCTCATCCTTCTATTACATTTGAAGTGTGAATCCATTAATTTTTTTCCTGAATTTCGTAGTTTCCTTCAGCCTTAGTTTAAATGGCTCCTCTACCCTGGTTACTAAGAAAATACAAATGTTCACATGTCTAAATCTAAAACTAAAAGTTTTAAAATCAAACTGAGGCTATCTAATGTTCATGACACTCTTAATTTCTGCTTTTTGATGCAGTCAAAACCATGCAACTCCTGTAACAGAGAAGTTGGCAGCAGCTTTTCAACTGAGGTATTTCTGCACCTAGAACTGGATTTCTCCATCTTCAGAGTCTGATTCCCAGAACTTTTTACCATCTGCCACAAAATAGAGACTATCACAGTAAATTTCCCTGTTTTCACCTTAGAACAAAAAAACAGTAGAAGAGAAAAATTTGTTACCATCTGATCTTGAAATACTTGTGTTCATCATTGAATATGAATGTTTGGACCTGCTTTAACACTTTGGTAGGAATGCCAAATCCAGAATATCATGAGATAGTTTTCTTTGAAAGTATACTATCATGTGAAGATATAGGCAGATGTCCTAGCTTTAAAATTGCTATTACTGTTTCCCAGGCGCTTCATAAATATAAGCTTGAAAACTAATTGACAACTGAGGATTCAATCTAATAGACAAGAAGACTAAAAGTTAATTCTTGCCATTCTGAGATTAAGGCCCTGCAAGCATTCAACACAGCATCTCAAAACTAGAAATCTCAAGGTTTATTGTTTGTGTTTCCAGTAAGTCTGTATAATCATCAACATAACAACTTTTTCCCAAAAGCATGATTATTAATTGCTGTGCACTTGTTCAAAACTCATATTTAGATTACAATCATGCTACCACAAAGCTAGTGGCATTCACTGGCGTGAATGATGACAACATAGCAAGCAGTGATAAATCATCTCAATAGAGAAGTTTCCTAGGAACCTGAAATTGTCTGAAGTTTATCAGAATCAAATTTAAAATAAAATATTTAAATAAAGAGTAAACTGTTGTAAGACCTCTTCCTTCCAATTGTTGTTCAAATGGGATCTCCTATGAGAATTCTCTCTTATCATTCAAGTCCTTGCCAGAAATCGGGATAAATGTCCTCTCCAAATTACCATGTATTGTAATAATCTCCTGCCATTCTGTTCCAGATTAACAGGTAAATGGGAAAGGAAAAAATGTCTTTTATGAAGTAACATATAAAACAAGAAGATTTGTTTTCTATCAGATTTTAAGAGGTGAATTTCTTGGAATTTTGTCATAAAATTTTGCCAGAGAGTCTGTCTTTTATTTAGAACAAATACAACTATATATAAAACCCTCAGAGGAATACTGCACGTAAAAAGGTAAATTCCATTTCTAGGACATACTGCTTCTGATTTTAACTTCATTTCACTAACAACAGTTAGTTCTTAAGACACTTGACATAAATTCATTTTACTGAGTCAGAGTAGCAAATCAGACATAAATGTTTTTTAAACTAATTTAGCCCAAAAGACCATTTTCTAGATTGGACTGAACTGATGATGGCCATGATCTTTTAGTATAACTCCACTCAAACAAACAAAGAGTGGTAGGGTTCTCTGTGTTATTGCTTCATGTGTTTTAGGACCAGAAACTCTTACCTCATAGCCCTTCTCTAGTACAAGCACACAGAACCTCATTGAGGCATCAAGTTCAGCTTGTAGTTCATTGTATTCTTTGGAAAAATACCCAATGTTGCACCCAATGTGTCCAACAGTGAAAAATCTGTCTCAACAACCTAAGAGTTTCTTATATAAACCTTTAAAAATGTGAACCCTTGCCTGTATTTGATTGACTAGGTCTAAGCCAGATTTGGTGTATTGCTGTATTTATATACTGCTAGCTTAAAAGTCAACAATTATCTACTTCCAGAAACTTGATCCTGTGCTGTCCTGAAAAAATCATGTCAAGATGTCTTTGAAAAAATTAATAACATTCATTTTCCTGAGCCTCTCAAGGCAGGTGGGACTCATCAGGCCGTGGGCCACCTCTCCTGTTCCTTCAAGAGCACCTTGAGACTTGGAGAAAGGGGTGTTCCCACACTGGCACGTAAGGCAGAACTGGCAATATTCTACGTATGAGGCCAGACTCCATCCTGCACAAGGACTAGTTCAGAGCTATGTCACCCTGCTAAAAAACAAACAAATAAACAAGGAAAAAAAAAAGTGTGAGTTATTATTCAGTGTCCTGTGATCACAAATGTGACACAGCTGACTCATTTTCATATGCTCTCTTCAGATTTTTTCATTCTTTCTTGTTTTTAGGTTCTTGCAAATGAAAAAAATGTTTTTTACAACAACAGATGAGGAAAAAAAAGCTATTTTTCTATTGATACAATAGGAGGTGGGTGAAAAAAGGTAGGTCATTTCTCAGGCAGTTTGGCAGATTATTAAACAGCATATAAAATATTTATCTAAATCTTAAGAGCTGATAAGCCAGCTGGAACAAATAATGAATCTATATTTTCTGCAGAATCTAAATATCACTCATTATAAAGATTCCTCGAGTTTTACTGAATACTCCAGATTACTTTTTTTCCCTGTTTTAAAATACAACTGCAAAGAGAGTTAAAATAAGTAGTACCTCACTAACAAATCTGTACAATGTATAAGAGAGAGAAATTCAGCATAAGAATGAATGACAACAGGAGAAGCACTTGGATATTTACCAGAAACAGATTCAAGGTTAACACATTTTTCTACAGCCTGTTTCTCTGCTGAAGTATACTGTTCTTACAAGGTTTCTTCTGTGCAGCTCTTCCTGGCACTAAGATTTTAATCCAAAAGCCACTAAATCCAGTCATAATCTATATATACACTTCATTGAAGATCAGGCCTTCTACAAGGAGAAAGCAAAAAAAAAAAAAAAAAAAGGCTTCTGAATTCCTTTTAAAACTNCTTCTGAATTCCTTTTAACACTTGCATTACAAAAGCATTTCAGTCTGTAGTACAAAGACCCCCCAAAGAGCCAGATATGATTTGCAGTCTCTAATTACTTGCTCTAGGAGAGCTCTACATCCTGAGAGCAGTTCCCAACATGAGCAACACTCGCCTATTTTCATAACATTTCAGAAATGCACTGGGCTATTGCCCCTTCCACCTCCGTGTCCTCGGGGCACTGTTCAGCTCAAATTGCACTACTGAGAGCGAATCTGGCCCTGAGCACTGTGTTAACAATGTATTAGCCAAGATCCACACGTTATTACTCAGGCATGGCGAGTCTTTATCCTGCTATGCTACTATGCCCCTGGGCTTGCAGCTATGCACTTTGCCATCTCAAGCACTCTTTCTATTAGCTACAGAGTTCAGGATGCTTTGGTGATTTTTTTTTTCCTCTTTATTCTGATGGTACCTGCTTTTGTCTTGTTGTTTTTCACTTCAGCTTCTGGCATCCTTCAGCTAAGGAAAGATACGGATTTGTTTATGTGCAATAAGGCTGGTGCTTTCAATGAATAGCAGTGAATGCAGAAAAATACGAGATTCACAAAGTGCTCCATTAGTGATGCTTTCTCCAGTCAGCTGCCATGCGGGTGTAACATCACCAGTGTCACTTTTTGTGTTTTTCCTCAGACTCTGTGCCCTTACAAAACTGCCATAACTTTCTCTTTTCCTTGGTCTTGGCTTGTTTAGAAAACTGGAATCCAGGAAGAATGAACACCAACACGAACAAGGGTTTGCTTGCATATTCACAGTATATTTTACCAGAGGCTCTCCACATGTTTTGGAAACATTAATTAATTACTCCTTCTGTCAGGCACGCATACATTATGATCTAAATTATATGGCTGAGCAAACTGAAGTTCAGCAAATATCGAGGCCTAGCATTTTCAGAGGCTGGTCACCCACTGGACCCAACAAATCAGAATTAAAAGCATTGAGTACTTGCAAATACCTTCCCACAAGGCTACTCAGAAAAATCACTGCAGACTCGGAAACAACCCAGGTGTTCTAATTCCCAGTCCTATGTTCACTCTTTCCCATAATTAAAGGAAAATTAAATGGATGGAGACAAATATCAAGAACAGGGTCAGAGCTCTTCAGTCACTGACTGTGGCCAAATCAACTACTGTAACAGGTGTTTTAATGTGAACTAGTTAATGCTTATCATCATAGACTGTAATGCTTTTCTGTTATCAAAAAGAAGCATCAAGAGGCTGATACCCATAATTCAAGAAAATAGAAAAATTAAATCTTGTCTGCTTAAGAAAAAACCAAACAAAAAGTTTTTCTAATCTCTCTGACAATATTCTATGTTGGTGGCGAAATACTCTGATTAAAGTTCTGCGTATAACTATTTCAGGATAGGGGAATTTCAAGGACAGCTCCTTTTTAAGGTTACACAATTCTACCTTTGTCTTAACTGCTTGCTGAAACAGATAAAAGGCAGAGCAAAGTCCTCCATCGCTGCCCAAACTTTTGGATTTGAGCTGCCTTAGCCTTTTCTGCAGTAAGTGGTAGGTGCTTGGAAAAAGCCTGGGGTTTTTTTGCTATTCGCACAGCGGATGAATCCTTTCTATATGCAACCACAGATATTGGAGCTCACAGCATCCTTTTGCACTTATTTTTTTCACTGCGTGTGGTGATTTTCACAGATTTTTCATTCTAGTTTTCAAGCAGAGCACATTGAAGATACCAAGTAAGCCCAGGGGAAAAAAAAAAAAAGGAAAGGTATTTGTTCTCTGTGCATACTTTTTAGATCTGATGGTAAAGGATTTTTTTGTGATTTTCATCTGATCAATTGGTTCCAGCTTTTGAATGAAAATTCATTTTTTATCTGGCAGCAATACACTAGGAAAGAAAATATCCATCACAGAAGTACTGGGATACATAATTTCTGCAAATCCTGCTTCTATTCCCTGCCACTGTGCCAGATATGGAAAAAGACATTAAATTTATCTGAATGTAATTACTGATATGATTATAGGGATGTATGTTGTTTTAAATCTGAGGCCTTTACAGTATGTAAGGTTTTGCTGCACATACAGTATAAATACATTTTCAAACTTTCGTTTTTCACTGTTTAAAACTTTCGTAATAAAATAAGAATATTGTTCAAAGTTCCTGTTGTGCATTTTTTTCCCCTCAGCAGAAAGATATGTGATTATAACAAGGAATGTTGTGATGTAGTAACCTTTCCCAGCTTTTTCTGCTTTTTGAGTGGGGGTCCAGAATCAAGGAAGGAACAAGAAGGTTTTGCAGAATGGAGGATTTTATTAAAAACCAAATACTATTCCTCCATTCATTTCTCCAATCTGATATTTGTAACAAAACACAGTTAAAACATCAACCTTATCTCTTTGCTTGTGTGAATTCAAGTGAATTCTTGTGCCACAGGGAACATTAGCTTAATTTTATTTCTTTAATTTAAAGCCCAGAGATCCCTGGAGATGTTTATTTTTGGTCTCTATGTTATAAACTCTTCAGGCTGGATGGCATGATATCTATGACTTGCACAACACTGAACATGCTATCAGATTTAAGTACTAGTAAGTAACAATAACACTAAATTGTACACACAATAAAGCGCCCTTTTCCCGCCTTTAAAGTGTGGCTGGCAAAATTTCAGAGGTCTGGAATTTTTGTCTGAATACATATGTTCAGTCAAAACAAAGCCCTCAAGTCTTGCTTTTAAGCAAATCCAGCTCCCCAGAATATTTCAAACCCAACTGTGAAATCCAGACTTCAAGGATTTAATAGCTGCATGTATGTGATTCATTTCCAAGCTTTCAGAGTCTCAGTTCATCCACTTACTAAGAGAATGCTGGAGCTGGTGTCAGTGTTCCAAGAACAGTTCCCACCATATTCTTAATATGAAAAAGTGTTGAATCTCAGGAATATTTATTTTGTTCTTAGTTGCTTCTATTGTGAGAATCCATAGAAAGAGAATTGTAAACAAGCAACAAGAAGAAAAATGCCCAACCAAAACAAAACCCAACAACAAGACTCTGTTTTTTTTCCCCCCTTATTCTGTTTCAAAGACAATAGCTGAAGCTGATCTCTAGAAACAAAACACAACTAGAGAAAGGGGCGGGGGAGAGGTGGGGAGGAGAACAAAAAAGACAAAACTCAACTATAATGCTAAACTTTCAATCTAGATTTTTTTTTTTCCAGAAACTTGGTTATCATGACCACAGCATACTACTTTTCTAAGCCCACAAAGCCTCACTTGCCACAGCCTCTAGGCACTAGAAAATCTCTTTTTTATTAGAGCTCTTATGGCTGACATAACCTTGTTTCATAAAATTTCCTGCTCCCTTCTAACAGACAATACCCTAGTCTCTAACCATGCATTCCTTCTGATGTCTCCACTGAACCACTCCCATCATCTTCATTAAATTCCCATTGAACTCCAACCTAACATGTACATCTTCAAAGTATCCTAAATTCTACATTGTCTGTCAGTAACAAACAGATGTTTTGGAAGCTCATTTGTTTAAAGTCATGAATAGAAGAGCTATTCTTTCCCTTATGAATTAGTTATCATCCCAAATCTTATTTCTTTATCAGATTATTTTATCAATAAATAATTACAATATATATTTTTCTTTTGCTGATTCAGTTTGTTGTTCACATGGAGTTTTCTGGATAAGATACTATTTTTCATTTCAGAAATATAGCGAGAAAATATGGTTAACCAGAGTTGACAGATATCTTAATGAAAAACTCATAAGGGGAACTATAGAAAACAATTACAACCTTTTACTTCCTGAATTCATTGTCCAAATCATGTTAAATAGTCAGCATGAGCTGTAACTAAAATAAAATTGCAAAATTGCATTTTACTTAACAGTAAGTTCAAACACCTACACAATAAAGAAATACTGTTCAGAATTAGATTTTATGGGATTTAGATAACTAATTCACCAAAGCTTCTTTGGAAATCCCAGCCTGAGTTATATTAATTCACACTTGAAAAGTAAAAGGAACGTGTATGCTGGTGCAAAAGTTCATTAAGAGGTGATTTTACATTCCATACAAATGCTATTTCTTCTGGACTGTATTGAATGGATACTAACTAGGAATAAATGGCACAGATTTTCTACTGCATTGGGGATCAAAGCAAAAGTAAAACAAGGCTCTAATGCATTCTGCTATCAGAACTTTTTTCCACAGGACTCACTTTCACTCCAAAAGTTAGTTTTATATATATATATATAAATCCACTTTGGTAAGTCTTTTCAGTTGCTTTGTAAAATAAATGTCTACTTAACTTTGCTCTTAGTGTAATACAGTTTTCTTGAATTCTCTGCCACCTGGCAGTTCACAATTTTCCACCACTAATCTACAGCAGTGCCTCTGCTAAATAAAATCCCTGGCATTTCACCCAAAGGAAGCTTCTCTTTAACAAAACAGCACTGGTATTTTTAGAACATATGCAAATATTTAAGAACATATACAAAGCAAATACACAAAGTACCGTTTGTTTATGGTTACTGGGGTCGCAGCATTTTAGAACTCCAAATAAAGCATCTGAGTATCATATAGTGTTCACAAGACTGAAATCATCAATAAACCCAAGAGAGACAAAAGACTTTCACAAAGCCAACATTTCATCACTACTATAAAATAAAAATCCCCCTTCCCCTTCAGAGATCCCTGGTGGGAGACCAGGGGTCAAGTAAACAATTGACAACATTTTGCTGGTGTTACAGATACGATGGACACTTCCCATCTTTCTTCTTGGCTCCAGACAGTACACAGCAAAGAGCATAAGACCTTTGGCAAGGAAGAGGTTAACAGACGCTCACTTGGCCACCTGGTTTCAGGATCACAGGATAATTTTGGCAGCTGTGGGGGAAAAAAACCACCCTGAACCCAAATCATGTATCAGTGAGAAAATAACCCTCATGAATCCTTCAGGAAATCTTGCCGGCTACTCCAATAATTTTAGTGAGTACAGAACATGAGACAAGTTACATAAAAACAGAGTCTAATTCCTTGCTGACTCATTAGTATGTTAAATTATGTCAGGCATGGACAAGTTGTTCACATATCTGTGGGAAATTGACGTGAGGAGAGGGAGGAATGGGGAGACAGAAAAATTATACCTGTTCCAAGAGAAAGGGCAAGAGAAAATACCAGAAAACTGCGTATGTCTGAGGCCAGACTATTGTTTTAAGTAGTTCTTTGTGGCAAGATCATATTGTTCCTCACTAACCCAAACGATACAAATAGGAATGAACATTGAAATCACAGCTCTTCCTTCACACGCTCAGCAGCTGCTGCTGGCTGCTGGGAGCCCTGCCCTTCCTTGGGAAGTGCCTCTCCTGACACAGGCAGGAGAGCCTGGAAGGACTGCAACCTGCACAAAGGAAAAATCTCTTTCCTCCTTTTTCCTTTCTTGCATAGCTGTGCAGAAGCAAAAGGCAGAAAACAGCACTTGAATAAATGATTTTTATTATGCAGGAAGGGGCTGAATAAACACATGCAAAGAATAAAATTCCAAAGCTTGGTGTCATTAAGAGGCCCAGACTCCCCACTTCATGTGTCTGTATATCATTTCCTTTCCTACAGAGGCTAAAGTCAGTACTGTGACTGTCAGTATAGGAAGCTGGAACAGTCACATTAGTGGGCCATTGTTCGCAGCAGCAGAGCTGTGTCACAGAGGCAGAGGACTTCATGGAAGAAATCTCCCAGCACTTTTAAGAGTTTGCCAACTGGCTAACACTGCTACATCTGGTTAATAGAGTTCTGGTGTTTTTTTAATAGGAACTGTATTTACGTGCAGAAAGAAGGAAGGGTTTGAGAGTCCAGGATAAAGGTGTGTTTTTTTCGTGCCTGATTTCTACCATACAAAGGACTTTGTGTTATTTGCATAGTCATACAACAGTCTGGAGGGTAATAGAAAACTCCTGAATAGAAGGAAGGAGAATGGCATTGGAACAGGAAGACAATCATCGATTCAAGTGAAATACAAAGGAAGCACAGTGAAGGCCTGGTCCGTAACCTTGACAAAGTTTAACATCATCTGTATTTGATTCAACTTCATGAATTATCAGTCCTCTGAAATGAAATAGTTTCAGTAATGTTACTTTGAAAAAGGAAGTGTATAGGTAAGGAGAAGGGGGGGTTCCAAAGCCGTAGTAAAATATGCCTTTAATTTTGTCTTTCAGTAGTACTCAATGTGAGGTCTACAAAGATACCAAAAGTGCCTCTGAGTTTCCCATTTTGAAGAGGGAAACGTGATCACACAAGAATTGTCCACTGAACACCCTAAACCAGGTTCAAAACCATCTAGATATTGACACACATTCACTTTCAAAATTGCAGATCCCAAACAATCCAACAGAAAATTTTGGCTACATCTTAGAAAGTTCTTTTGTATATGAACAATGCTCTGATAATAGATGCAGCTTTATACTGTGGCACTACTTCCTCTACACATGCAATGTCTGAAGGCACAGCTAATAAGCCAGAAGAGCAGAAGGTAAGCCATGTGGCGGAAAGCAAAAACAAGTTCAGTTGAAAAATGTCCTTTATAATTTTTCTGCCACACATGGATTGCTAGAGTTCTGACTTTTTCACTTTCTAAAATACTTTATTAACTTCTAATTATTCATTTGTTGGACTCTGAAGATTAATGATTAAAGAAAAAATTTTAGTAAGTTAGCACGTGGTATCTCCATGAGCTGCTAGAGAGAGTGTAAGTGCATGTAAGTGCTGTGCAGGGCTCCCAGCAGAAAAGAGGTCAGCACCGTGTGCACAGAGGATCTATGATTTCCAGGCTGTTGAAGTCTGACCTTAATTCTGCAAGACTTACGGTTTTCTGAATAAGAATCTGGCAGTCAATTTGGCAGTGAGTGGGAGATGGAAAAGTTGGTTCTGGGCTAGAATCAACTTCTAGATCAATTAAACACACTGTGTAACAGTCTAGGGATTTTGTTCAATCTTGAGCAAACACAGACACCTAAAGAGCTCCTCTCAATACTGGGATTTCAAAAGCAACTGGCCAACTCCATTTAAAGGACAAGACAGAAGATGTGTTTTCTCAGTTCAACAAGGGCAATTGCGCAGTAGTGCTGCAAACAGGACTCATATCTCGCTGCCTGTTCTGTGACTCCTGACCCTCACTCTTTGCTGCCCTGCCCTGGAACATTTTCCAGAATGACTACAAACTTTTGTCCTGGAGCTCTTTTGGATTTAAAGTCACTGCAGGAGCAATATAGAGATCTGCTTTTTCATTGGTCTTATTCATGGAAAAATACCATTTCCTTTGGCTTACGCCTATGAGTGACTGAGTTTTGCTTTGTGCTTCAGTGAATATCTACCCTGAAACTGCCTCATCAGCTGAGAACTTCAAGCTTAAAGTAAACCCGTGCCAGGTTGTGTTGTGCAGGATTCCTGTGTTCACTCTGCAGGATCAAATATTTCTTGTTAAGACAAGATTTGCTGAAAAATCAGAGTTTGCAATGCTTGTACTTTTCCACTATCAAGAGACAATGGCATGCAGATGCTAGCACATTCCTATTTGGAAGCACTGTACTATTCGGACACCACATCTAAAACATTTGTCAGGTTTTGCTCTGCAAAATCTTGTGAAGAGAAGAAGATGGATACCTAGGGCTTGTTTATCTCAAAGATAAATCCTACAACTCTTATACACTGATTTTAGACGATAGTGGAGTACTTCTAGGATATGACAAAAGTGTCTTTTGTCCATGTCTGAATTTCTTCATGGAAAGCAGAGTACGAAAAGAGCAATAGCAGATTATTCGGTCTTGTTTCAGCATGAAGCTGATCCACATCCAGACTCGATAGCTACAGACTTGAAATATCTGGGTAAGCAATCCTTCCTCATTAAGGGCAATCCAGTGATAACATCTTTTCTGAATCTAGCACCATATGCTTTTGGAAGGAAGAATCATTTGAGGAAAAAGCAACTTAAGCCTGATACAATTTCATTCAACTTATATATTAATATAACTATTTGCAGAAAAACTCTTGATTTATTTCACTTGTGGAAATGCCCAAATGTAAACACCATGTTTTATTTCTTACTATAGATAAGATTAATCAAGTCTATAGTGCAGAAAGCAATAGCTATAGTTATTACAAAATGCAGATTCTTTTCTGGAGTGTTAATTTAGATAAAAAGCTACAAATTATTTTTTGCCTTTAGATCAGAAACATTCTTAAAATTTTACAACAGTGCTGATTTTTTTTTTTCCTTTGGTTTCATCCCAAGAGTCTGGGACACATCCACTGAAGCACATAGCTGCAGTGGTTGGAGGTATTATTACTGCACCCACTACTGTCTCCTCTCTCTCTTTTCTTGAGACTGTTAAAGGCAAAATATCTGCCCATAGTTCAACCACTCTGTTCTGCAGCTTTCACACAAATTGACCTCTGTGGGTAGTTTAAGCTCATGTGTGAACAGCAGCAGCAGAGATCTGAGCATGATCTTCCTCCTGCTTCTCAAGGGCAGATGTGCAAGGAAATCAGCTGTGACAGCGGTAGCTGAAAGCTCTGCAGCAGGGCAAAGGATGAAGGTAGGAGAGCCCTGGGAAAAGGGATGCCTACTCCCAGCTGTTCACTGTTACGGCTCTGCAGACCTGCTGGAGCAATTGCCCGTGTGAGGCCCGGGAGCTGGGCTCGGCTGCAGAGAACAAAGGTGAGCGACTACCTAATATTTAAACAGTCTCAGCTCACAGACAAGCTGTAACTCGAGTGGCTTAAGGAGAGCTTGTACAGGAGCCTCTGTAAAAAGATCTAAGAGAAAACAGGAGTCCTGAGAAGGGGTGAAGTTCTGCAAAAGGGTGTCTTTTTGCACAGCACTAAACCTCACAGGGAACAAACTCTGATAGAACGGAAGAAAACTGGATACTAGCAGTTTTTGCTGATGTGAAATACTGCAGATGTGCAGTATTTCTGGTTAGCTAGGAAACATTACAACCAGGAACTATGGTAAAGAAAAGCCTTCTGATTAATGGAATCTTAAAAACGCAGATTAACAGTTTCGCAAAAAGGTTTCGAATTACTTTTTTTAAAAAAACTTGATCAAATGATTGAATATGGTTGATTATTCATACGCTTCTGGAATAGTTTAGTCTGGAAACAACCTCTGCGCGAGGCCCACACTCAGAGCAGGGCCAAATTTAAAGCTGGATCCAAGCTGCAAATTAGGCCAGGTTATTCAGCTATTATCAATGGCTAACCAACCCAAAAAGAATTTTTTTAACAGCTGTTTGCTAAGGGGCACCTTTCTTATCCTTTAAGTAACGGTTCACTGTTCATTCTATTTCACAGCACAACGAAGAGACCAGACTCATGAGTTTGACACCAAAAGAGAAGAGTCCTGTAAGAGCTGAGAGAGCAATACATGCACCCATCCTAACTCTAAAGCACAGTGAGTACAAGGCACCTCGTGATGAGTTAAACTGCAGCATGCAGCTCTGCCTGAGGCACACCTCAGCAAGTGTCTCTCACAGCACAGCTAAAGCACCTTGTCATAGCATGACTCACAGCATTAGGCAAACTGAGGTAAAAATACAGCTTCTTTTGCGTTTAATTAAAGGTCTTAAAAAAATGTTATAGACAAATATTTTAAATAAAAAGTACAGTACTATACCACACAGAGAAGCAAGAAGAGGCCTGTCTCAGCAACTTTGTTTAAGCATCTCAGGCTGCATCTGCACTGTTTTCTCTGAAATCACTATGCAAATAGAAACTCGTTCTATATAGTTTATGCTCTCAGTTACTCAGCCAAAAAGTCAATAGGAAAAAAGCCTGTTATGAAAAATCTTATGTTTGACTGTGAGCTTCACTGAGGTCCTTAAAAGAAAAATACTGTTCGGTGTAAGGCAGACCATGGGCACACCTGTCTAACTGAGGAGACAAGTACAGCTTAAGAAGTCATGCTTCCATGGCTGACTGACGACAAAAAAAAAGGTGTACAGGGAGATCTCCAGACTGTGTCTCAAAGTAGATTTAGCACTGCTTATGAGATCTTATTTTAAGCCAATGTTTTCATCTCAGAAATAAAAACTCTTATTAGGCCAGTACTTGAATAAATACTTCAAATAAAAAAATATTTTTAAAAGCATATCTGTGTAAAATTAAATGTATTGCTGGATTAAACATCTATTTTAATTTATTTATTATTCAAGCAGAATTCTTTAGCAACAAGCTCTAGTTTTTTAAATCTCTTTATCTCTCTGAGAGTTGCAATAATGGATCATATTTCTGGTCCTACAGCTGCAATTAAGAGTGTTATTCTTCACAAAAGAAAGGGAAACATCTGT
Organism: Grallaria varia; assembly: GCA_013396735.1. Classification (NCBI taxonomy): domain Eukaryota; kingdom Metazoa; phylum Chordata; class Aves; order Passeriformes; family Formicariidae; genus Grallaria; species Grallaria varia. Next base: position 90,430 of record VWZG01000617.1, read on the forward strand.
GTTTGTATCATGTTATGTTAACCACCTAGCAGATGGATCACAGCACTAGGAACAGAGCCTAGCGATTCTAAAGGACCCTAGAGAATTAGAGCCCAGAGACCATAAAACAGTGAAAGAGTTTAGTACATAGCCATATCAGGCTGTTTTGAAAAAATACCAGGTTTTTAAGGGCGATTATCCTGGCATTGAAGTATGTAGGGTAAATCATGATAAATCAGCTTTATAAGCAGAGCTGGGAAATTAGATACACAAGCTATATTGCAGGGATTGAAACCACAATGTCAAAACTTCAGGGGATTTTTTTTTTTGTTCTGTTTTTTTTTTTTGGTTTTGGTTTTATGTTTTTGGTTTTGGGGGAGTTGTTTTGTAAAATGCAGGTAAACTTAAGTTTGCTCACAGAGCAAATTATTATTTAACTCCTTTCTCCTGCAAGCCTTAGGTTTCTGGACAGACAGAGCTCTGAAAAATCTCCCTGGGAAGGTTTAAGGAGTGTTCTGTTAACCCTCTGCTACTCATCCCACTCCTTGGAAGGAAACACTGCCTGGCATGGGAAAATAATTAAACCAGTAGTAACATCAAGCACAAGGGAGGTTACAGCTCATTTCGTAGTTTGGAAACTGTAGGCTTACAAAGACCTCACCTACTGCAACCACGACAACCTGGCAGATTATCTTTGCTAGAAACTTTTTGCTTTGGTAGTCCTGAATGAGTCTGGTTTGACGGCTCATAAGGCAGAGTGTGAGTACTGATGAGTATCCTGATGCTTTGATGCTTTCTCATATGTCAGCAAGGAAAAATAGCTTGATATTTAAACTGCTTATGCTTTTTGATGTTTAGTTTCCCCCAAATGTGACTTTAACGGTGACTTTTAACTTATTTTAATCATTTGCACCCATGAAATACAACTGCCTCATCTTAGCTTTGACAAAATTTTTGGAAAGTTATTTCTGAAGGAATATCCACATTTTAATGGCCTTAATGACATTTTGTTTCAGAGTAATACGCAGAAGCTTGCTGACACAGTGAAGTGTGCCAAATTAAACCACAAAAAGTTGATGGGTTTTTATTTACTGACTAAGAAAGTCCTGAAAATTCCTTACGGAAGATTTGCAGAATAACAGTAGCTTCCCAGTTAAATTAAAAAAAAAAAAAAAAAAAATCTCTCTCCGCCCACCCCCTGAAAGCACAGTTAGAACGCAAATCTGCTCCCTATAGTTGTAAAACAACACACTGCACAGCCTGTATCCTAAAAGCAGTATATGTGTTCCTGAGCAAGCAACTAGCAGGTACATCGCTCTGCCTCTCAGGCAGAAGGATTTACAGTGTAAATAGTTGTAAATGGCTCTATCAGGCGCACAGCTGGAAGAGCTCTTGCCTGCCATGTGTGCGCCGGAGAGCACTCGGCTGACCAAGCGGAGTGTATGATTGTGAATACCCGAATTCCCGTGCTATGTCAAAGCAGTGACTGCATATGAAATGAAACCTTTGCTTTTGACAAAGCTGCAGGGAACAGTTTCACTGGCAGTTAAGAAGGGAAGACATTTCAAGGCAATGGCTTTGAGATTTATTTTTTTTCACTCTCATTAATGATTAGACTGAACCAAAGCACCACAATTCTGTTTCCTATGTCTTCCTCCACTCACAAACCAAAAAAAAGACAAAACAAAAAACTAAACAAAACAAAAACCACCAAAAAAACACGTTTCTAGGTCTGTCAACTACAGAAAACTGTGTATTTATTTTATGCACTGGGCATTTTGCACAATCTAACAACACAGAATTGTGCAAGGGCTGTTAGGAGATGATGGTGTGATTTCTAAAGCATACGTTGAGATGGTATTAGAAAGGTTTATAGGATACACTTTTGCTTTGATGTTAAACATAAATTAGACTCAAAATTTAATTTCTGGTGCTAATATCTTCACTAATTATCTTTACATTCAAGCACTTGCTAATTTTGTTTGCACTATACAGAAAAAAAATATAGTACCCAGCATCATATAGGCTTGAATAAAGATATTCAATATATGTCATTCTTTTCCCAGTACAACTAATAAGCAGGCAGTATGTGAGCTAGATCCTCTCAGGCAAATCCATTTACTTCTCCTTTGGAATGTGCCACAGGGTCAGGCAACACACAAAGGAAAGTAGTTTGTGGATGTGATTTGACATTTGTAAACCCAGGGCACTCATCTGTCTGCATTGTTCTCATGTTTTAAATGTTTGTTATGTGTATTGCAGCAACACCCAGCAGCCCCAGACACACACCATGACCAAGCACAACACCTGCACACACAAACCTGGCACCCTTGTTCAAAGCCTAAGCCTAGAGCTTGTCTTGTGGATAAACATTTGACTGTTTTTCTGTTTTCCCTAATCCACATGCACACACCAACGTTAAGTCTCACTAGTTACAACAGTTCGAGGGAGGTCTACTTTCCCATCAGCTTGGAGGTAGGACTTGAACTTTATTGTTCCCAAGGCCCATCATACTTCAGATCAAATCAATACGCAGCTGTGTGACAATTGATCTAAGTTTCATAAAACTAGCCAGTACAGTACTAAAAATAGTATTTTTAACAGCAGTCCCACACACTGCAATTGCACAGCCAGTAGATACTCACTTGCTCATCACAAAATATCCCAAAGATTCAAGGAGTTAGCTGCTACGAACGTCAGGAAAATGAGTAAGACACCATGCGCACTAGGGAAGGTAGCCTTTACCAAAAAGCACAAGAGAAAGAGTGGCTTAATTGACTTAAGGATGCTTTCCTGCGCTTCAAAAAAATCACAAAGACATTATCACAACCAAGATAACCATGAACATTTTCCAATACCTTTGCTGTTTTTCCAGCTGTAACATTTCCAAATGTGGAAATATTACAGTGCTGCCATCCAAAATCCATTTCACAGGCTGCCTGACTGAGAAGGCTGCTCTCTCATGTTTTTTTCACAGAGTAAAAACAAAGCCTAGATAATCTAAAGTAACTTTCCCCCCACGCCTAAAAGGTCCCATTGTCTAGGCTCCAGGCCCAATGGCATTACATGGTGCAAATGCACTTGGTCACATGGACAATTGCCTGATGACATTCAAATCCACTCTTCTAGCCTTTCATATCTGTGTTATTCTCTTGGCTCTGTGCCCCCATAGATATCATTTGAGATCAGATCACATAGTCATGACAAGCACAGAACTTCAGTCCAATTCAGTAACTGAACCTTTGACACCATTTCTGAACTAAGAGAAGAAAAAGACAACAAAGGAGACAAAGGCAAGGCTGGAACTCACTGTATATTCTTTGAGATAAAGGGATGGTAGAAAGGGTTGTCAATATTTAAAGCTATGTACGGAAATGTCTGAGGCTTGTTTTTCAGATTGGCATCTTGACTACATTTTAAAAGTTCTACTTGCATTGTCTTCCAAAGTCAAACTCATCCACTTCATTCAAGATTGACCTTAAACTGTCCAGCACCTGACAGTACAGATCTTTCATAATTCCACATTCCTTTGAAACAGGACTTCTCTTTCCCTGATCAAGTAGGAACTATGGATTCAGAGAGGTTCTTTTTGGTGGGTTGGTTGGTTGTTGTTTTGGGGATTTTTTTTTTCAGAAGATTTGTTTATGGTAATGACATTGAAAATATCTGTTTTATAAATATGATTCTGTCCCTTCACTAATCACTCTAAATAAATGGTATCAGGATAAACTGTAGTTTGATTGGAACATCTATATATGGATGCATCTCATATAATTCAAACACTCATCTGTTTAAAGAGTAGAATTTAATACTAAGATATAATGCATTAAGTATAATGTAAAGTACTAAGAGCTTGATCAAGCACTAATAAGGATGAGATTTCCAGTATGGACTCTCAGTCCATAAAATGTCTGTTTTTCTTAGCACACAGATATGTGAAATAATAGTAAAACACATGGACATCGATTTCCATGTGTTATTTAAAATGAGCAAGAGACTGTAGTATTCATGTCAGTGAAGATTTGATTAGGATTTTCCTCGGGTCTGTGGTTATTTTCTGATATATTTTCTAAACAATTCTGTCATTTTTCACTCAGGACTTGAATACCATGTACATTCCTATACTATATATAAACTGAAGAACCTGTGTCTAGAATAGATCCTTAGAGCTAGGCCCAAAGATGCCATATTTTCCACTGAAACTGCTGAACATATTCTAATGCCTTTTCGGAAAATGGAAAACTTGACCAGTTTGAAAGGAGTGCCACAGTCCTATGAAAGGGCATGCATTTCTTAAAGGGTCTGGCAGAACACCCATAAACTCCTTTTCACAATCCAGTCTTTTTCCACTTTAAAAGAATGGAAAGAAAATACACATACAGAATTTCAAATTTAGAAGTCTCTTGGTGCACATATAAAGAGATATATATATCCACTTATTTATGAATACATGGTTTCATAAGCTCTACAGAGTATCATAATTAACTGTAGTCAAAAAACTTTTCAAATAAATAAACACCAAATGATTTATTGTTCACTAGTATTTAATTAAAAAGTGTATCATTGTTGCATTAATTGCTGTGAAATTTTCACAGTAAGCTATAAAGAGCTGATTGGGAACATATGGTAATGTGTGGCAATCATCTGCTAGAATTATTGTCTTAGTTCTCTTTAAGTCTTACTCGGTTTTTATCGTGACACAACAAAGGCTACTTTGAGAAAAAGATTATGTATCAGTACAAGTTGTATTTATTACAATTTGTTTGGGAAATGCAGAGTTGCAGGGAGCTTGCAGGCCTAAGAATATTTTTCAGAATACAGAACTGTCAAGTGAGATAATAGCTATTAATTAAATATATTGGAACTCACACTGTAATTTTAATAGTTGCACAGTAATAACTAAAATCTAAGCACTAATACAGCAATCCAAAAAGAAATATTTTTTTCATTTTTCATAATTAATGAAATAGTTTCAACATCAATAGGAATTTTCCATGCACTTCCAGCAAGTACCACTTACTATCCTAACAAACTTACTAGTTTAAAATTACTTAGGTTAAACCTTGCAGATATTTGTGGAAGTAAAACTAAAAAAGCTTCAAATGCTCTTTAAGAAACAAGATGGCTGAAAACTAAGAGGAAAGAAAAGCAAACAGAGTAGCTCAAAGCACAGGCACACTGAGCAGGCACTTAAGGAACGTGCACAAAACACTGGCTGATGGCACTGCATGTCCTTGAGGGAAAACGTGGTAATTGCAGTACAGGAAGCAAAGTCATTCAAGCCAAGCTGGTGGTTGAAGAAGCAATGAGGAAAGTAGCACTGGACTGGGTGAAAATGGTGAGGAATAAACGGTCTTTTACTTTGATTCCTGGTGTGTTCAGTCAAATATGACATTGTCCATCTTTAGCAAGCTAAGAGGGCCTATATAAAAGAAATACCTGTCATTACCAGTAATGATTAATCCTCATAACAACAGAAGCCATAAATAACATTACCTGGCTAAAAGGGAAAGTTCTGTGAGACCATACTGAAGGCTAGTTACAAGAAAGACTGGTTCCCTGTGGATCTGCAGCTCACAGATACCTGATCTAGCTATCAGAGAAATAGGCAAGCCTCAATTAAGTTTCTCTTAAGGCTTAGTTATAGGACTTAACTATTCTTCCTGCAGACGTGCTTTTCCAAAAATTTGAAGGACCTAAATTATACCTGAGAACTAGGCAACTTCTTTGAAACTGGACGAAATCAACAACACTCAAAACTGACTTGAGCTCACCCCCACACAGTGCGAATTTTTGACGTATCTTTGACCTTATAAACAGTAAGCATGAAGGTTTTCTAGCTGCAGGAAAATACTCAAGAATGTGTAGGATGAGGTGAAATTTTACAAGAGGATTGAAAAAGAACCTTTTTGTGATTCCTCACAATTTCTGGAGACAAATCTTTCACACACAGGCCACAAATAGTATTGCAATCATATCACTCTCTCTTCCTTCTGTCCTCTCATCTTCAATTTTCCACCCTCTGTAGCATATCTATTTCAGGCAGGTACTTTCTTTTCCTCTCTTTGTCTGTACAGTGTTTAGCTCACTAGGACTAAGTATGTGAATGAGTTTTCCCCTGCTGCCACAATATAAAATGATTATAATAGTTCCTTGCAATTTCAGTTCTTGTCTACTCTGAACACAGGCAAGTATTAATTAGCCCAAATATATTGACCCGCAGTAGTTCTTCCTTTATTAAACTGTACACAGTACATGTAAAACATGCACAATACTCAACCATTCACTTAATTTGTTTCTGACTTCGTAGCTCACTGTGGCAGCAGGAGGCTTTGGTACTGTTATTAACAATACAGTAATATGCTAAATATGCAAGACTTGTCATCTTTGCCATCCAAGCTATTCTGCAGCCATACAAGCTACCCAAGACACAAACAAACATATAGGCAATGGGTAGCTAATTTAGGAAGTACCCATGCTTTCTCAAACTGCAGGGAGTCATGTAACATCCCTGTTTTGCCCTGGAAAGAATGCTCTCCTGACCAGCCGACTCCACACCATAACACGTGGTTCCGGCAACAGCTGCTGCTGTGAAACTCTTGCAGACGACATCCCCCTGAATCTCTTCCCACTAGTTTAGCCACGTTTCTGGATGTGCCAAGAAGTTCAGTGCCACAGCCTTAATTAGTATGGGTCAAAAATTCCCAAGCCTGTTTTTTGTTTTAATGCATGTTTCTTATCTTCAGTGATTGAAACAATTAAGAGAAAAAAAAAATCTTTTTCAAATGGAAAGCTTTTATCTTAAGTTACTGGTAAATTTTTACTTTCTTTCTTTTTTTTTTTTAAATTCATAAAAAGCTCCAAACCTTAAAAGACAGCCAAATAAATGATTCTCAAGGGTCTAGGATCTACACAGATCACAAATTGCTGGCACTTGAGCAAAGATTGAATCTGAATTTTGAGAGTGGAAAGAATTGCTAGATGTAAGGAATACAATGGAAGGAAAATACTTAGAGCTTTGTCAATCTTATAAGGAAATCAAAGACAAGCTAGAAAAATTGCCTGTCTTCTGCAAAGAACTATGTTGTGTATATTTCCACCAAAGGTGTTGAATGTTTAAAGTCAGTATTTTCTGAACTAAAAAGGTTTTTGTAGCAGAGAAAAAAAATAATAATTTCAACTGTCTAGGTTGTTGCATCTACACACACATACACACTCCCACCCCAAAGCCCAACAAACAAACAACAAAAACACCAAGAACACTATAATGAAATACCTAAATTGCCAAACCTCAACATTTTGGGACTTACTGTGTGGTAGATACTTTGAAATTCTTTATGGAATAACCGTAACCCATTGTCCAATCTCAGAGAGATACAGGCTGAACCAAAAGAATTCCTTTCATAGAATCTGTAGACGTCAGATTTAGAGACTTGCTTATCTGAAAGATAATAAGTTTTCTGATTTCTAAAATGATTTTTTTTAAGTAGCATTTTTGTTTTGAGATGTGCTTTTTACTCTAAAATATTTTAATTCATAAAAATATGACTTGGTGTATAAATTGCGTTTGGTCATGAAGTAGCAGCTGCTTCATCTCTAGACACACAGGCATTGTTTTCATTTGCCGTGATATCAATGGCTGATGCAGTGTCTGGCATAATACTGATCTCAGGTGATTTCATGTCCAGAAAAATGTGTTGATTAGAGACTTCAAAGACAAAGCACTAAAGACATACCAGTAAGAAGGTATTACAGTCAGTGATGCGTGGTTCCTGGGCAAAACCCCAATCAACAGGGTATTTGACAATAATGTTTGCATGCCCTTTGAGTTTGCATTCTCCTTTTGAGTGTTGAGAAAAACTGCAGCCCTTATATGGAAAAAACCCCACAGGAACTGCTCAAAGCAAGAGTAAAGGGATTACTGCTCTCTCTGTCAGCAGCAGTATGAGTGAGACAAACCTTAACTCTTCCTTTGCACTAGCCAGTAGGAGAGAACATTTCTACTCCGGGCATTTCACCTGTTTCATAATGTTACTTGCTCCTCTCCCTCCTAGACAAAAACATTGACTTTTGTGAGTCATCCTTGCTTCTCTATTCTAAGGAAAGGAAAGAAAGGAAGAAAGGAAAATAATAACTGTCAAATCGAACAACTTTTAGTTAGTGTCCATACTTCAGCTATTAATCCTGTTACCTAAAAGGCAGGTCTCTTTGGCATATAAACAAGTTAAGAGCACAAGTGATTGAATGCCCTCACTAACCTAATAGCTGTTATGACAGAAGGAAGATAAAGGCAGCAAGCATCACATTTTATAAGCAGCCTCCAGATATCCTTCAGTCTTTTGAACCTGTAGTTAACAGTGGTCATCAGTGATGTTACTTTAAAAGAGGTTTTCCAAAGCAGTCTGTAATTCATAATCAATTTTTTTTTCTAAATACATGGTTTTCAATATGTCAAAGCCGTATTTTGAAGATGTGTAAGTGACACTGTGACTTAAAAAATGAGTGTCCTAACATAAGCAAAGAGGTACCTGAGGACAGATGCCACTTTTTAAAAGGGCAGCCTGGAAATGGGACACCAGGTTTCTGCTCCCTGCCCTTACCATTCTCTATGATCAGTTACTTGAATCACATGTAGCGAGTGTTCTTTAACTATCTATTATGAATCCTTGGATAGTAGCACACCTGCATGTGCTAGGATGCCCTAATAAGTAGCTCTCTAACCCTATCCCCCAAAAGTCAGATAATGAATTCAGTTCGGACAAAGACAGAACCTGCATATCAGAAAGCACGTTCTGCAAGGGCAGCTCCAACCAGCAGCAAGTTTATTTTGAAGCTAAATAGCAGATTTTAGCAAGCACAGATGACAATTTAATGCCTACAAAACCCACACAATTCTATAACGACCTTCTTGAATAACACATTCAAAGGAGACTGTATCATAAACATGCTGATCTGTTCCCTCCTCTCTCTAAACATGCATAGAACTAGGCATTTACAAATGCACATATACACATGCCATGACAAAAGACGGTTTTCAGGTCTCATGCAAAGGGATATTAAGAAGAGTACTGCAGTGAGTCCCTTGGGACACAAGTACCTGAACCAGAAGGTACTTCTGATCCTCACAAAGAATCACAGAATTACAGAATTGGGTGAGGTTAGAAGGGACCACAGTGGGTTATCTGGTTCAACCTCTCTGCTCAAACAGGGTCATCCTAGAGCACACTGTGCAACACTGCATCCAGCAATTGCACGCTTTGTGACAGCATAAAACAAGAATCACAACCCTGGCTTTTATGCAGATTAAAATCTAACCTGCAGACAATCCTTCATGGAAACATTTCTGTAGAGCTTACTCCTGGATTTTCTGCAGTAGCAAACAGCATGACTTTCCTACACCATCCAGTTAATACATTTAGTAAGCAAATTGCACTAGTAGTGCAGATGCAACTTGCAAATTTCATTGCTGCTCAATTTGAAAAAAGATTCGATTGCCTTTAAAAAGAAAAAAAAATAATGTTCCTAGGACTGCTACTGTATAAGCAAAACATCAAAAAACTGTGTTAGGGCCACTGTTTGGTTCATACTGTTGTGTATATATAATTATATATGTGGTTATTCTTTGCACCTAATGTCTGTTGAGAGCACAGCCTCTTTTGGAAATGTTTTTTATTACCAGGAAGCTCTGCCCAATATAGCTAAACACAGCAGAAGTTCCTTTAAAAGGACAGGTTGTCATAACATTCACTATGCAAGGAGGATTCAGGTCTCTACAGGCACAGCAAGTTCCTAAGTGCTTTTGCAAAGACCACATAGAACTGCAGTGATCAGAGCTTGATGCAGAATGTCCTGCACAAACAGCTCATTACTCACATTGTACTCTCCTGTGCTTGCACCAACAGGCACGATGAGACAGCCTTTTACATGAGAAATCTGTGCTCAGAACACATTAAACCTGTGTCAAGACCACAAGTGCTGGTGTGCAGTTGTCGCTAGTCCACCCTGCATTGATGGGATAGGATGTCTGTAGGCTTTCTGCTTTTTCGACAAGGCAGGTAACAAAAGAAGTTACGCTGTTCATATATTTAGATCCTAGGCATGTGCCTCTTTTTATGTTTTAGCTCTAGAAACCAACTAGCAGCTGTAGTAGCCTTTAGTAAGAAGTTTGCTGCATTCCAGTCATGCTTATTTCACAGCTGTGCTTCCAAATCCTGTGTTACTCTCACAAGGCAGTTGGGCTTTCCTCACACTGCTGCAGATAACAGCCCTTCCAAGTACAGCTCTCAGTGCTGGGGCACAGCTTTTCGCTTTGGATCAGTTTCCTGTCTTGTGGCTATGAGAGCGTATGAAACACTATGCAAGAGAAAATCAGCAGGTCATTAGGAAACAGTGTAATTGCTTCATCAGGAGCATAGTCGATTCCATAATAAAGTAATGGATTTTTTACATTTAAACCCACAATTTCTTCACAGAATAGATTCATTACCAGATCAGGGGCAGATATCTATGCTGTTTATAAAAGTACAGAGATTTAATGAGAAACAGTAGTCTTAACATCCCATTTACTACTTAAATCACTGAAAGTCTAAGCACAATGTTTACACAGCATCCTATACCCTATGACAAGAAACTGCATAGATGTTTAAAGAGACTGTTGAGCTTGTCATTTCCCCTACTCCAAAGAACTGAATTGCACTGGAAGTTGAACAAATTGTTTTGTATCCATAATTAAATTTTTTCATTAAAGGTATACTGAGTTTAAGTCAGTCCATTACACAAAGGGTATAAAATTATCTATGTAGAGTAACTTTGACATTATTTCTAACCACAGTTACGACTGTTAGGCTTAAATTAGCAACACTATAATTTCCTTTGTAAGAAAACACAAGTCTGTGCACAGTACAACAGCATCCTGGTGAACTCCTGGAGAAACACTACCACCATCATCTACCACAGGAAGAAAACCCTCTAGCAGTAAAAAAATCCCATGCTTAGAACTCTGAGAGGGAGAAATGGTTTTTTGGCTTTCCATATATTACTGAAAGTCCTGAGCTAATTACTATTCATTAAAGAGAAAAACAGAAGTTGAATTGGGATCAGTATTTGGTATGTACTATATTTTAAAAACTACTGACTAAAAAAATCCTGGTGAATTATCTAATGATGCTGAAAGTTCTTAAGAATGTTTTATTACTTCTTTTCTTTAAGTATGTGTTCTGGTCCCCATGCATGGGTGTGGATGTTAAAAATTTATAAATGGCTTTGATTTGCAAATACAGTCATTACCCTGTAGTCATCAAAAACCAGAATCATGAATATGCAAGCAATGTGAATAATGATGTATTGGTAGAAGTAGAGAATGTTTATTTCTCCAGAAGAGTATGCAGAGCTTCCCAGAAAAGTCTGCTTGAAATGACCTAAGAAAACAACCTAGACTAGTTAAAGTTAAGTTACTCTACAACTCCAGAGAACATTTAAATTATGGGTAGGGTTTGAATTGGTTGTTTTCATAATTTTGATCTTTTGTTAATTAATTTAGTTCAATCTAAAATGTAGCTGTCAACAACATCAACAAATTTCAAGACACTATAAGATAAAATTCTCCTCGCAAAACCTTCTTTCCAAAGAAAAACTAGTAAAAAGCTGCCTAATTTCCTAGGAAAATCCTAAACATGAAACCATTGTGAAAGACATTTTTTTCAATACTCAAATATCTTCGCACCAATCCTGACAGACAGCACTTCTGTATGTACACATTGATGCATCTCCCAAGTGCATGGAGCTGGAGCTGTGGGCCTGGCAACCATTTATCTCAGGTGTGAAAAATGGCTGTCAAGGAAAATGATGGTCAGTCTCCCTACTGAGATCATGGTAAATCTGTAATTAATATTTTTCAAAGACAGAGAGAAGGAGATGTGAGTCCAGCAGTGGGAAAGGGAAGTCCAGAAACAAAAAGGCTTCACTTCCTGGGGAGGAAAAGTCATGGAGTAAAGGGGCAGTAGAAGCAAAAACTAAACATACTGAGAGATTCTTCTCTCACATGGAGTAAAATCCTGCAAGCACATAACACAGTTCCCATTTACTTTACTAGAGCTGCTTACTCTATGACTAAGAACATGACAGCAAGCCAAGCACTGCAAAGACATTCTGGTATTGCAAGATTCTGCAGCACACTACAGCTTTTCAAGCAGCCTTCAACACCTCACTCCAAACTCCTTTTGAATAGACCCAAACAAGTCCCAAGGGATTTTCTGGCACCCTAGTGTGCAGAGCAGCTCAGTCTGGCGTGAGTTCCGTCCCCACTGTGAGGATGGGTGCAGCCCCCTCTCTGGCCAGGCAAGCTGCCACCCACCCCATCACACACTGAGCTGCAGATTCACTGGAGATGGCTGTACTGGCATGAGGAAGGAGGAAATAACCAGGGAAAAGGAAGAGCAGAGCCATCACTTTTAGGAGCAGTTGCAGCTTAAATTAGCTGAGATGTTCTAAGACTTTTCTCTTTTATTGAAATGAGAAAGATTAGTCCGCAGGTGTCCTCTTAGAAGCCTAAGGAAAACCAGGGGAGGCTGTTAAGTAAGACGTGCTTATAATGGATTTTCTTGCCCCAAGACCTCCTGCTGCAGATATCCCTAGAACAGCCCAGACTATAGGAAGATCTGCTGGTCTTTTAAATATGTGATGATTCACAGACTACATGACATGCTAGTCTACAAAATCATTAAGTAAAAGTTCTCATATTTGCTACAATTTGTAGACTGTATTCTCAATAGAAATTAGTCTTTTTCATGCAACTATCTTGTTTAGATTGTGGCATTATGCAGCAGACAGTTCCCAGCTAAACGGTATCTTTAAATGAATTTCAGATGAGCTCCTGCATCCAAATCCTCACTTATTGTCCAGACATATAAGGGATAGAAAAAAAAGAAGGACAGGAATAATTCAAGGATTGGGTGAGGATGGTAATTTTTGTTTTTTAAATCCCCACAGAACCCACATAAAATAATCCGTTAAGACTGCTGAAATAAAACTTCAGATCCTAGTCTGCGTCAGACTTTTAGGTCCAAAAATATCTTTAATGATCCATTCTTAGTTAGATTCTCCTGAAATAGGTTACAAAAAACCCAAAGGACATTAGAACAGTATCTCTTCCTCCTCTATTTACAGACTTGGAACAACAGAAAATAATATTAAATATAGTGGTTAAAAAAAAGTAAAGGTTAGCATTCCATTGATTTTTATGCCAAATATATGTCTGAATTCTGTTAGTCATTTGCTCATTTCCCCAGAATTTTAGTCGAAAAATAATGGCATAAAATAATACTGTGACATTATAGCATTATGTGCCATATTTAAATTAGGTTTATGCTAGAAGATTAATCCAGGGCATATGAAAAATACTATGAAGTCCAATTTTAAAAGTGAAGAAAAATTCAGTGACTCATCTATGATCACATACACAATGAAAGCACAGTAAAACACCATCAGTTTAAAGCTTCAGGAAAAGATTATATTACTGTAGCTTGGTTCCAAAAAATTAAAAAAAAAAGTCAAAATAACAAAGAAGATACTGCTTAACCAGAATAATTCTTTCCTAAATTTTCACATCATTATAATAGCACTTTCACAAGAGTTCAAATCAGATTGTGTTTCTGATCAGATGGAGAAAACAGAGAAGTTCATACATTTTGCAAACACCTACTACATTACCAGCAAGCAGGAGCACACTGACTTGGTTGCCTTGGGAACATTTACAGGCTGCCACGCTTTTGAGGAATTTTTGTTTGTTTGCTTTATGTTTATTTGCTGCCTAACCACCCACTTGAAAGTTTGGTGCAGTTCAGGAATGGTTGGGCGTTTTTTCAAAAACATGCTCCCAAGGTAGTCACATGCATGAGCTGGTGAGGGGAAAAGGCAAGCACATTCAAGGTGGGGTTTCTGCCCGTAACACAGTACTGAGGCAGAGCTGATTTTCTTATGAATTTTACATTTCAAACAACATGATACATTCTTTTGTTGGATAAATTGCCTTGAAATACACTTTCCCAAATCTGAGCTGTACATTCTGTGCATATCAGTACTACTACTCATGTAACGACTCGTAAAAATGTACGTTGTTTCATGTTTTTCCCAAATATTAATTCTTGGTACTCATTCTCTGGTGAATTCAAAGTAGATTCAACTTGTATGAGACATCTGGGGAAACGATTTATTCTATCCATAGTTTTCTTTTCTTAGGGGTCCAAATCTGTAGAAAACAATGATCCTATTAAACTGTTACATGAATATGTACAAAGACTAAATAGTGTCTATGTGAATTCTTGGTTCCTCTGAGGTCCAAAAAGTTACAACAGTTTATGATATTGAGAATATGAAACTTAAGGTTCAACAATTATTTTCAAACAGCAGTGAGGCAGAGAGTGAAAATTTTGAGTTCTAAGAAGAAGGTAGTACAAATGCTACAGGTCCAATGTATTTTAGTTGGGCATAAACATGTTTATGCAGATGGATTATAGATTGCTAAGCTTCTAAAAATAATATGAAATAGGAATTGACTTCAAGCTTGCAAATTGCACTTCTCAACAATGTTCCTCAGTTTCCTTGGAACACATCTAGAACAAATTTAATTACTGTGAATTTGCCCCATTGAGTTAACCTTTTCTTTTTGCTCCACCAATGAAACCCTAGGCTCATTCAACCAAAGCAAACAGCATTATCAAGGTGCACACCTGTGTAAACATAATTCAGCCCTACCTACTCCTATGCCAAGATTTTTCTGCTGTAATGATTGACTGACAATTTGTTTCTTTACAGCTACTCTAAAGTCTGTTGTAAAATGTGCTTCTGAAGTAAGTAGCAGCACAAGCTGCGTCTGGGGATTGACCACCAGCATGATAGACTTAATTACTTCTACTGAATTGAAAGGAAACAATAGTATATAATTGAAATTTAAGAACAAAGGATGCTAATACTCCAATTCTCTATTACATGTGTGTGCCTTTTTAAATCTAGATTTCACAACATGATTAAAGACAACCTAAACTATGAAGGAGTACAGCTTATTATAAAAGTACTTTTTGTCTCTACTTGAATTAAATGGCACCCTTTGATTCTGCTTAATGACAAATCACTTTTAGCTGAGAACAAAGAAGGCTAACTGTAATTACCACCTGGACATTACTGATTTGTTTTAGTAGCTCCTTTCAAAGAACAAAAAAATAAATAAATGGAACAGCTATAACCTCTTGCAAGATGCATATGTATTCATCATCTGTCACCTTCTTAAAAGTCATTTCAGGTACTGCGTATAAATGTCCCTTTTCTGATTACCTAATAGCAAGAAAGTATATGTAAAATTTATTTATGAACAAGCAGATTTAATCAATGCTTAGTGTTCAGCTATTCTTTACAAATCAATTGAACACAACAGATCAAGGTTTTTACTGACATGACCACTGTATTTTTCATGTTTATTTCCCCTTATACATTTTAGAATTTGAGATTACATTATCTAAAATGAAGCACCAGTCTTGGGGACCATGAAGAGAAGTTGGTTATAGTAGGCTTTTTCTGAACAATTGAAGAGTGACTAAAATAAATATCAAGGTGATTCTACATTTCTCTAACTTTGCTGATAAAGCCCTATAGGATACTATGAACTTAGGAAAAGTAAGTATATTCTTTCTTAAATACATTGTCTTCCTAAGTGCTAAAATAGTTGCTGCAAACTGCTAATAAAATGATTGCAGCATTAGCTCAGATGGTATATTGTACTGGGACTGCTCAACATGGAATTAATTTTCTTCACTGCACTCGTATGGTACCCTGTTTTAGATTGTTGACCAAAACAGCACTAACAACACACCAGTGGTTTAGGTGTGGCTGGATGGTGCATCAAGACCTGGTCTGGTTTTTCACTGTGTCCCCCCAAGCAGGAAGGCTGGGGATGGGCAAAAGGCCGGGAGTGGAGGCAGCCAGAACAGCCAACTGCAGCTGACCAAAGGGACACTGCATCATATGGTGTCACTCTCAGCAGCAGAGCTGAGGGGGCGTTTTTTCAAAGTAGCCATTACTTGGGGACTGACCTGGCCTCATTTAGCTGGTGTGAGGTGGCAAGTGATTGCCTTTGCATCACATAGTGATTTTTTTTTTTTGGATTTTTTTTTTTTAGCTCTGCACTTATTAAGCTGTCTTTATCTTGATCTAAGAAATTTTCTTGCCTTTGTTTTTCCAATTGTCTCCCCTATCCTACTGCAGGGTGGGGGCTTGGCTGCCAGCCAGGGTCAACCCATCACATATATTCATGAACTACAAATATACCGTGTACAAAGAAGCTAGGATAGAATGTTAAATGTGACCAAGCAGGGAATATGTGATCTTTAGATACTGGCCAGTAGAGGGATCAATATTAAACATCAGTAATATAGCAGGAGAGCTGCTTTTTAACTTTCTTCTCCAGAAGAAAAGCCACAAATCTTTAAGCAAACTAGCTTTGTTGTCTTGATTAATTACTGTAATTTGGGGTACTTTGAAGTGTTTCCAAATGTGTACACTTAATTGCAAGAGAAAAATTAACACATGGTGCCTGATAGAATAAATATTGCACAATATATGAAGATGACTACAGAAGTCTAGGAAAATGTCTCAGCCATTTATAGACCTTTTGGCATGCACCCATACTAAGGTGCTGTATGAAGCACTTTTATTATATCAACCTTGAATATCTTACTTCCATGTCAGACAGCCAGTCATGCAGATTTTATTCTTCTGTGTGAGTCTTTGAAGATTGCTGCTGAGTGAAGTAAATCCAAGCTTCTTATTTTTCCCATTTTCCAATGCCAAAATGCATTTGTCTCAGAGAACCACAAAAGCCTTCAGATTTTATTCTGCTCAAGACTGTTACTTCCATTTTAGTCTTTCCTATGACCAAAATATGGCAGAAAAACAGAGACAGTTCTAATGAAGTCTATTAAAAAAGTACCCAAGCACAGAATTCTCGCCATGGAATACTTCAAAATAGCACCACTGCTATCTTGTGGAAAACATGAAGTTTACAGAAGATCAGAATGCCATATTCCCTGAACACATTTGAGCAAAGTCTTTTAAGAGTATTAATTCTGGTCAACAGTGTCAGCAGCACTGATGAATCAAAGGGCTGTGTTCCTCTTGCCTAATGTTTATTGTGTAATAGTTTGACATCTGGTCTGTGCTACTCACATCATCTTCCTCTATTGTCAGTGGAAGCCAACATAATTTTCTGGAGATGATTTCAACATCCTTATTTAAGATTCTGTCGAATGAAGCCCAGTACTTTCTTTCCAATGTTCAAGAAGGCTGCCACTCTCCACTGACCGGAGATGAAACTTGCTGTCTAAAAACAGCATTTGTGGGTTTTGGGAGCATTGTTTTGCTTGGAATGAATCCTACTCAAAACCCACAAAGCCCCTGAGGGTCCATAGATATCCCTGAAATGGTAGGATCATAATATAATCTGAGAATCCTTTTTGTTCATTTGCTCTACTCACTTGCCAAAACATTCACCTTGAACAAAAATTAAAACCTCTAGGCAAAACACCCCGGTATATTTTGGCCACAAGATGCTCAGCAAGCTGATGAATTGGGTTCCCTTCATGTAGGGCTCTGTGGTCAGAACGTGTCCTTCAGCTGAGCAGAATCCAGTATTCATTTTAGTGTCACTGTCATACCTCCTTATTTTTTCAAGAAGGGACCTTGCAGTTGCTGTAGGCAATTTCAGGAGCACTGCAATTCCCTGATACTACTTCTCACTCTTTCAAACAGTTTTTGCTTGTTGATTTTAAGGACTGAGTTCCTGATGCACTCTCAGATCACCCACTTCCATAGACCGTAACAGTGGTATCAAAAAGATGTTCATGTTTGATAAAAGTGCTGGGAATTTCCCCATCACTTAGCTAGCACCATAAATATCAACACCCAAGAGAAAATGCCAACATACATTTCCTGGCCTCCTCATTCTTGAGAGCTCTCAGGAGTCATGTCAGGATCCCCTACAGATCCTCCAGGATCTCCCATTATATCTATTCACTTGCCTTCAGCTATCTGTCCAAAACAGCACATTTCTTTTTCTGTCTCCCATTTGACAAGCTGAAAACTGGTTCTTTCTCTTTGTGGACAGTGCTAATTGACCTTGATGACCAAGTAAGTTAACACTATGTAGGAATGAAACTGTTAAAACATTTCAGATATATCCTTTAATCGTGTATATATGGAGAGGAAAAATAACTGGAAACAGGAAAAATCTTGTTTAGATAAAACATTTTAAAAGACGACAGTGTAATTTTCTTTTAAGTTTACAACAAATAGTAGCATATGACCATGTACATTGGTCATATTGGATATTAGTCTATAAAGAATGGATTGTATAGGTCTGGAAAGAATAATGAGAAAAAAACACAGGAAAAGAGATATCAAAAAGGGAAATCCAACAAAAGTTTGTCTGTAAAACAAGATTTGGAATCACATGCTTTCAAGGGACCCCCTCTGGTATCTTCCATCATATTTCCCTTTCTCTTTTTTCTTTCTCTGTAGAATCAGTGACAACACTTCCATTTCTCAACCTTGTCTGCAGACACACGAACTTCCCTGAATACTACTGTATTTCTCCAGTTTTGTTTCCAAAACACAGGCTCTCTGACTACTATCACTGCTTGCCCTCCCATTCCAAGCAGAAAACCTGACAGCTTGAAAACATTCTGAGCTCCACTTTACAGAAAAGTAGGGCAATGTTTTCTAAATGAGATGCCAGAATTATCAGAAGGCTCTTCTATATGCAAAAGACACAGCATGAGCTGAGCTGCTTTCAGAAGTGTGCCCCTCTTTCAGCTTTACAGCGCTGTGTGCGATGCTTGTTGCACTTTGGGAAGCCTCTCTGCTGCCATGTGCAAGCTGACATGGAAGCAGAGGATTCAGTCAAGACTTCAGGTAATCATTCACGTGTGCATTTACCTCCACCCTCCCACAGAATACCTCTGTCACACATTTCATCTGGGAGTAGTGAGGTGATGGACCACATCCTTTCCTACTATTCAGATGTCTCCCTGTACATTTGGTCAAGTGAAGGACCTCATCATTTGAACCTTCCTTCAGTCTGCTCCCACTCACAGAGTTAAGTAAGTTCAGGACCTAATGCCTGCTCCAGTCCTGTTTGCTGTTGCTATGTGACCAGTTTGAAAAAGAGACAGGGAACAGAGGTTTCTTGAGCAGTTCTTTTGAAGCATTTCAAATACTGACCTGCTTGACTTTTAAATGACAATTTCAAAGCAGTCACTCAATAGCATAAAAGAATCATCACAGAAGAGCATCACCCAAACCTTCCTGTCCCATGAAAGCACATGGCAAAAAGCTTGGCTGTCCAGCACTACAGTTCATTCTATGCTGTTGAGCCAATAAGTCAAAAAATTAAAGTATATGAGTCTCTAGAACAGTACTAATCATCTGCTCCTGAGAGAGACGCAAGTATCAGACCATGTCAAAATGTTGCCTTTGTTCTGGGAATGTGGCCTACTTCTGCAATACTCCGTTGCCTAAGATCAATTGCGTTTTAAGGAAAGGGTAAACAACTGTGTTTTGTTCTTTTCTCTTTAATTATCCCCCTGCTCAATTAAATGAGATTATAAAAAGTTTGTAATCTCTTTAATCTGATTGTGCTTTTAAGAAAAGTGTGATTACATCCTAGAGCAAGCCTTCAAAAGAAATGGAGATGGACTGGAGATAGGATGGCAGCTATAGATTCACATAAATCAACAGGCATCTATCCCATCCTTAGCTTTGTGGGTGCTGTGCACAGGTGTTCCTCCTATCCACTACTTTCTACAAGAAATACATTTCACAATGACTTTGATTTCACATTAAAACATTCTAATCCGTGAGGAGAATCTACCTGCCTGAAGGTATGAGCAAAAGTGAGTGAGAGTCAATACTGTCAAAACTTGCACGGTCCTGCTAATGCACAGGGAAAAAATCCAGCTCTTTCACAGTGACAAAGCTATGAATAGTTTTCAATTGCCCCAGGCAATAAATTTGCTGCACACTTTACCACCACATACTAGAACATTCAGCTAGAGCTAGGAGGATAGAAATAAATCAGTTTTCAAGTTTAGTGTATCGCAACATTTTTCTTTCAAAAAATTAGTTTAACAGTGCAACTTGAAAACCAATGCAACAGCAAGTTCTAGACTAAAAAACCATTAGAAACACAGCCTGCCAAAAAGTACTGCTCATTGCTAGGGTGGTTTGGGAGCTCCTCATGATCCAGACTGTAATTTCAGCATGGCATCGACTTTCAAACTAGAACAGTCTTTGGGAGACATTTTTTAAGTAATCCATATAAAAACAGACAAGTGCATGTGCAGCTGTCATGGCAACCCCACCAAGGCAGTGCAGATACTGGCATGGCTTTTACTGAAGTGTTTAATTTTTCTTCAGATCAATGAAATGTCTTACTAAATGCTTTTTACTCCATCAAACCAAATACAGACAAAGGCCATTCTTGTCAACAATGTATTTTAGTTCCTTATTAGGAATGTTAATGATGCATGCTCATTCTGGGCCCATTGTGCTCAATAAACCATATCACATCACCAGGCTTCACCAAGGAACATTCATCCTGTTCTGAGGAATGCCCCAAACTTGGAAGAACTGGGTGACACTCGTCACCCAGTAGCTGCACTCAGAGTGTCCATGTAACACCCTGTGGCAGGTGGTCCCTTCCTTCCTCAAAGTTCAGGGTGAAAATACGTGTATGCAATGGCACTCTTCTCAGAATAAATTTCTTTACTTACTTCATATTAAAATGCACATTTTTAGAAAAAGATAACATGCTTATTTTGACAGATAAAGTTCGGTAACACAACATAAATTAGCAGTGCAGAAAAGGAAGGCTCTGTCATGGAGTGCACAGATTTTTACAATCTGAAATTGTAGACTTTCTTCAGACTTCCACATCTTTAAATAGCACCTGCTTATCAGCACACACTCTGCAGCATACTGTGAGGGCTCTGATATAGCACAATAAAGATAATTTTGTTATAGAACTATTAATTATGAATTCCCAGAACCAGATTAAATTTGCAGGGGCAATTTGGAAATGAGATGCTTACTAAATGTGGTTAAATTTTTTTAGTCTTCCCTGAAGACTTATTACAGCTAAATGCATCTCTGTCACTTACTCATTTCTGAGAGTTCAAAAGGTGAGCAGAAAATCCTGCTTGCTGCTTTTCAGAGACACTTGTATGCATAAATTGCACTTCGTCCACCTGAGAAACATCATGTCAGTGAAGACATTTCACATGCATAATAATTAATTTGGACAACATTCAGTTCTGTGGACCAGAAAGAAGATTGCTTCTCCACATTATGGAGTAATTTAAACAAAGAATATAATGTTTAGCTTCTTTTTCATTTGCCGCCATCTAATAACTTATATCTAAAATGTAACAGAAACATGAAAAACCACATAAGTACACTCTTAGCATTAAACATTGACATCTGCATTAAATATTTTACAATAAATATTTTAATGCAGTGCAAAGTTAGACACATTCCCATTGCCCTGTTTTGAACAGTTTTCTGTATTTTATGGACAAAAGTCAATTCAACACTTTTTCCAGGTCTGCCAATATTAGCTCTCAACTCATCTGCAATTTAGAATGTTCTTTACTACAACTGGTGGTCACTCTTATGCAGTTTGTTTCTGGGGTTCAATGCTTTAACACAAGCCCACAAGTGCATAGACAATAGTACACAATCATGGCTGTGTGTCTGTGTATGTTTACTCTAGTACAAAGAAGTACAAAATAGTCAATCAACTCAAGAAGTTTGAGAAGTGTACACAAAGCAAAACCAAAAGATTAGTCTATTAAAAATGTATTGTTGCTCATTCAGCCGGTTGTATTTTTCAGTAAATTAACCCCCAATTCCCCAAGATACTAAAAAACTGATGCCAGTTACTTCAAAGGAATTTTTTCAGCATGGCTGAATTAACTGATGTTAATGTACAAAATTCACAACAAAGTTTTACAATTTAATCCTGCATGCAGTATTTCTCTGCCTACGTCAAAGTAGGAACCAAAATGTTGCTTTTTTTATGGCTGCATCTTTACCCATGGAAGAGTAAGATTCTACATTAGAAGAATGAAAAAGGGCTGAATAATATTATCCAAAATCCAGATGCCATGTGAATAAAACAAAATACTCATTACTGGAAAATCACAGCATTTAGTTATTTATAGACTATTCAGACACCACCATTGGCAAGAAAGCACGATACAACACTTTTTGAATAGTCTTTCAGAGTATTTCAGAGATCTATTTTAGAAGCCTGTACCACCATCCAGAGAAGACTCAAGTATATAAAGGCAGTAGTAAAATACAGCAGGCAAACAAATACACTTAAGGAGTAAAGAACATATAATCACTTTTCACGTAACTGAAGTGTTGAAATGTTTCCCTGTAGTGCTGACACATTCACTTTGAGAGGCCTTCTCATAGGATATCTATTACCCTCAGAGATGCAGGGTTTTTGAAACATAGGCTGCTATTTTCTAAGAGACCACTTGAAGAAAAAGAGAAAACTGCTTATTCCCAGCTGACACAACCAACCTATTGTATGTGCTTTTTTTGTCAGTAAAGACTTCCAAGACAAACTTCATCAGGAAGTATCATTTTCTCTTTTGACCCAACCAAATAGTCTTTCTGTGTAGTCCTGCCTGCAGGGCAGACTGATGGAATAATGTCTTCACAAGTAAGTGGATCTGTTCAAAAGACAACTTATGAAATCCTGTTTCCGTAAGCAAAGGGAAGAATCAGGCAAGAGGGACTTATGAACAATGATGTCCAAAAGCTTCTTGTAGGCTGTTCTTGGCCTAAAACCTTCCCCTCTCACTCCTTTTTTCAAGGTGGAAGGAAAGACAGACTCCCAGGCAAGCACAGCCCTACTGAACTTCTCAGAGGCTTCACACCAAGTAGAGAATTATCTCCCTGGAAGGACATCTGCCTGCACAGCTGGAGCAGCCCACACCATGTTACACCATCACTCCTCCTTTGCTCCTCGTCTTTTATACTGCTCGTTTTCCCTTTCTCCACCTGGTGCACACACAAACTTGCCTACACAAGTCAGTAGCCAGAGGCCACTAACCAAAAGGTAATTTGGACTCTCAAACTCACATCTGAGTTTCAGAGCTGCTGTGAAGATACTTTTTGGTTTACAGAGAGCAAACCACACTCTCAAACAGTCGATGCACAGATCTCCTGCTCTGACAGGTCCATGGGCAAGAAAGGCCCAGGGACAAAAGGGCCTGCAAAGATCTTCTTTCTGGTAGCAGTGGAGAGATTATTTCCTAACATTTGTCCCGGAAGTCACAATGCTTACCCAAAAGTAGAGAAGGAAAGAGTAGCACAGCAATTTTGGCAATAAGTATAGAGCTGCTGTGACATGTTATAACAAGGTGACAGGGCAACGTGAATGATGCCTTCATCCGCCAGGTAACTCTACCATCTGTGCACCACTAAGACAGTATAGCCACCTGCCAGACCTAGATGTGCTCTGCCTCATGAACACACCAGGCTCATGTGAAAGCAATGTTTGATCCAATGGTTCTTTCCACCTGGATTTTAACGTGCAAAAGAAATCATGACTTCCCCTTCGCTGTTTGTGTGACTTCTGTTGTCCACAATGAGATAAATACAGAAACATCTGCAAGCAGGAGCTGACATGGCAGCAAGAGTTGTAGATCTCTGTTCAGAAATGAAATGAGGACAGAGAACAACCGTTAGTTTTGACTCCTCCCTGTTTTTAGGTTTTGGGACAAAGCTCCATATTATATGAGCAGACTCCTTAAAAACCCAATATGTTCAAAACAGCAGGGTTGTAATTCTGATACGAGGACTGATGGTGTGCTCTACAGCTACCTAGTTCACATGTGGAGAAGTTGGTTAGTTTCCCCACTTCATTCACTTTCACAGTAGCATGTTTGTATACATCGTTCTTTCATACTCACTGTCCTCCAATAGCCATTAGGGGATGCATCTTAATCCATGTGTGAAAACACTGGTAAAGGTCAGGAGAGAGGAAAAAACAAAATTAATTTTTTGTTTGTTTGTTTAGTTGGGGTTTTTTCCATTTTGGCAATATACCCCTAAGAAGTTTTCATCTATTATCTGATCAGAGCTTGACCTTACTTTCACTCCCTTGGTTAATACTCAGATTAGTAATGCTGTCTCGTATATAATATATGTCATCTATTTTCAGGACAGAACCACTAGTGAAACACTATTCACCCCATAATTTCTCTTGCCCTTGCTATCCAGGCTGCCTCACTGTACTATCCATTTTTGTCCTCAGATTCAAATATGTTTGAGATTTGAATTTCATACCTGCACCTCATACATACTGCTCATGTGATTTCCTTATGACCTCATAAATGTTGGTAAATGGGGTTGTCAGCTATAAGGGTAAGGTTTAATGTTTCTGTGTTGTGTAGGTCTAGGAGATACACAACACCTAAAACAGTGGTAGTAAAATTGCTGTGGAAATGAAAGTTGAATGTAGTATCAATTCTGTGCATTTTACTAATTCCCCTACCCTCCTACAGATAAAAATTTCTAAACTGAAGACACTGCAGAGTGTTTAAAGGCCAAGTCTTTGTCTTTCCAACCATGAAATGTACTTTTGAAATTATTTTAAAATTAGAGGCTCCATAAAAAAAAAAAGCTTTTCGATGTTATTGTTTCCAAAGGAAATATATAAAATTAAATGTTAAATGCAAAGCTTTGCTGTGAGGCTACTGAGTCAGAAACCGAAATGCAGGTAATTAATGAGAATATTAGTACTTGCATATTCACTTCCCTCTCCAGTAGAGGCCATTAATCTTTAAATGTGCATGAAAAAGACACATCAGCACAGAAAGAGTGTGTATTAAGGACACTAAATAAATTAAGGATACCCCACATGGTCAGGAAAAAAAAGGGGAAAAAAAACCCTCAAACCCCATTTTATACTACTTATCTCTCCAAGCCAATTCTGCACAGCCACCTTTCTGCTCATTTTATAGGGACAACCAGGGATTCCTGGGACAAAGGAACAAGGAGAATCCCAATCTCTACTTCAAACTCTTTCAATGTTTTATAAGTGTATATTAAGAAATCTTCAGTTTGATTACCTTATAAAACATTTTGTCTTCTAGATAGATATGCTTAAATGTCACAAAGTGGAAAAATCATAATTATAAAAGTCTTATTAAGGCAACTTGTCTTGCTTCTGCCAGAAAGTTCTGGCAGTCTATTCCCACAAAGGGTTTATAGTGAAGAGACATACCTATGCTTTGAAGCTAAATACGTTTTTTTAACAAGACTAATTCTGAATGTAAAAATAAACAGTGAGATGAAGGAATGACAACACCTAAGTGTTCTTACTCCTTATCTCCCCCAAGATCTTCAAACACTTCAAAACCTAATGCAGTCTGTTACACCTCAAAGTGTGCTCTATGAGGATAATTTCCAAGCAGCTTATTGGAATGGTTCATGGATATTTGAAATTCCTTCGCTTTTTACTACACCAAACAATCATTTTGCCAGGTAAAAGAGCTTCAGAACACACACAAAAAAAAAGAAAAAACAAAACCAAAAAAAACCACTGCCAAAGAAACACTTCAAGCCAAAACTTTTCTCTGAGCTCCAAGTCTTGATGCCTAATTATGACAGTCTCTGTCTCTTCACAAAAGGGCTAAACTGTATTTCACATGCTTCTGGCAAAACACCTTGTTCTATTCTTTTAGTTCCTTCCAGGACTCTCATCTGGGTTTTGAGTAACCCCATTTACTATTTTTTTTATTCGAGGTTGCAGTCAAGAGGTTCTGCACTGCAAAAACAATGTCTCCTAGCTGCCAAAATTTTGTATCTTAAAGGCCACATACATGGTGGTCTTTCTCGACCATCATACAGAGCTCCATGTGACTGTCTGCAGGCTCTGGTGCCACCTGTCCTCAAGAAATTCTAGGAAGTTCATGTAACTAGTTTTCTTACCAAATTTCTTCTGTCTGAAAAGAGGAACCCCATCTCCTGCCTCTGGCTTCAGGTCACACAACTCCAGCAGTCACATAGCACACAGGAGGACCTTTGAGACAGTACTACTCTGACTTAAGGTTAGAAACCAAAGGCACAAAGAGTGGCATTGACTGAAGATGTCTCAGCAGCTTTTCAGTAAAACTTTTCAGTGAAAAAAGTTTTTGAAAAGAAAAAAGTGTGATATTTTGTCTAAAATACTTCAAGTTTAGAAATTTTTCATGAACTTGAAGGTTTGCATTAAAATATCATGAAAATCAGAGAGGCTAGGGTTTTCTGGTTGAAAATTTCCACATGAGAACAATAATAAAATCTTCAAGTTAGCCTAATGAGCAGATTAACTAGCAATAAAGGAAAAACAGAGTAGAGCTTGAGAACAGTCCCCACCCTTTCAGACTTTACTTTAATCATAAGATCATCCCAATCAGACATGCCAATAAACAAATACGTAAGTTGCCTGGGCATTAATGCAGCAATATTTGTTACCCTGAAAACAGAAGGGCATTTCAGAGATGCAAACAAAATCAGTAGAGGTGTGGGGATTTCCTGTACTCCAAGTTATATTTAAAATCTCTTTACCCAGATGTATGTGAAAACAGAATCCATTTTCCAGAGGTCACTTTTCTTTTACAAAGAGATAAGGTAACGCACCTTCAGAATGTTCCTCCGTAGATCTATATTTCATGTTAATGTGAAAATAAGGAAGTGAATTCCTGGACATGTGTAGCATTATCTCAACAAAAATGAGGAAAATGGGAATAAATATACATCTTAAGGATCTTTTTTTGTGGAGGTGCATACCTGTTTATATTAGATCTCTAGGACCTAAGTAGGTTTCTAATCCCATTATAGAACTATTTGGCCAAAAGCACATCATCAGACATCTTCCAACGTTGAATTAAGCAATGTTCTATTTGCTTATGGCTCTTGTATGAAATATAGGGAAATAGAATGAGGTTTTTAATGCCTGATGCGGGCAAGGACTTCAAGAAAAAATTTTAAAAGGAAAAAATACTGTGTTCTGGGACCCAAGCATGCTACAGGTGTTGTTTAACTACAGGATGATTCTATTTCTGGTAGCACTGGACAGAATCTGGATCTTTTTTTGTTGTTGTTGTTGTTCTCCTTGCACAAAAGGTTTCAAAAGAGTACAGCTTTCCTTTAGCTAATATTAAAAAGAGAAAAAAAACCCAACCAAATCTCTAAAAATTCCATGGGTATGAAAGCTGATTTCAGGAACTGAAAGCCCTTTAAGCAGGAGCTGATAACTCAAGAGCCAACACAGCTGTGCAGTTTCCATCCCCCCGGAGTGCAGGCGGCAGCTGCGCTTCAATCAGCAGCCAGCGCCTGCCCAGAGAGGCAGCCCCAGCTCCGGGAGCGCTGCGCTGCAACCTGCCTGCTGAAAGCCTGTCCCTGGGCTGCCTTTCAGCCATCGCCTCCTGCTACCCAAACTGCATTTCAGAGATTTGTAGCTCCAAAGGATTTGCACTGCTCAGGGAACAGTGGCTGGGCTAAGTGCTAGCCAAGGGGTGAGATTTCACCAGCCAGCTTGGACAATTTCACAGTTTGCAATCGCTGAAGAGGAAAACTTCCCACCTCCAGAGCCCTCACCCCTCCAGTCTGCACACTTCCTCTTCTCCCTTCACATCTGTTCTGCTGTTTCACAGATCCTTTTTTGTGAATTAAATCAATTTGCTAACCGGGCAGAAAAGTAACTCGCAAAAA
This sequence comes from Grallaria varia, assembly GCA_013396735.1. Lineage (NCBI taxonomy): Eukaryota > Metazoa > Chordata > Aves > Passeriformes > Formicariidae > Grallaria > Grallaria varia. The sequence continues at coordinate 118,228 of VWZG01000617.1, forward strand.
CTGGGTGGTTTCCTATGGAGCTACTGAGTTGAGCAGCTTCACAAAGCAAGCTCCAGATCCACGAGGGAGCGGAGCATGAGGGTCAGCCTGCTGGAAAAGGCAGAAGAAGAGGTGCAGTAACACATCCCCTTCACAACTGAAATGCAACACAGAATCAGCTCAGTGGCTCCTGAGACAGCAAACTGTGCCTAACTTAAGTCTTTTCAAAAAAGCTCATAATTCACACTAAGATGACTAAGGCAAACTTTTCTTATATGGTGTGAGATCGCTAAATTTGGGAAACAAAGACTGGTTTTTTATGAGAGATTCAATTTAGCAGTTTCTAATTGCCCAAAAACTGATGGGCTTAAGGGGTTATAGTCCTGGTAAGACTTCCATTGACTTCAGTTCAATTAGGATCAAAGTCTGGTACTTTGCCATTCTACTCAGTCTTAGATGAAACCTACAAACATAAAACTGCTGCCAGTATCTGATACAGAGGAACATATTTACACAAATAAAGTGCTGTTTTGATATGCATGGCTAGCACATTCCTATTTCTGTTGTTATTCTTGATTCAATCATTACCCCTGATGAAAGTATAAAGCCACTTGCACTAAAACTCTTAACTCATTTTTGCATGCCACAGAATAATGAATTAAAATATTCTGGGTTTGATGCCAGGTTTATATATTTCAGAAAAGGGAAAAACTAAATTAAACTTTCAATTATAGATGTATTTGTGTTATCGGTAAATAAAATAGTCATAAAACATTTAAAAGCAATGAGATAGGACAAGAATGAAATGGGAATGCTACAGTACCACACTTACAAATACGCAATAATTAGTAATGAGAAGCATACAAAGCTTTCAAAACAGCTAGAATTTTTTTTTCTTAGCTCACTGAAACTCATATCCACAAAATGATTATAAACATATTAGCAGAATTAGAGCTTTGATTTAGTCTCTAAAGCCAGAAAGACTATTGTTTTCCTTTGATAAAAACTTTATCAAAAGTCAGGAGGCTTTAACAACTTTTAACTATTCCTTCCTTTTACACAAATCCCAGGTGTAGATCAGGTTATGTTGACAGAAAGAAAAGAAAAATTCTGTACTTTAAAAAGCAGGTCATTCTTATTTCTTTTCCCCTTGTGTTATCTCACTGAACAGCACTGCTGTGCCTACTGTCCAAAAATACAATCTGCACTTTTTTCTCAGCTTTGTTAGTCTGAGTGGCTTTCGTTTGCATGACTGTCATTGATATATTCCAGGTTAAAATACAGGCAAAATAGAAAGTTACACTTCAGAAGTCCCAACAAGCAAGTTAAAGAAGAAAATATTTCAGATATGTCTAAAAAGAAAAAAAAAATGCATCAAATAAAATGAACAATGCCTAACAGCCCATAGAAAATCCAAGCAGGGTGAAATTCTGCAACCAAGATTGCTCACAAAGAGGAGTATTGGCACATGCTGAATGGAAATGATTTTTGCCTTTTAGCACCACAATTGTTCATCATAGCTTTGCTACAAGCTTTTCTGAATAATGAGGAAAGTCCTAAAATCCATCTTTATCATACCTGTTTATTTCCTCAGTGTTTACCAAACACATCCAAACCTGAGCGCATGGGAAGGCTGTGGAACACCCTGATCAGAGTCAAGGTACAAAGTCTGACACAAAGGCAAAGCTGGCAGAACTGTTTTTCCTGCTCTGATGGGACATGCCCTCCTGCCACTTCCCTTCCATTAAATTAAGGGACCCTGAATTTGTAAAATAAATTATCTAAGCAATTAACCTCACTGGGGGAAAAAATAAAAAAAAAGAAAGAAAAAAGAAGCAGCTGTCTTCTCTCTGATTATGCAGCAAGCTGGTTCTCCCTGCAAACAACCATCAGCAAGATCTGTGGATCCACAGATGGCAGGTCACTTGTCACAATGGAGGATGAGCAGGCTAACCCTTTCCGGTGTCACCTTTCTATTAGATCACCCTAAGTTTAAGGTCACAAATGTTCATACTTGGGTGTGAACTTAGACCAGAGAGCCCTGGAAGCTGAGATGTGCCTGGGACTTCTGACTCATTTGACACCAAAGGCAGGAGGTGCACTGTGCCTGCGGAAGCAAAGCAGACAAGGGACAGTCTCATGGCAGGGGTGACTGAATGACTCTCTCCAAACCCAGGTTCTGCCCCATTCATCTCACTCATGTGTGATGGGAAAGAGGTCATTAAGGCAGCTCCCCAAGTACAGTCACTAATCGTGTGCGCCCTGGTTTTTGGTGCTTAGCTTGAGTGGCTGAAGTGCTAAGTGGAGCTGCCAAGTTTTTTGACCAGAATATAACACCCACCCAGAAATCCTAGTCCAGTGAAACAGAGCCATCATCTGGACTTCCTGCCACTCTGTGCAGGTGCACAGCCCACTGCCAGCCTCTGCCTGCACTCACCCCTGAAGGTGCAGCCAGAGCTCCCAGCTTGCATGTGCCTTCCTCACAGCCACCTCCCAGGCAGCTGTCATGCCCTCACCATCTCTCCTTAGTGGGAGTGCCCACGTCTCACCCAGCACTGACACCAAACTATGCACTGCTGGATCTTTTGCACCAGAGTTGCGCAGAAACTGACAGTCTGATTTGCTGCTAGGAAACTGCAGACTTCTGACAGGATAATTACTCAGAAAGCATTTGCACAAAAATTAGTAACACAGTCATGAATTTATTCCTTCAGCCTTTCCTAAGTGGTATTACACACCATCCACAACACAGATCCTTCAGATACTCTCAATGTACTTGATGAAGAGTACAAGTACATCAGTTGAGTTGAGTGCTCCTGAGTCTACTCTTGACCATTCTCTTGGAAAGAACATTTCTGAGCTCACAGTACACTGATTATACATAATAGGAAAAAGGATGAATTATGCAGATACTATACTGAAGGCAATAAGATCTTAATGGCCATTAACTAAAAAACTTATTTGCTAGTTTATTTATAAATATAGATGTAACTTAAGGGATCATCCATCCAAGTTATGTATACTATGACAAGTGTTTTTAAATACATACCAGAAAACCATCCCGGCAACACTTAAACACAAGTTCCTGCTAATATTACTGAAGCCAACAAGCCAGAAAAATGAAAAGCTTATTCCCAGTATTATTTTGGAGCTGCATGAGTGACACCTTCAATAAAAGATTGTTGCCAGACTGTGGTGATTTACAGTTCAGCTCTGTCTTCCTATAGAGTCCAAATTATGCTTTAAAATTTACTATTTCCCAGTGTGAGCTTTTGTTATAAATAATATTAATAATAATAATCCTGGTTACATGTATGCATGAAAAGAAAGAAAAAAGTGACTAAAATTAATAAATTGGGGAACCCTGGAAACATCTTCTCCTCTCCCTTACATTTACCAGAAAATAATTTCTGGAATGGGGAAGGATGGTATTTTAAACCTGGCCAGTTCTGGATGCAGGAAAAGTGGATGCTGGTTTAAAGCCAGGATTGGTTTGCCTTTTTGAGATCCCAGAATGTTTGTTGAGCACGTATATGTGCATATGTTTGGGGCAAATAGATTGTGCTTGCTGTAACATGAATCACTTCAGCAAATTATTGGTGTAATACTTAAAATGAATTATGAAAATAGCTATATTTAATCTGCAGCTCCTAAATGCTACATACTTTCCTCACCATAGTAACAAAAATGTCTTTTAAGGGAAGAGAGGATGGAGCTTGAATTCTTGCACTGCAGTGACTAAGAAAGTCAGGGGGAGGGAAAGTGCTCACTTCACAAGCTTATAGCAATTCAGATAGCAATTAAAGGGGGAAAAAAAACCACAAAATCTCATAATTGCATTTATGCTGTTTTGCCAATACAACATTATAAAGTTCTAGAAATGTATCATAGAAAAAGTGAATATTCAATGAAAAAAAAATTCTTTGCTTTTTCCAACTGAAATTGAGTAGGTGAGTTATGGAAATCCATTCCATAATATCCCAACAAAAGCAGTTAAGGTTGCTTTTTCAGTATTTTACCCTTCATCGAGAGCAATTTAGCTATTCTAAAAATGGAAGCAGGGAAAAAAAAATTTAAAAAACCCCTTCAGTATGCCCGGGCTACTTGGTGGTAGCCAGCTTGCAGACTATTTGGTGCTACAACAGAAGAATTCTGTTCAGCAGAGTAAAGATACAATAATGAACAATAGATCCTTCACAACTACCAAAATAAAAGTTGATGCTGAAAGAGTAATAAAGTCAGTGGCCTTTCACTACTGTGATCAGGGAGCATAATTTATGTTCTGCTGGATTTCATTGGCGTATTTCATGTTCAGGCAGACAAAACCCGGGAAGGGGAATTTTGTGAGCTAGAGTCAAAGTTAACATTCATATACTGTATCATTAGTGGTCAGCATTTTGCCTACAGCGGCTCTGCCTGCACACAAAGTTAAGGTACAGGCTGCCTGCAGGACAGTGCGCAACGTCCTCACTGTAGGAAGGCAACACCAGAGAACTCCTTCTGCCTTCCTACAAGCATCTGGCAATGGTGCCTAGAAGGACATGCAGGGAACATGGAGGTGTCAGGGTGCTGCTAAGACCTCATTCTGCTGCTTGCCCTGAGCCTGTACTGGAGCGTGGCCCTATTGGCATATCAGACGGATGCTGAGAGAAATCAGATGGTCATTTCAACTGCAGACACATCCAGTGTAGTCAACTAAAAGAGAGCTAAAACCTATGCAGGGTGATTTTAAACTTGCCTTTGAAATGCAGTATTGACCTAGCTGATAGCTTTCATTTAATGGTGTCACTCTGAAAGAAAATAAAAGTCAATTGTCTTATTCTTTAAAATGCTTCAGATTTTCAATCAGTAACTCCAGACTAATTACAGAGACCTAAAAAAACCCCAATCATAAAACAAGAAAACAAAACACACTCAAACCACAAACCAGGAATACACATATTGCTAACTGCTGCTTTGGAGGAATGTGGCAGAGCTGGCCAGCCATGTTTTGACACCGGATCCACACTCTCAACCCAAAGCAGCATGACTCCATATGGCCCAAAAAGGGATTAGTCTCTCACAGTGTTGTTTGCTATTATTATAGGATATATTGTGAGTACATAAGAATTGGATCACGACAACATTACACGCCTGCTCCTGATGATTCTTGGCTTACTTGTAGATTATTAGCAATTACCACCCCAAATTCTTTCCAATATATGTCCATATCCTTTGTGCCCTTGTCTGTGTAGTCCACACCTCTAATACATATTATAGTGGTAAATAGACAAGAGTGGTGAACTCAATGTATCAGGTACTTTGGCTGCACAGTTTCCAATTATCTCAACATCTCTTTATTAACACTGCCGGTTTAAAAATGCCTTGCAGGGACAGAGCTTTTCCTTGGTGTGGTGTTGTCCTCAGCAAGCAAAATAAAATCATTGTGAGGTACAAGATGGTAAACAGTTGGTTAAAATTACACAATAACGCAATATGGCTCATTTTGCATAATTTTTGTGGCTGAAAGGAAATAGGACAATGAAACCTCTTTATGAGAGGAGAAAAACTCAACAATCTACTCTTCTTTTCCAAATTAGCCTTGCTAAGGTATTAACGACAGATTCTTCAGAACAAGTCCTTTGAAAATAGACCTACAGATACTTTTAGTTTTCCTTTTAATTTCCCTGCTTTGCAAGAAAATCAAAGCCTAAAATTACCAGGAATGAGGAGAGCCTACATAGGTGTTTAGACTTCTGTAAAAATTGAAAATTAAACACACAAATAAATGAAATGCACCTCATAACAATACTCTAGCACTTTTTGGAGGTTTTGGTAGTCTGCCCCTCTCTCATTGTTACATACAGCAGGGGAGGGGTAAAATTTTCCAAGAATTCCACAAAGGATTATTTTCCCTTTCTGCAGGATGCGGTGTGAAGTCTGTCCCACTAATCCTATACTCCTTATTCGGAGATTGCAAGGGGTTTGTCTTGTTGTTGTTTTTTTTGTTTTTTTTTTTTTTTAAACAAACAAAACAAAACAACCCTCTTAGCTCAAGTATGGCCATTTGCAAGCTCGTTAGACAAGAGCATCTCTGCAGCAGTCTTGGGGCTATTCCAGTTTCTACTTCAAGCAGCTCACTTGTGGTCTGAGAACCTGAGCCCTTCTCTTAGTCACAAAACTACCCCAGGGAGTTGGAACTGGTGCACAATGCTTCCCCAGAAGTCGGGGCTTCTCTCTTGCAAAAGTCTGCCTTGACAGTCAGCTCGTAGTTGCCAACAAAGTTGAAAAACTCTGGATTAGGATTTTGTGTTACAGCCATACATGTTACTGGGTCTCTGGAGAATAAAGCAATCACTGCCTATGTATCTATTTTACATACCAAATGTAGTACAGAGTCTGTCTCTTGCAAATAAACTTTAACTCAGTTATGTAGGTACTATATGCCACATATGTTCCTCCCAGAAAAAGTAAACTACAGAAAGCCATGTTGGCATAAAAACTCATTTCAGCAGTGCCCTGAATCATTAATATGGCAAAGACTACAGTATATTTAAAGGATAATCATCATCAGTCATTGATAATTGCTTCCATAATTATTCAAAATACTGTTTCTTCTCAATCTAAGCACTTCTCATAGAGACAGAATTCCAAAAATTAACTCTGATTGTCCTTCTTTGATAAATTACTTTCAACCTTAATTTTACTTTTTTTTTTTTTCCCATTCTGCTCTACAGATGTTTTACAATTCTTATTTCTGAGCAAAGCTGGACTGTATGGAAATTAAATTTGGTTTTCAAACACTACAAAATTTAACATTTGGGGAATCTTTACTCTTGTTCACTAAACCACTAAATCAGCTCTAATTCTCAATTTTACTGAGAACAGCTGGCCTGAGAAATAATTCCTAAATTTAGAGTACAAGTAGATTGCTTGAGAAATAATTAGGTATTGTTACATGGGTTTAA
>VWZG01000619.1:0-25439 GCA_013396735.1 Grallaria varia
TTCCAACCTAAACAATTTTGATTTGATGATTACCAGGAGCCCCAGCAGAAGCACTGCAAATGGAGGAGGACCAGGTATTTATATTGAGTTAACACAGAAAAATAAAATCCACCTCAAATTATGAAACACATCTTCTTTTTCTATACAGCTACAGCTGTACAGTTTAGTATTTTTATCTACCAACTGGTCTGAATCTTATCTGGTTTTTTCTCACTGAAGCAGTTAAAAATTCATTCCTATTATCTTTAAGCTACTGGTAATATATATATACTATTTGACATTTTGCTTATCAGCGTATAACTCTTCAAATCTTATCACTTATATTCTTTGCCACTTATTTTCAATCTTTCCAGCCTTTAATACCTTTTTATCACTGTTCTTAGATCCTATTTTAATTAGGAAGGCTTCTTGCCCAGACATTATTATACGAACTCAAAGAAGGTTCAGCACAGTCTTCAATAACCTGCACTGCATGTGATTAAGTAGGGTGAATAAAACTATTTGACCACTGTGCAGTTTGATATCATCAGATACTCAGTCAAATACTCATGCAAGATATGCATTTCTTAAGCCAAAAAGCTAGCCAGGTTCTTTACTTTGTTTCTCAGCTGCTCTGAAAAGATGGGCTTCATCTACGCTATCCTGCATAATGAAGGTATTAATGATTTGTGTCTTTCATTTGGCAACTATTGATTATTGAATTTCACAGAACACCACAGTACTTGTTTTCATGTCACTGGCAACTGTTAACAGTTATAAGTGTAATTGGTGCTGAAATAATCATATATATGCCAAATTGTCTGGAAGTCCTGTTTACTGGGTGACTTTGAAGCTGAGAAGGGTGACTCACTTTTAATGAAAAGTTTACTGCAAATTAGCATACTTTAATTAATAAGGTCTATTCAAATTTATAAAGTTCTTCAGAAATTATGCTAGTAAACAGAAAATAAAATGTTATGCTTTCAAAATTCTGACAGCAGACCATTTACCCTTCAAGGTCTCCATCAGTAGATTTGTTTCAGTTATTGTTATAGTTTTAGAATTTGTTAGAATTTTTTCTTCTCTGCCAGCGGTTTGGGGACTGGCGCTCTCCCTGCCTCGACAGCCAAGGCAGGGGGCTCAGCTAATCACTCAAATTCCAGCCTAATGCCTAGGAGGGGTGGGGTGTGGGGGGAGTTTCTTTTTTTCTTCCGGTTTGGGGAGTTGGGTTTTTTCTGGCTTTTCCTGCTTTTGGTGGCAGTTTCGGGGAGGGAGGCACCGCGGAGGGACTCCGGTGGTTTTGGCCTCTTCCCTGCCTCCCGTTCCTGGCCCGGTGTGCCCCTGTGCTTTGGACAGACATTCACCGTCGCCTTGCAGTTGCTGCGGTTTCCTTGGGGCACCAACAGCGCCGACAGCGGGGAGCCCCTGGCCCATCCCCACCTCTGCCCATCCCGAGCCAGCGACTTCCAGATAGGGAAAAAAGGAGTCCACATTGCCTACGGGAGAAGTTTTCGCTCCATCCCTTAAGAGACTCATTTCTTTAGAGGCTTTGGTTACAGAGTTATTTATTCTGTTCTGATGCTTTGGAGATAGATAGATATATAGATATATAGATATATACACACATATTTAGTAGTTAAGAACTATTATCTTCCCTTCTACACATCTTCCAAATTAAAATTTTGTTTTAAATTTAAAAGAGGTGTGGTCAATTTGAGAAAGGATTTCTAAATTGTCTTAGCTTACTCTAAACTAAGACAATTATACAGACTCCAGCAAGACTCTCATCATCTTGTGACAGAATTAAATACTTCTCACATGAGGGAGTTCTAATGTTTTGCAATATGCAGTCCAGCTCAGACCAAGCTGTGACCATTTCAGCTGATGTTGCTCCCTGGAATAGAATGGTCAGTGGGATCAAACCACAGGCTGTACCGGTGAGTTCCTCCAGCCAGGAGGACGCTGTTGGATCAAAGCTGGGCCTCCTACAGCTTCAGCTTCCTTCAGCTTCAGTCCTTCTGAGTGGCATGACTGAGAGCCCCAGCTCCGGTGGGACACCGGCATTCCCCAGTTCCTGCTGATGATAAGGGGATTTATCTCTTAAAAAGTATGTTTGGTAGTTGTTTTAAATCATTTAGACATGAAAATAGCCTACACACGGTGNATTTTGGGAGGAGCGACCCCCCTGCACCCGGCGCTGAATAAACATACCTCCCTATAACCTCTTTGCTTGTGGGGCTGTTATTCCGCAAATCACTGAATGTGGACCTACAGACCCACGAAAGGGTATACAGTCAGTTTTCTGTCTTTGGGAACAGGGACAGGCGCTCAGACCTTGAAGAGAAATCTGCGGTACCAAAAGAGAACACGTAAGGATGCATTCCATGACACACATGATATACATTCACGAACTTTGTGGTAAATCACGAGTGGGGGATTTTAAAATAACCTGACATCAACTCAGGCGATTCACCAGTGATCCTGTTCAGAGCTTTTCTGGTGCTTTAGCGGGCCACAGCCGAGGCAGAGCAGCGCTCCCCCTGAGGAGTGCCGGGTACCCCGGCCCGGCCGCGGCCGTCCGGCACCGGCTGCCCGAGAGCCCCGCGCCGGCTACGACGCCCTCAGTCCCCCCCCGCCCCGCCCCGCCGGCGGCCGCAGTGCAGGGACCGTCCCGCCCCCGGTACGGGCAGCCCCAGGCAGCGCCGCGACCGCAGCAACTGCGGGCAGGAAATGCCGCCTCGAGGCGGGCGGCCTGTACCACCACCATAGAGGGGGGACGTTAGGGGGAAGGAGGCTAAAGGGAGTGGTCCTTCAGCTCGCCACGGCGCCGCCCGCTGCCCCAGTGACCGGAAGCCGCCGTTTGCCCTGCACAGGCAGCAGCTTCCAGCTCCGGCCCTTCCCGGAGCCCGCGGCCGGCCCTCCCCGCCCCCCCCGGCCCGGGCTGGTGGTNGGTGGTTGCGGCCGGGCGTGGCCGGAGCCGGTTCCGGGCAGGGCCGGTGCCAGGCGAAGATGGCGTTCCCCGGGCAGCCCGCTCCAGGCGGCGGCTTCTACCAGGGCGGGGTGAGCGGGGCCGGCGGGGCGCGGCGGACGTGGCTGTCCGGCCGCAGGGGGGGATGTGGCGGGGGGCGGGGGGGGGGGGGGGGGGNGGGGTCTGTCCGGCCGCCGCCCCCGCCCCCGCCGGGAGGTGCCGCAGGAGCCCGGTCGGGGCTGCACCCGCGGGAAGGGGAAGGGAGAGGAGCAGAGGCGCGGCCGGCACCTGCTGCCGAGGGACGAAAGTCAGTGCAGGGGGTGTCGTTCGGTGATTTTCAGTTAATAATCAATTTATTGGAAGATTTTCGCGCTTAATACATATTTAAGTATTTTCCGTAGAGACCTATCTTGCTCAACTTTTCTGAAGTGGAGGGAAAAATCTGCAGTGCCTTAGTACTTCTTCTGCACCCCGTTTCCTGCTAGTAATGGATTACAATTGAACCTTGATGAGATACACCAGGCTGTATCTAGATCAGTGCGTTGCTCCTGTGCAGTGCTTTACACTGATTTGCTTGCACTACTGTAAATTAGCGTATCAATACTAAAATTGAGGGTTTGTGATTTTTTCATAAGGAGTTTCTCTTTTGATTGTTTGTTTGTTGCACGGTGTGTAGTTAAAAACCCAAGTTGATAAGTACTGATTGTTAACTGAACTGTTGATTTAAAATTACTTTTCTTCCTGATTACTAAAGTATGGAGGAGCTCCAGGAGGACCAGCATTCCCTGGACAAGCTCAGGATCCTTTGTATGGTTATTTTGCTGCAGTAGGAGGGCAGGTAAACTTCTAAAATGTTATGTTTCTTGAATTTTTTTTTCCTGGGGAATACTTTCTACATTACCCTTTGGAAAGAGGCGTGTTGAATATTTGCAGTTAGAAAAAGTATTGTTTCAAATTTGAAAAAAAAAAAAATCACCACAACCAAAAACAGAATTGTTTTACTTAGCCCATTTGCTCTGTATAGCTGTGTCGCTCTATGATATAGCTGTATACATGCAGGAACTCTGCCGTTTGCATAATGCTGTTAGTTTCTGTATTGTTTGTGTGAAAACATACATATATACACAAACATATGCTTGTATGCCAATATTTCCTATATAGGTATATACAGGATCTGTATAGATGTATGAAGTGTAACTGAATCGTGGCTCAGCTCTGCGCTGGTGAATGCTGTCAAGAGTCAGGAGAAAGAAACCAGAAACAATGGGCTGTGGAGATGGCCTGGCTAAGAGCAGGAAATGATGATAGGAAAGAGGTCATTACATGATGTTAATAGACTTGCAAATGGAAAAGCAATCCTGAGTTGTGCCAGTATCTGGGTTTACTGGTAATGTGGAGTGATTATACGTTTAGAGGAAAGGCATTCACAACTTTTGTTTTTACTTCCCTGTCATTCTGCACTGCATTTTTAATTTCTTTCCTGTAATTTTGTGGCATATATATTGGTTTTGTATGACTATGTACCTTACTAGATAAGTGCTGTTTGTACTATAGTACAAAGTTAGGAGCAATTAAGTTAGATTTATTGAGCTGAAGTTCTGTCTCTGTTAGCTGTATGGAAAGATATTTATTGCACACCTGTAGCATGTGTGCAGATCTAAAACTCTGCTCCTGGATCTGTTATCCACAGGTAGACGTAACCAGAACATGAAAGTTTGAATTCAGCAATATTAACTGATATTCAGATTTCCACTGTAATTTGGGTTAGTTTTATTCTCTGTGCTATCTCTTTTGAATTAATAGTGCATCTTCCAGACTATATCTTACTTCTTTTTAACTGCTTATGAAAATATTTAGACCATGTGTTTTTGTAGTACAGGAGAACACTGGAATGACCTGTGTGTAGTGAGGCTTCTCTGGCAAGGTGGAGCCTGAGCTTAGTTCTCCTGAATGTCCTGATAAATTGCCTGCCAGCTGAGATGCCTCTGCATGCAGGTGCCACCTGGATGTGTGCCAGGAATCAGCAGTGGAGCCAGTAACTGACGCTGAAAAAATGAATAAGCTCCTAGGGTAAAGGGAAAGGGAGGTAGCAGCAAACAGGATGCAGCACTGGGAGAAGAGGTGGCAGGAGCTGAAGATCGGCAAAAGATAGACCATCCCCAGGCTTCTCAAGTGAGGCATGGCTACTGAAAGCAGGGGAACCAGTGAGTTGATGGGTATGATCAAGTTACCATTTTAGAATACTGAAATACTTTATATTTGTAGAAATCATTCCTTACTGAAATAAACTAGGTAGCTCTGGAAATGTTATCCTTGGAACTGGGGGTGTCAGTTTTAGAGAGCAGTGGCAGTGCAGAAGTAAAAACCCTGTAAGGAGACAGTAAAAACAGAACAATTATCAGCTGCTTTTACGGCCATCTGTGCAACTCTGTGAAAAGCCACATTTTCCATGTGTACTTACTGTAGCATTAGTAGGTTGTGATTATGGCTTGCTGCTCTGTGTGTTGTTCTTATGCCTAAGTAATATATGTTATCTCTGATCTTTCTTTGAGGTATTTTACAACAGACATCTTGTCTTTGATCTGATGAATTAGTTTCCTTTGTTTACAGAAGAAAGTCAAAAGTATAGTTTCAAATCTTTATTCAATTTAATTGAGTCTGGGTTTGTAGGAAGTAATAATTATTTAGTCCGTTTGCAAAGCCCATATGCCTTGTCCTGTTTAACTGCTTTTGTTGTACTTTTAAAAAAAGGAAAAAAAACCCCAAGCATCTTTTTGGTAATGTTAATCTTAATTGCGGATCATGCTTTTCTGTCTTCCTCCATTTTGTAGTTATGCAGATCCTACCTTTGTTTCAGAAGGTACAAAGCCTTTGAAGAGATTTGCTACTTAATATTCTTAACTATATATCTTCCCCTTCCTCCCCCCTACCCTGTGAACATAGTGTTAAATACATCTCTGTCGTTAGACTGATGGAATAGATTGGACACAATTTTGGGTTTAGGTACCATTAACTTTACATAGAATCAAAAAAAACATTGTTGCTCTTTTTTCAGACCTTGTCAAGTATCATTGAACATAGTAACTACTGTTTGTCCTATAAATAATGAGGCTTCATTTCTGAAAGCTATCTGGCTGTGCTGTTCCCACTATGCCATTTAGTAGCAAATTTCTGTTCTTACAAATTAAAAAAAAAAAAAAAAAAAAAAAAGGGGGGAAAAAAGAAAAAAAGTGCTTACTGGATTTAAAAGCATCAGGAAAATTCTGAAGCAAATAAATTTGTTTCAAATATAAAGCAACTCTTTACAATATTTAATGATTTATAGAAGCAGCATCTTTTTTTTGTATCTACAGGAGGTAGAATGTTCCATTCCTGAATGAGGTTAAATTAAATTCTCTGTGTACCAAACTTTATGGTGGGTGTGGAGGAATAAAACCTGGAATTCCAACTCCACTTTTGGTAGATCATTGCTTTCCATGGACTGGCAGTTATTTTCTCTATTTGGCCCTGAGCAGGATGCCTTGGAAGCGTGGCTTTTTCCAAACCATGCAGATAGGTGTCTTTTCTGGGTTTGTTTGTGTTTCTTTCCAAGTTCTTTGCTTTCTGCTTTTGTTTGTTCTGATAGCAACTGACTATTTCAAAAAAAGATTTTTTTCTTTAGATTTGTCAGTCTTAAGACTGTCTTGAGAAGAGGTTATGTATCTGGGTTCCTTTTTGAAAGGAGAACTAATTTAATGCTACTGGAAAGGGAGTGGGTACTGGGAATAACCAGACTGGGAGAGAGAATTAAAACAATAGCTGATACATCTTCTGTTATCGAAAGGATGGACAAATAGATGCTGATGAGCTACAGAGATGTCTCACCCAGTCAGGGATTGCAGGAGCGTATAAACGTAAGTTAATGATTTAAATAAACAAGCAAATCTAAAGCATAATCTTCTGCCATTTACTAGAAAATGCTTGTAGTTGTACCTTCTGCAAGTTGGGTTTTTTTTCTTTGCATGGTAAATGGGGTTTCCTTCCATATGGACTACTTGGCAACATAAATTTTCGGGGCACATAGCACTCCCCTTCTTGGCCTCTTTAGCTCCCCACTGCTGGGCTGTGGAGTGGGAGAAGTGTTTAGTTTTGTAATGGACAGACGGTTCTTAAAAGGGTGTTTTGCTTTGGTTAAATGGAACTTTGATACTGACCAAAATCTGTGGCCGGACTGCTCTGTTGGGGTACCAACAGTCGAGCTTCTCTGAGTGAAACTGACTTGCTCAAGTCAAATCTATGGTAGAACATAAATGACCAGTTTGACTGAAATGCAAGACTGTTATGCATTGAGATAAGAGTAAAATATAACTTGAATTGCCTCCAGATTGTCTACTATCAGGTTTTCTAATAAATAATGCCTTTTACTTGGATCAAAATACAGCGTGGCTGTATACAGGGGAACTAATTATAAGTACTTTATACATTATCATCTATTATCAGTATATAATTTAAATTTATAATAAATTTAAAATTTTACATTTAGACAAAACTGAAAATTATGCTTCTAACATAGTTTACTTTTCCTCCTAATTTTAACAGCTTTCAACTTAGAGACTTGCAGACTTATGATCTCAATGCTGGACGTATCCTTTACTACAAAATGTTAATGTTTTTGCATTACATAAGCAGAGATGAGAGGGTGCCAGAAGTTTGGGAAATGCTTTGTAGTTCCCATTCAGCTTTTACTTGATAAGTATTGTGATCATTATAATTGGGGAGCTACATTCATTCTTGCTGATTTTAAAGGATGAAGAAATAATAATAAAAAAGGCTCTCAGTGCCTCATCTTCTTACAATAAGTGATGTTGCTCTAAGCCTGGGGAAATGTTTCTCCACTGAACGTGTGAAGAGTCGGGTCTGGTGGTCCAGAATAGAGGTTTGTGCAAATCACTTGCTATGCTTTTCAAATAGAACAGCTTTCCAGTCCTTCTAAATGAATTTTAAATATTTTTACTACACAGCCTGAATAAGCAATCTAAGTCCCCCTAAATCCTGTTCCTTGAATGAATCAGGTGTGAGTGTTTAATGGAATGGTATATGACATTCAGCAGTAGGACCTATGGAAGACTTAGGTATACTGTGTAAGGTTGTAATCTTTGAAGGTTTTTCAGCCAAAACTTAAATTGTCATGTTTAAATATTTTTCCGCTTAAAAAAGCAGAAATGAAACTGCAAGGGCTCTTAGCTTACCTTGAACAAACTGGGTAGAATACAAGCAAACTGGTATTCTAACTTAGTTTTTTCTTTGGCATCTATTTTGGTTTCATATCTGTATTTTATTGGTTACAGTTATATAGCAGCAGGTAAAAGAGAAGTGTATGAACTAAGTTAAATTCAGAAAGAGCAAATAGCTTTAGCAGATTTCAGTGGGAAGAAGCAGGGAGAGCAGGTTCTCTGACCTTTGGTTTTGGCTAGTAGTGTTATCTCCATCTGTGCTGGGGAATGCTTTAGCTAGTTTTCTACCAGAAGAAATTAATAATAGTAAAATAATATTGACCTTCAAGTAAGTTTTTAACTACAGAGAGATGGCACTTTTTTGTTTGGTTTTTTTGTTTGTTTGTTAAAAAATGTTTTTCTTAGCTTTGAAATCAGAGGGATATGTCTGGCACATTGGGATTTAATGAGTTTAAAGAACTCTGGGCTGTGGTCAACGGCTGGAAGCAGCACTTTGTAACTTTTGACAGTGATGGAAGTGGTACAGTGGATCGTCAGGAACTGGAGAAAGCCTTGATGAATATGGGTAACTTGTGAAATGTTCTTGCTTCTGATGCTACTTACACCATTTCCCAGTACCAGTTATTGTACTGCTGTAACTAACATGATACTTACAATGAAAAATGCCTTGGACTCTGTTCACTTACCTGTGTTTTCAAAATAAGACTTTTTATTTTCAAATAGGATTTAGGCTGAGCCCACAGGCTGTGACTGCAATCACAAAGCGATACAGCACTCATGGAAAGATTGCATTTGATGATTACATTGCTTGCTGTGTGAAGCTCCGAGCTCTCACGGGTATGCTGGATTATAGCCTTGTTACTGTCATCTTCATAATACATTTTTTTTATTTAGTAAAATCTAATTGATTACTTATCTCAAGTTCAGCTTCTGCGTACTACACAATAGATTTCTTTCAATAGTGTACAGGCAGAACTGGAACAACTACAGATAAGAATTTTTTTATGTTCCCATGGAAAAATGGACTTTAATGCAGGGTTTACTCTAGAGACTAGAAGAGTTATGTTGTCAAAATTGGGAAACTGTATTTATTAACAGAACATAAAGAGTGGTATATGATAAATACAAAAATTTACGACGGGAAAATAATTCTTGGAATGAATTGCAGTGTTCTTCATCAGTTCTCCTTCATGTGACTTGGGGAATTTTAGGAAGCTATTATACATGTTTATAAAATTGGTTAACTGCAATGCTTCTTAACTGATTTCTGTTTTCTTAATGCATTTTTGCAGAATGCTTTAGAAGAAGGGATACAACTCAGCAGGGCTTTGTGAACTTCCAGTATGATGATGTAAGTGAATTTTAAGGAATCCATTAAAATTCCAGGGTAAAACAAAGGAAAAACTTAAAACTGAAGAAAATCACTAATGATTTGAGTTTGTGTCTTATCTTCCCTACACTTGTAATGTTATCAGAGAGCACAAAAGTTCTGGGGATTGTTGAGTATTGTCTCAAAAAGTTTTCATGTATTTTATAGAGTTCTATAAAATGTTGTTGTGC
This sequence comes from Grallaria varia, assembly GCA_013396735.1. Lineage (NCBI taxonomy): Eukaryota > Metazoa > Chordata > Aves > Passeriformes > Formicariidae > Grallaria > Grallaria varia. The sequence continues at coordinate 9,721 of VWZG01000619.1, forward strand.
ACTTTTGTCTGGACTTCTTACCAGCTTGGTTCAAGAAGATCCAAGAAGCTACATTGCTTGATAGCATCACTTTGTGTGACTTCTTTGTCATTTTTTGTTTTAAGGCTTGGTAGGCATTTTTCCCAGGAAAGACTGGCAGAGGTCTGGTGGAGACAGACACAAATCACAGTCAAGCTAGTGTTTCTTGGCTTCCTGGCCACATCTGTGCAGGAAAAGGAGAAATCTAGATTCAGTTCTTCCTGGTTTTTGGTGGAGAGGGGTGGGGGCATTTTTTGGTTTTTACTTTTGTTGTTATCATTGAGATGCTTTGTTTTAATTAACTATTTGCTGATTCTCCTACTTAGTTTTAAAGTTCTGTTGTTCATAGATTGAATTTCTTTACAGAAAAGTGTAGTGACGATGAGTATTGTAGGAGAAAAAGTGAAAACTTGTTCTCTGCCATACATCTAATAAGTGGTTATTCTCTTTTCAGTTCATACAGTGTGTTATGAGCATCTAAATCAAAAGGAAGCAAGCTGTGGATGATCATGATTTAACATTCCAGTTTGTGTTTTGCTTTGCCAACTCCTCCAGCGATTGTGTATCTCTATATTGGAAATTGCATATTTAATGAAGTGTCACTTTACACACATTTTTTTAGTCTTGGTAATGAATATGAACTATTCATGTACTCTTGTCTATAACATCCAACCTGTGATTATTAAAGATGCTTTTATTTTTATAAACTTGCAATTCACTATGTATGACTCAGACCATGCAAATGGTAAGATTTTTTTTTTTCCTGCAATTCACTAAAGCCAGTTTCTTGTCTTAAACAGTAGCATGTATGACTTAGGATAATGTATATTCTTTTGTCTTTAATGGCATAAAACAGATGTACAAACTGAGCGAGCTTTTGGAATGGTCATTTTACACTGGTCTGTTAGAACATCAGTAAATTTTGGTTGCTTATTTTGTCAGTTGTTTTCAAGACGAAGTCTGTAACACCATGCCCTGAGTGTAAGACTATCTGTTAGAACTTCTTTTAAGCAGGCATGTGAGAAAACATAGCCAAGAACTCTTCTAGCTGTGTGCTCTGCTACAGAGGGTTTTTGTTCCTATAAGATTCTTGCTCTGTGTCACTATATAAAAGACTTTTAAACATACAAAAGCTGTGCCATGTCAGTTTGTACATCAACTTTCCCTTTTAATAATTAACTGAAGTCTGTCAGCTTAGAAGTTATGTGTAAATGAATGTGTCTTTCTCTTTGAAGTGCAACTTTAAGCCCTAACAAGTAGGGTTTGCTTCAGTCTGCCATCTCATGTACAAGGGCCTAACCCACTTCAAAAACATTATTGCTGTATTAGTCTTTCAGATTATAGCAGTAGTTACCAATGCTGTAGAATGTTCATGAAAGCAGATACAGAAAAACAAACACCAGAAAAAATCTGAGCAGAAATCTTGCTTGAAAATATTTTTTATACCCTACCTTGCTAAGAATACTGTAAAATTCAGGTCTCTAGTTTCTGGGCTATAAATTCAAAGCCAGCTGGTCTCACCTAAAGAAGCAACTCTTACTTACTACTTAAATTTAGAATCCTTTGGATATAGCTTCTAGTTTCATTTCAGGAACTAGTTCTCTTTCTGCCCTCAAAAATGAATTCTAAAGGCATAGACAGCATTATACTTTCACATTCTGATAACTGCACATTGTTCTGTTTTACATAAAGTTGGGAAACAGGCAGAATGCTACAGAAAGCATTTCTAATATAATGACCAAATCCATAAAGGTTTGTCCGAGTCAAGTAGCCAATATCAGTTTTGCTGCAGTCCAAAACTCTTGACAGCTGGTAAGAGTATTCTGCTATTCTGCCTTTAGGGACTTGATTAGACCATTTTGCATAAATAGAGTATTCATCCTTACACTGATGAGATATCTTTGCCAAAACCCTCATTACCCACACAACTTTACCTCTGTTTAGTTGTGTTTCTGGTCTTGTAGTGGCTTTGCTGGGATAGAATGAATTTTCTTTATGGCAGCATATAGGCTGCTGTGTTTTAGATTTGTGACTACTCAGCAGCAGTAGCACAGCAGTGTTTGACCTGTTGCTGGGCAGGGCTTGAACAGCTTCAGGGTCTTCTCTGTTTCTCACTCTGCAACCACAGTGAGTAGGCTGAGCGGGGGAAGAGGCTGGGAGGGAATGCAGTGGGGAGAGTTGACCCAAATGGGCCAAAGCACTCAAGACCAAGGGCCCAAGACGCAAGTCTTTCTTCGTTTATTTTGGTACCAGCCAGTTACTGGGCAGTGAAATGCTGCAAGAAAACAGTGTGAATCAGTAGGGTTTTCTTCAGTGATTTTCTTGTAAACACAAAACAGGGAAAACTGGAAAACAAGCTGTTCCAAAACAAGGAGAAAATTCTAGCTTACTCAGGGAAAAAATTGCTTTTTGTTCTCTATAAGCATTTCAAAAATCCATCATATTCACAGGGACTGATGATAAATCATCTTTCACGTTTAGACAGTAACTAAGCTAATACATACAGATGCTAAGAAGTTACTATGCTGTCATCTTGCTAAAAAAAGCTACCTGAAACCTTTGTGAAAATTGCTCCCCCATTAAGAGTAGATTCAGTGGACAGTTTGAATGTGCAAGTTACCTGCTTCAGAGAAACACTTATGTCAAACTCAGAATTACAGGTCTCTCTTTCCCACAAGGCTTACTGGGAAGGATGCTTACATGGTACCAAGTGGGGTGATTGCTCTTGACCTTTGTGCAAACCATTGGGCATAATTTTGAATATATGTTTTTTCTAGGTTGCCCTCAAACATGCAAACTAAGGAATAGTAATTTTAGATTTGCTTTGAGAACAGTTAGCCCCTAAGATAAAGATTTGAGAAGCTCACAGATCATTTTCAACCCTGGAATTTGAAAAATAATATCTGTATTCTACTATTAACCTTTTCTCTTTCCATGCATGTATAATTTTTTTTTTCACAGAGACCTATAAATCAGAAAGGTAAATACAAGGACTTAGAGACTAACAAAATACAACAGTCTTTGTCATTGAAAATCACTTTACTGATGTTACAATATGTTAGTAACATTGAAAACCACAGGCATTTGTATTAAATACTCTCATAGAAGTGGATACTGTGACGCTGTTATTATTAAAAGTGAGCAGTAATTTAGAACCCCAAATTACAATCATTGAAATTTTTAAAAAGCAACATTTTTTTTTTAGCTACATGAAAGCCAGATTCATTCAACAGCCCAATGCCTGTAATGTTTATGACAAAAATATCACACTCAAAGCTAGAAAGTTGTAAATTGCAATGCTTCATTTTGGTGTTTGTCAAAATCTTATGCTTCTATTACATTGGATATGATTTTTAAAGGATTATCACTAGCAAAGACAACGATATGATGCAGATTGTTGTTTTTGCCAATACTAGCTCAGCCACAGTTGCGAAACATGATTCTCTCTTGCCTCTCTCAGTAAGGACTAGTATGAGTGAAAAAATAGATAGCTTTTTTTACAGCAATGCCCACGTTAAGCATTAGCACAAAATGAAGCTGGCAGATCCAGTTAGTATATACCACCCCTAAAGCTTTGCTGAAAGGACTGGTCATACCGTAAATAGTGTTTTCTCCAGCAGATTAAAAATTTTGTAATGCTTTGCTATTTTGAAAAAAATATTTTGCATTTATGCAATGATAAAAATAAGTACTGTATTCTATATAAAACATTACCTATTGTAATATATTTTACCCTTAAGAAAAATCAGGTTATATATTCACAGTTTGAATATGTTCTGGACTCTATTTCCAAGCATAAAATATGCAAAGTCTACACAGGCAGTGAGCAGGAGTTCTTGTATCAATAATCAAAATAAATCAGCATTTGCTCTTACACAGAGCCTTACAATATCGCATGATTATCTGCTCACACCACTATACTTAGAAGGTCAGTCAGGCCTATATACAGAATTTCTAACATGGTTGTAAAAATAGACTCTCCACGCTAAAGTTAGAATATATTAGGTCTTAAGGCCTCATGTTGATTTTTTTTTAACAAAAATTTTTTTTTATTCAGAGGAATACAGAAACAGTTTATGCTTTAGCAATTAAAAATAGTGTAAAGACACCTGTACTTCTCCTTTAGAGAACGCTTCTTTTTAACTGTTCTGTGCTTATTTTCCCAAATTTTCCTCATCTCATTCTGAGTTATATTGCAATTGTGGCTTGTCTTTAAGTAACACAAGTTTTTAAACTGTTTAAAGATGGCTTAGCTGAAGGGATTTTGAACCTGGTGTAGATTGGATTTTAGAGAAATAAAACTGTCAGACCTGGCTAGGTGAGCCAATTTTGAAGCCAGGTACAGTGTCTCAAGGGTGAGCAAATGACCACATTTCTGTGTTCTGAACTTATTTTTACTGCTTGTTTTGGTTACTTGGCTGTATTAAGATATTAATGCTGACTGTTGACTGCTTCTCTAAATAGTTGCAGAAAACTGTTGTGGAATGACAAGATACCACATCCTGGGTGCACAAGGTGCTGTTTCCAAATCTTTAGTTTACATCAGCATTCATACTTGAGGCACCAGAAATGGTTTTCATAAGCTGACTTAGAAAATACTCACGTCAAAGGAGTTTCTTAGTGTAGATGACAGAAACTGTTAACTCCTTTCCTGTTCTGCTGAAATCACACTTAAGAGAGCCCTCTCTGTATTGCAGCCATCAGTTTCACTGTTTCCTTTTTTCCTGCTCTATTAGGACAAGAGTTATGCACACACACAGGAACCTTACCCCACTATGCAGTCATGGGATGACATATGCATGCAGTTTATTTAAATTTGTCTTCAGGAAATGTGATCAACGTCAAATCCCATATTGCTGATGAGGGTTACATGGTTTGGAAGCCATGCAAATAGTGGGTCATCAGCTCAGCATTCTGATGCATAATCCATTCTGAGGAAGACCAAAATGCTCAAGTTCTTTTAAAATGAGGCAAATAACCTCATGTTGTGGTTGATAACAGTGGTGCAGACACTCCACTGTTATCCAGTGACACTGATACTCAAATAATTTAGAGAAAGAAATTAAATGATCTTGAGACTTGGAGGAAGAAAAACAGGAAACAGCTCAACTTTTTCGTTCACAGACTTGGTGATTAAAGAGGCTTAGTCTTCAACAATGACAGAAGGTGTGAAAGACACAGGATGGCTGAGCCACAAAGTGGTTTTACCAGTTGTCATCATGGTTTAACTCCAGCCAGTAACTAAGCCCCATACAACCATTTGCTCACTCCCTGCCCCCAGTGGGATGGGGAAGAGAATTGGAAGGGTTAAAGTGAGAAAACTCGTGAGTTGACATAAGAAGAGTTTAATACTTGAAATTAAATAATAGCAGTAGTAATAATTTTTAAAAATAATGAAAAGAGACGTAACTGAGAGAGAAATAAAACCCAAGAAAGACAAGACTTGAAATTAAATAATAGCAGTAGTAATAATTTTTAAAAATAATGAAAAGGGACGTAACTGAGAGAGAAATAAAACCCAAGAAAGACAAGTGATGCAAATAAAAAGACTTGCTCACCGTCAGCAAATCAGTTCCCAGCCCGTCCCTGAGCTATGCTTCCCCACTGCCAACCTTCCCCTTAGTTTATTGCTGAGCATGGTGCCATATGGTATAGGGTATTCCTTGGGTCCGTTGAGGTCGCTGCCCCAGCTGTGTTCCCTTCCAACTCCTTGTGCATCCCCAGCCCACTCATTGGCAGCGCAGTGTGAGGACCAATAAAGGCCTTGGCTCTCTGAAATTCCCTGTGTTATCAACAGTTTTCAGCACAAATCCAAACCACAGCCCCGTACCAGCTGCTGTGAAGAAAATTAACTCTACTCCAGGCAAAACCAGAACACCAGTGCAAACTGCACGTGAGAGGTGAGGCACCATCACCTACACTATAGCAAGAGCAAAAGTTCATAGAATCATAAAATTATTTGGGTTGAAAGGGATCTTAAAGATCATCTAGTTCCAACTCCCCCTGCCATGGGCAGGGACACCTTCCACTAGACCAGCGTGCTCAGAGCCCCATCCAGCCTGGCACTGAACACTTCAAGGGATGGGGCATCCACAACATCTGTTAGTGGATAAATCATTCATGAAAATGCTTTTCAATAGGAGTGGAAAGGGGATGGAAGAGAACAGGAGATTGCTGAGTTTTACACTGGAGCGTGGTAACTTTGGTTACAACAGCTAGACGGGCTTCAATGACAGAGCAAGTCTTAAGGGCTTAAATCTCATCCTTCTTTCACATTACAATTAATTAACAAATTCATTAAGGAAATTACTGCAAATTTGGTCAGATTTTCTAGTATATGCATATCTATAATAGTGTATGTACCCATACTGAGCTCTGGTTTTGAAAACAGTTGTCACATAAGTGTTGACAAGACCAATCAGTCGAAACCAGCAATAGGGATTTGAGTAAGAGGATTTCAATACACTAGCTAATGACACCATGTCTTTCTGATTTTAATTCAGGCTATAGCTCAAAGGTTCACTTGTTCATTAGCACAATCCAAATTATTTCATAAGCACATCAGCTTAGCAAGTTTAACATCTCATAAATCAGGAATTCTGAAATCATTCGGAAGAAACCATCTTCAAAGTCAAGTCACACTTCATATCAGATAACTAGCAAGTACTAACTTAAGTTCACAACTTAAGCAAAGAGAGGCTGTACAAAATAAACAATCTCCTTGAATCTACTGAAATATAACCAAACTATATGTAAATTATCAGTCACAACTATTTATGGTATATTGCCTGAGATTAGAGAAGTTCTTAAGTCAACAAATCCAGAATTAGCAGGAAAATTTTTACTCGTTAAACTGGCATCATTGTGCAGCATTACTATTTGGATACCATCTCCAGTTTCCAGTCTCCATCAGTTAGTCATATTAATTTTACTATAAATTACATAAAATTCTTCTCCCATATTGAAATATATAAAGCCAACTATAGCTCATCCTAGAGGTCCTATGCTCATATGAATAATTCTATTTGAGAAGAACTGGTAGCATCCCCACTTCAACAAGCATCTACAGTGTAGCTGGCAGTAACTAGTTAATTTATTAAAATCAAAATAAAATCAAAATAAAAACAAAATAAAAGTAGGAGTCTCAATGAATCAAAATGACTGAGCTATCTTAGTGACAAGTACTCTGCTTTAGTCTGGATGAGGTATGCGGCAGTTGATATTGCTATTGCCAGTGTAACTAACTACAGTGGAGAAAAATATTTGCAATCTTCAAGGTTATTAATCTGGCAGCTTTCCAACACACTACATTTTAGACAGATTGTAAGCAAACAACTTCTCTCTCCGCCCTCCACTGGCCTGAGAGACTCACACAGCCCTGCCAGTTCAGATTTTGTGCAACGACAAGGTCTCCCAAGTTACCAAGCTGATGCAAAATTCTCTCAGGAGAATTTTTGCAAAAACCAAAGTCCTGTGATATTCTCACTCTAGACCAAAGTGAAAGACGGTATTTATTCAACTTAAACTTAGTGCTCATAACTAGGCTTTCAGTCACTACATATCTCCAAATGTGAAGGTGACTGTCAAAGGTACACTACACACATAACTGTATCATCATATGCTACAAATTAATGATACCAAAACAAAAGAGAAGCTGGAAGTACATACTACATTGAAAATACAGTCAGAAGAGCCATTGTTTGCAAAACAAGAAGCTATGAACATTGCACAAAGAGCCACTATGTTATATCCAGTTCTATCTGCCAAATCTTGCTGCTCCTTGGTAAGGCAAAATGGACAGGGAAGAGTAAACTGTGGTAAACATAAGCTATGCACAGAAATCTAACAAGATTATTCAAAATTACACACCAGTTTGCATCCAAACAAAGACCATAAAAGGCACATGATGAACAGTCCAGTTTCTGAAGACAAGATAAGAATATGAGAGGGAAAACCAGCTTCCAGGTAACAGTAACACAGCAGCTATCGGGTTAGCATAATGTGGATAAACTTCTTGAGGGTCCTGCTCAAAGTCTAGTTTAATCAATAAAAGACATACTAATTTCAACTTACTATGGCTCAGACCCTAATTTCATGAACTACACACTACCAACTATCTTTAGTCCAGTTATCTACACTCAAATCTTTGTAAAAAATATTCTTCAGTGCTGATGGATATTTACCTTTCATAAAAGTGCAGAACTCTTTCCTAAAGCAATTACAAGTGACTGGCTCCTTCCAGATGGTCTGCCTGCATGCACTTGCACTCACTTATATTTGTTGTTTTCCAAAATACTTACCAGAACCTGTCAGCTGTGAAGGAAAATCGTTTGAACAACAAGGCAAATATTTTGTCATAATCCAACATACAGCCTAATCATAAAATATAGTGCTTCTAAAAATCTTACATAGTTTACAGTTGCTGACATCTTTAAACATTTAATTAAATCTTATGTATACCTAACTTTATTAAGAGACATAAAAGTTAAAAAAATATATTAAAAGGCTGCAAGTGTTGGGTTCACTTATTAAAGGAAATACATGAAAGAGGTAGAAGATTCAGAAACACCATAGATGTTCCCATGACAATAACATCTAATTGATCATACGGCTCTTTTGCAACGTATTCAACTGCACCACAAAGTCAGGTGTTTTATTCTGCAGTGGTACTACGTGAAGCTAAGAATTGGTCAATTTTGGAAAGCCAGAGAATGATTAATATGGTCCAGTTCCTTACTGACTGAAAATTCCCAATCAGAAGACATTTATTTTACAATAACCTTTAGAAGTCTTGGGTGTTAGAAAAATAACCATCCACTTACAAGATTAACATCTCCATGGTAAAGGGTCTGTTCCTCCCCCCTGCCTTCTTTTTAGGCTAAACTCACTTGTACTCAGTCTAACTCCTCAAAGAATTGTCAAGGGGGGCTTCAGGGGCAGCAAGTATAGCATTCAAACACGTGGTAAAGGTGATTCCAGTAACAAATAAAAATTAAAAGAGAGCAATGAAACTGGCCACTTGCCCAGCACTGTTATTATCTAGTGCAGTGAAATCCTTACGCTTCTCATAAGCTATGCCTTGCCATCTAAAACAGTGTCTGACATGCTCTATTAAAAATACACAGCAACTCTCACCAGATGGACTTCACATCACCACATCCTGAACTATTTAGAAGTATTTCCAAATGTCCAGTAAGTTTGGGCTGCACATGACTTAAAGACTGTGTTGTCTGCTGAATCATTCTTGATTACACCTACGAGAGGATACAGTGGTCATCTCACTGAACAGTGGATTTTGGCTGGTTCCTCTTATGATAATTTAAGACAAAGTGCTGCTGTACTGGTTTCTGCAGTCTACTGTACAACTGAGATTGTCAAGACAGTATAAGATGCTGAAAAAATAGTATAGATTTTGGTCAAACACCAGTTTCTGAGCGACACAGTTTTACAATACTGTACTTTCAGTATTTCCAAAGATGTCTGCTCATAATATTAGAAAATCTGAAGTGTGATGATGTTAGTCATGACTGTTTCTTTACGCATTTGGCAAAATACACTTAAGTATAACAGCTATTTTTGACATTATCAAATGTTTACATATATACAATCTGTATATGGAGATTATAAACACCTAAAAAAAAAAAAAAGATATGATCCTTGTTTGTTTGACATTTATGTCAAATAGTTGCCTTGCAAAGTTTGAAATCCTGTCACAAAAAAAATTCCTAAATTTCTTACTCCTGCATGCTAATCTCTACTACAGTGTGTTGTTTATCTCTTACATGTGGAAAGTAAAGAACACAAGGTTCATGCATACAGCATACAAGTTTACATCATCTGGGCTCTCCCAGTTCCACTCTGGTCTGACTCAATAAACCAGAGAAAAACCTCTCTTATGCAAGACTGGCAAATGGACTGCAGTTGGGATTCTAGGTAAGTGTATCTGTCATCATGCGGAATAACCTTGTCGCATCCGGGCTAATTATCCTCTATTAGTTATTATGATTTTGGTTGTTCATCAAATCCATAAAATACTGTCAACAAAAAAGAAAGTAAGAAAAAGATGACTTTTTTTTTCCCTTTCAGATGAGATGAAATTCTCATTGCAATCACGGGCATCTCTGTTGATCTTTCAAATTGTCTGAAGAGCAGATGAATGTGCAATGACTCAGTGATGCTGAGTTTCTATAAAATCCAAAGTAAAGAGTTCTGATGTGACTCCAGGAAAACAGTGCAGCTAGATGGACGTCTCCCATAGCTGAAGAGGGGGGGAAAGGAACACAAACACACAATGAACACCAAGATGAAACAGGCTGTTACCCAAACAGTGCAAGGAGCTTGTTAGAAGAACTGCATCGAAATCACTTGGGTTACCAAGGCTATGTTCTTTGCCTCCTCCGAGCCCCTGGTGGGTATCTGTTCGGACCACAAAGTCAGCAGACAGTCTCAAACATTTCAGCATGACTTGCAGTTGGCATAATAAATGTCTATGTTTGAAGGAAAAATGTGTAGCATCAAATCTGTACTAGACAGCTTTTACCTTACTGTTACACCAATCTTAGTGTAGAGATAACTTCCCATTCTTTTCTGCCTAACTGCTTAGAGCAGCATGGCTCTCTGCTGTGTTTGAGCTGCTGCCGAAGCAGCTCCAGGGCTGAGACACATCAGTAAAGTCCAGCCTCCAAGCCGTGCTGAGAGACCCTGTGCTGCACCTCACACACTTTCTGCCCTGAGCAGCACTGGGGGGTAGCAGCTTATAGGTTCCCTTTGTTCTTCACAAGAAAGGACAGAGAACAATTATGAGAAACTCATCAGCATCAGTAACATGAACCAAAGGTATTTCAACTAAAATTCTTAATGCAAATTTCAGGGCTTTCTTGCTTATTCAAATACCTGCTAAGTCTGAATTGACACAAAGGAAGCAAGAGCTACCACTGCCTTTTGGAGCAGCTGGAAATCTCTCTACATGGAGAGATCTACTCACCACACGTGCCAGCAGTTCCTGCTCACCCTGGGGGCATCAGGGTGAGCTCAGGTCATGCAAGAGCCCAAGTCTGCAAGGGGTTGGTGCAAGTCCTCCACGTGCTCCATAACTGGAACTTTGTTACCTTTCCATAAAGCTGGAAAGCCGCTATCCCCCAGCCTGAATGAGAGTTGCTGGGAGAAGGGGAAAGGAAGGAGAGCCAGACACACCACTTGCTCCGGGGCTGCCAGTGCACAGCCCAAAGACTGCCCCAGGCACACTCTCAGGTTGAAATTAGAAAAGTTGTGAAATCTGGGCTTCAGGGCAGGTTTAAGAGCAACCTGAACAGTTCTCTGTAAACACAGCCACCTAGGCTGTTCTAATCACTGCCAGAGGCTCAGCCTTCAGAAGCTTCAGAATTCATTGTGCAAATGAAATGCCACTCCTGCCCTCACTGTTACTCACAAGTGTTGACTTGCTGCACTTTCCTTTTGAAAAACTACCAGTAAATCAAGTCACGGACAAAATGTAGCGAGAAGAGGGAGACATACCCTTGCACTTTGCCTGTTGGCTTTTTTCTCTTCATCAGGAAGAGGTGGCATCGGGTAAGGGTATTTTCTGCTGGAAGCAATAGATCCAGTGGATGAAGATGGAGACTTTGCAGGAGACAGTGTCCTGAGGTGTTGAAACACACAAAATAAATGTGATGTCTTTGCACTCCAGCACTGCAACAGCAACTGCCATTACTCTGAAGCTTGGTTCAGAACCAAGTATATGGCTTATTATTAGCTCAGTATCAGGGGGATAAAATTCCTTGATCAGAAGTCTAATAATTTCATTATATTAATAAAGGTATTTATAGATTTCAGGAACACTGGAAGAAAAAAAATGAAATTTCGACTTCTTATTGCAATTGCATTGGTAACAAAAAGGATTTCTTAAACTGTTTTATATAGTACTGTAATTAATCATTACAAAATTAATAAAACAAATCTGCAATTGAATAAATACAGAATTAAAAGATAAACATGGCATGATAAACCTAAATAGAAACAGTAATTGTATAAATACAAGCTGAACGTCTTCTGCCAGTGACTAAATGGTAATTTTCAGTGTTTTATGCATGTCTTACACATCTCCCATATTGATACAAACATAGCAAATAAATCTACTATTTTTATAAGACATTAATTTACACAAATGCATGCACTTGGAGGCCAAACTGTTAGTTGTGAAGTAACAAAGGCATATACAAAGTGCTAATAACAAATTATTATACATGCAAGCATCATACAGTGCATATTGTTCCAGCCAAAGAAAGAGTCTGATGAGAATATACAAAAATGGACTGATTAGTCAATGGCAATCAGCATTTCTGTACAAGGTGAGTAGAGTAAGCAGGAGCAAGTAAATGTTTGTATCACATGAAAGGCATTCTTTTCATGTCAATAAGGCAGCAGCACATTATTGACTGAAATTTCATACCGAAGGAAAACTCTTATGCTTCTGTTTTGAGATTCTGCACTTTTCCCACTTGAGAGGTTCCTATCAGGCTCTAAATCTGGGCAGAATAAAAGGGGGGAAAAATCCTCAAAGTAGAAAAATTGAGCTACCCTGGTCACCTTGTTCTCTTATGCAGACTGGGGGCATTTACCACAGGAAGCCTCTCACTAGTGCAGGCACATAACCCAGACCCTTCCTGAGCACTGCCTACTGTCTTCTGAGTTTAATGCACCCCTGAAGATGGATGGTTTCCCTCAGCCCCTACAGACAGGTCTTCCAAGCCCCTCAAATGTAGAAGGGGATTGCAGCGTGCTGTGCAACTGTAGACTGCAGTGATGAGCACTACTCCCAACATTTCAAGGAACAACAGGAGCCAGCCCTGGCAGACAGCCCCACATCCCTGGCTCTGGGATGCAAAGGATCAGGTCCTTTCATCTAGAGAGGATTACAAACAAGGCAGAGACTCTTTTGTGTCTGGAATTGGTTTGTATCTCTATTACTAAGTGAAATTTATTTGTTTTTAAATAATTGTATTTTTATTTTGGACTAGTGGCTGTGTTTTATTTTGGTTGTGTCTGTAGCTCCCTACAACAGCACACTCTCTTCCTCCCATACAAAGAATGACTGATGGTAGCCACGAGCAACAAGGTGTCAATGGAAATTACATGGTGAGAGCTCTCCAGTCTGGGTCATGATCCTCTAATGCCTCATGGGGTAGCCTCTAAGTTCAACATCTCTTAAAAAATTTAGGTTGGTACAATTATCCGAACATGGAAGCATACATCTTCAGCACATGCAGTTTGATCACCCATTAAGATGAACTGGACGTATATTAATGTTTTCAGGAAAAAAAAACTTGAAACAGTTACTGCAGTATAAAACAAGGTTTTCATATGTTCAGCATCAGAGATCTGGGCACCAAACTGTGCATGCAAGAAAACAGGCTAATTTAAAATAAAATAAAAAATCCAGGGAAAGATTCTCAACAGTGCCCTGCTGTTCACTACCCATACAAGTCCACTCATCTCTGCCCACATTTGGCCTAAGAAGGATTGATAATAAACTGTTGGTGGATCTCAAAAGAAAAAAATAAGGAGAAGAAGAAGGGGAGGAAATAAAGAGAGCAGATTTTTGCATTATTAGTAATCCAATTATTCACAAATTTTGCACCACAGCTGCAGTAGAATTTAAAATTTTCATTTTAAAATTTATAACAGTGCACTTGGAGAATAGAAACAAGGAACTGGGATTGTGAGATCTGACTTGGCGAGCCCTATCAGAAAGCTGTTTATAAGGTACCACAGCCAGGAGATAGCATGCAGAATGAAGGCATCTCCCATCTCTTGCACCACTATCAGGCACAACATCACCTCCTGCACACCACAGGCTCTTTGCATTTTAGACACTGTTAAGAGAAGCCTACAGTGAGAGGAAAAGGCCTGGCCAATCTACCTCTTCATCAGACTGAGCAGGTGATTCTGGAAGGAGTAATAATTCCCCAAGGATGGGGCATCTTGATCATTTTCCTTGCACAAACAGGTCCTCTGACCAGGATCCCTAATCGAGCCTTTAGCCAGGCAGTTTTGCACCATAACTCAAACACAATGCTGCCTTTTCCAAAGATTTTGAAGGCCAGAATTCCAGTGTAGCTGCCTACATTTCCTTCTTCTCAAACCCCTTTGCTGCCTGCTTGGCTGTGGTTTGCTGTGTCCGACTGATGTGTGCTTTGCTGCTCATCTGCACCTGCAAAGCTACAGCCCAGTACCTCGAGAATGCAGTTGCACACTTACAGAAAAGACCTTGCCCTCTCCTCACAGGGTCACACCACTTATTTTTGCTACAGAATTACATGCTGGAGAGTTACATTGTCATCTTTAGTGCCTGCTACTGTGAACATACACCACTCAGGGTATGCTCACAGATCTTGCAATGCGCCTTCTGTGATAAATGTAGCTGCTTGAGGTGGTTTTGATCACCTTTTTCAGGTTTATGCCCTGCAATTGTGTATGTGCTGTGTATCCCAGATTTACATATACTTTAAATGAGAAAGAGCCAGTCATGACCTTTCTCATTTACAGGATGGAGAGACAGCATTCAGGGACACTTGCAGGTAATGCTGGGGTTAAAAGTAGGCAAAACTTGGCAGTTTTGGTCAAGGATAGGATCCACTTAGCTTTCAATGGGGTTTTAGTTCTCCTGCAATCAAATCCATTAGCTTTCATGCCAAATGCTGCTTCCAGCTAAAACTTATACAAGAAACCAGTACACACCACGACAGAGATTCCGAGGTTTCGCTGCCAACCCCAAATGAAGCCATGCACCTCAACGTGCTACAAAAACTCCAATTTCTGAACAGAAAGCAAGATGCAGTAGCCACTTTGTGTCTCTCTCTCTGTTTTGGAAGGTGAAACTAAGATTGTGGGGACACCACCCTGTGATTCACAATAAAACACTGTGGCAGCAGAAGACATTTCCAAGCATTCTCCTGCAGCCATGGGCTGCCTGCTCTGCCTCTCTTCACCTAAACAGGGAATGCTGGCCCATAAGAAACTGTGAAATGTGTCACCTGTTCACACAACTAAACACCTTGCAATTTTGCCTGTTGTTTTAGCTGAACTCAAGGAAGGTGGCCCTGACAGATCTGAACTGTTCATAAACTGCGTTCAGTTCTCTTTCACAGACTGAAATAATTTAAAGACATTCAAATAATATTCAACCTGGTGAAAGCATTTCAAGCCCAAATACACCTACCATCAGCCAAACCTAACCATTGCTGCTATGGGTTCAGCTATTTGTAGGACATCATCAACCTGAATTATCATACATTAGGAAGTTAGGATCTTCTGAAAACACTGCTGTGGCTAAACGTTTTAAATTAAGTTCCTTTCAAAAGCCACAGATATGTACACAGTTTCTCAGAAAGAGCAGCAGCACAGGGGAGAGGAAGCTCATTGGGAGCAGAAGAGACAACAACTATGGCTTGAGCCATCACTTCGAGCACTGCACAGCAATGCCCCAGAAGCAGACATTCACATGCTTTAATGAACTCTTCTCCCTAACTCTTGAAATGAAATCCTGATCCTACTGATGTCAACAGGCATGTTTTTCATTGTCTGCCAACACAGCCCTTTTGCTTTGGTTGTAATATGGAAAAGTTTCTTTGGTTTTTGGGGGTGTTTGTTTGTTTGTTTTGGGTTTTTTTGGTTGTTTGGGGGGTTTTTTTTGGGGGGGGGGG